>JBAJHW010000004.1:69653765-69756265 GCA_037013535.1 Intellagama lesueurii | reverse complement strand
TATGTTCTCCAAAGCACATACAGCCAGCTAGCCTGCTGTCTCCCACCCTCATCAGTGTCAACTGTCAATCCATTCAACCTCTGTAATTGGAATCTGAGAGGAGAGTCTCATTTTATTTCTTTCCACCTAGTAGGAAAATATCTTGGCCCAAATATTCTTTGTGCTAGCTTTGGCTAAGGGGCTGGCTGTGGCCCTTGCCCACTGGCTCACATCTTGTTTCTGTTATTCATGCAACAATATCCTCTTATCAAGATGACTGAAGTACCCTGTGTTGCACTGCCTGCATGAAGACATCTTAGAATCTCTGCCTGTTACAGAATACGCAGGTTGCTTTTTTGTTAGTATACAGTCAAGAAACCGCTTTAATCCAGTCCCAATGTACTGGTTGCTAATTGCTTCTGGTTTCAATTGAAAGTGTTGACTCTTACTTTTCTTTCCAGTATTTAGGATTCCTCACATCTCAGAGTTGCAACTCCCTATAGGTGCTTGCAGAAGCCATCTGAGGAGGTTCACTTTCAACTCCCCAGTGGTAAAATCCCACAGAGCAGACACTTCTGTGTTGTATGACTTCCTTCATGAATTCCATTTGGTGCCCCAATGCACAGTGTCTTCTACCAGCTGAAAATTATTATAGTTTTAAAGGTTCTTCTTCCTCATATAGCCAATGCAGACCTGCTTTTTGTCAACTACCATTCGATAATGTTATCTATTCAATATACTACAGCCATTCATTATTGTTTTTAATTTTGCTGTATACCAATAAATACAACAAAGAATCTTGCTGCATACCAATATACAATAATTTTCAGCATTTGTGGGGGGGGGGGGGAATTAAAAAATATATTGGAGATTACCTGCATGACATCTGAAGATTTTCTCTGATTTGTGCCTTATTCTGACCCACAGACAACTTATGGTACCTCAGCAACCCACTGTACCTTTGATATCTGGATACAACATCCAATCATAGCTCAAATATAAAATGTCCAGAAATAATAGTCTGGCATTTTCCCATGTTCTACTGAAATGATATGAAAATTACTCCTTCAGTTTCCACAGACAGGCAATAATGTATTGCAATCAATTAAATTATCAATTCAGTTAGGGCATTTGCTAATGTAAGTAGCAATGTATTTTATACATGAAATTGCTTGACTTAAATTTAATTTTTCACATGAACTTTTATTCAGTAACACATTAGATTAGCATTAGAAAAAGAAGGGACGAGGAAAGACAATCTCTTATCAAGCCAACAAGAACAGGAGCAACTGAACTGAACAACGAATAGTAAAAAAAACACAAATAGTCATATGAATAAAGCTGCACGGCTGGTGAGTGGTGGGACCGCTAGGGAACACATCAGGCCGATTCTGTTCAAATTACATTGGCTACCAGTCGCTGCCCAGGCCCAATTCAAAGAGCTTGCTTTGACATATAAAGCCTTAAATGGCTTGGGCCCTGGATACCTGAGGGACCGCCTCCTTCCATATAAACCTACCCGGCAATTAAGATCTAGCCAGGGGGCCCTCCTGAAAGAGCCATCCCTCAAGGAGGTAAGAAGGATGGCTTGTAGACAAAGGGCCTTTTCAGCAGCCACCCCCAGACTATGGAACACCATCCCAAGTGAGATTCGTCTGGCGCCAACGTTGATGACATTTCAGCGCCAGGTCAAAACCTTCCTGTTCCAGAAGATTTTCAATTGAAATAATATCTACTGTGGGTCCTGACGGCAATTTTTAGAGTACTGTGTTTTTAATTGTATTTTAATTGTTTAATATTTTTATCACATTTAAATTGTTGTAAGCCGCCCAGAGACCTTTGGGTAGTGTGGGCAGCATAAGTTAAATAAATAAATAAATAAATAAAATAAATAATCCTTTGTGCCATTAAGTGAATCCTGCAGGAAAAGAGGGAGTAGCCAAATGTTACCAAGTGGTTTGTGTGCTCTTTGGAAGAGTGCAAAGGAAGGAGGAGGAAAGGAAGGGGATCTGATTGTCTCTGTGATGTGAATGAAGATGCTTCATCTCTCTCTGCTGGAGATGCTGCCAGCATGAGAGAAAACAAACACAGATTTGAGGAGAGATCATGGGAAAGCTGGAGAGGGGGGAAATTGAGATTTTTACCTTCCTTCTGGAGTGCTAAGGTTTTTATTATACTAATGTAAATATAAATGCCAATTAAAGATGAACATAAAGTCTTCTTTTCAATGTAACTATAATTTAATTAGTTTTTAGAGCATATTAACAATTAATGTAAAGTGTAGCTATTTTTCAGTAACTTGCCAACCTCTGGTAGTTTCTAACTGAAGCATTCACATTACCTGCTCATGATTTGATTCTATCAAAATGTGTCACAAAACGTATTCTCCAACCAGTCTCTGTGTAAAGCCAAGGCAACAAGCTCATTAGTACATCACCTTGCATTAATATTTGCCCTCACCTCTCCCTCCTTCGAAACAAATGATGTGCCTTCTTACACAACAGACGGGCAGAATCTTGTTGTGGTGTCTGTTCCCTGCTCTGGATCTGGAAAGTACCATTAACAAAAGAAAACCCAAGAAAGACTCCAAGCATACTTTCATCTTCCTTGACTGGGGAACCCTCTAGTATGTGAACCAAGGAGAGAGGTGAGGGAGAGGCTGGCTTGTTTCTAAGAAGAAACTAAAACATTATTCAGTCTTGGAGGAAAGGAATTGCAACACTTTCCAAAGAAAAGTTACTGCAAGATTGAAGAACCATACAGACAGGTCTCTGGGCACAAACTTAAAAATTACAAAAAGGATACATGCAACAAGGAAAACACATGTGGACATTTCTGGATAACCAGCACAACCAAAAAGCATCATAATCCTTTGTGCAACTAGCTCATTATAGCCCTAATTCTACTCACAACATCTACTTAGTTCTCATCCTCCATTGTCCTGGGACCTGCTCTCCCTCAAGCCCAGGTAAAAAGAGAAAGGCAAGAGAGACAAAGGAAGTTCTTACAGGTAATTTCAAAATCCCTCAATTAATCTGTTTTGCTGATAGTTCTGAGTCATCAGTAGCGTCACCACTGATGTAATAACCTACCTTTCTTACTTTTCCAGGTATATGTTTTGGAAGCCTCTAGCATCAACATTAGGACTTTTGACATCTAATGACATGGATGAATCTGCTGCCGTGACACATGCAGTCTCAATAATCTGCACAGTCCCAACAGGTACATCCTATGTATTAAACGACAGAGGAAATAAAAACAAACAGGTTGTGGCCAGGCTACCCTAGCTATCACATGTGTATTCCTACCCAGACTTATCAATCTACTTATCAGAATAGAGAAGCCACCCTAAAATTTGGGGTGAGCCTCCACCCCACTCAGTCCATAAGTGATCCCTCTGGCATCATCTCTGTAATAGCATCTTAAGAGATACCTATGTTCTATTCTTTCTGGAACCAGGTAAATAATTCTCTATGCTCCCAGTGGTTTAGGGTCCTCCTAGAACTTTTAAATAAGTTTTGAGTTTGAGGCTTTTAAGACTTTTTAGACTGTGTTTATTGTTTAACATTTGCTCTGATGTATTTTACACCATAATTGCATCTTTATTTTTTATATTGTATTTTTTAACAATTCTGATTTAGACTGCCAAGAGAACTTCAGTTCTAGAGCAGCACAAAAATATCCCTGACAAATAAACAAGATGAAAAGAATTTGTTTTCCTTAATGCATCCTTAGGAACACCACTATCTTCCTGAAACTAAGTTTAAAATGCATTTCTTTACCCTCCTCCCCACACCATCAATACTGTTAGAGAAAATTAGCATATTAATGAACTTACTCTTCTAAAAAAACCTTCATATTTGTGATCACTTTGTAGGTAAAAATCTTTGTAATAATCATTGCAGAGTTATTTCTGAAGTTATATGCAGTCAGTTTATTCCTGTTACACTCTGATCTCATGTTTTAATACTTTGTTTGTGCTTAGCATTGCTAAATTCAAGGTGAAGCTTGACAGAAGACCTATCCTTATAGTATTGTTGAAATTATTCAATAGAGATGGGAGGTGTAGCAAAAAAGACACTGATAATTGCATTACAAAGTATAAAGCTATACCTTTAGCATATTTTACCAGGAGCTAAACCTATAGCACTCCTTGTTCACTTTATGTGATACATACTTTATTCTAGATTTCCACAATCCACTTTAAAGTCTACAAAGTACTCCTCCACATTTCCTGAAAATGTATGGAAAATATTTCATCTCTAGACTGTCAAAATATTATGGTGCAGTTTCCGTTACAAGGTACTCAATAAATATGTTGTATTTTATACACACTGATCAAAGCAAAGAGTCATAAGAGCACCCGTTGACACCACACATTCTAAATCCATAAATGACACAAACTACCTTGCTATAAATTCCTTCCATAATGTACTGTACAGTAATACAGTAAGGTGGGGGAGAAAAGGAGGGTATTAAGAAGGGTTACAACTTCATTAGAACTGTTTCTCTGTTAAATCCATCTAGAAGAAACAGATGATACATACTAAGCCCCTTGTAGTATGACTCCGGCTGCATCAACTAATGGGTAGATAGCTCTAAAAATCAAAAACAAACTGCTTTCTGTTTGTTTTGACATAGAAAGTCTCTGTAAAATACAACAGAAACAACTTGACACTTGGTCTTTAAGAAGTAAACTGGCTAAAAATTTAGATCTCTTATAAACATTATACAGTAGTACATTCACCAGCTAAAAAAACTAGATGACAGTTCATCCTGACATCTAGTGATCTTTCACAAATTTGAAAGTTTTGGGTAAGTAAAAAGTATTTACTCTGCCCTTCATCCAAGACGCTCAGGGTAAAGTTTGGTGTAGTAGTTAAGAGTGTTGGGCAAGGATTCAGGGGATCAGGGTTTAAATTTGCATTTCAAATTCACCAGGTGAACCTTGGGTCAGTCATCCCAACCTATCTCACAAAGATGTGAGGATGAAACAACGAGGAGGATAGCTATGTTCACTGCCTTGAGTTCTTTGAAGGAATTAAAACAGGAATTTCCAGCGTCACCCAATGAGCTTCATAGCTGAGCCCAGATTTGAAGAGACGTATTTACCTTTATCTATCAAGAAGGTGGACATCTTCATAAAAGAACATCTCTTCCTATGAGAGAGCTAAGAATGAATGCCTGTTCTAAAACTGTTCCAGATGATACTTCTGTGCCCTTCCTAAATATCAGAGCTAATGTACTAGCCAGCAAAGGAAATGGGAACCGCACTTCTCAAGATCACAATTCTTGGAGGGGTGGTGGTTGAAATCTGACTTTCACACCAGAGCTTAGCCCTGAGCAGCCCCTCCAGTATCCAAGGGCTGCTTTCTGTCTCCAGTGACTCAGTGAGCGTAATTCGTCCTCTCCACAGGATAACTCTGAAGCACACTGCTATTAAAAGTGTGGTCTATTAAATGACGTGACTTTCCATCACTAAGTAACAGAAAAGAAAAGAGGAAACATTTGTGATACAAATAACTCTCTGGATGACCCCCTCAGTTAAATACCTAAATCACTGGGTGGGATCCTCTTGCACATTTACGCTACTGTAACTCTACTGTCATAATTTTCAGGGGTGAATTGCCCTGCAAAAAAGTATATTAAGATATTCGATGTTGCACGGAAAGTCATGCAACTGGCGTTAGAACAGGAAGTACACTGACTTCTTAACCTGTGGCAACGCATTGCTTAAAGTTACACCAATAAAGATATATCAGTGAGCATAACTAAAAAGATTCTCACTATTGTATAGGCTTTATTTGTTTGTTTATTTAGAGGCTTTTTTGACACTACGCCTCATTGAGATGCAATGTGAAATATAAACCATTTAAAAATATTGATATAATACAATTAAAATATAATATAATGGCCAATTAAGATGTTAACAGAACAATCCTCCACATATATGCTCATATGTTGTTGTTTTCAGTAGAGACTACTCCAGGAAACTCCATACAGGATTACATCCTAATTTAATGAGGTAGGAATTCTTTAAGACATCTGACAGCTCCACACTAACAAAAAGTATTTAAAACAACAACAACAGTGTCTTCATGTTTGGGGTACTAAGTCTTGCTTTGAAGAGGTCTATTCTAAGATGCTTTCCCATATGGAAATCATGATAAAATCTTTCAGATCTGCTCAATATGATTTGAGGCACAGAAGAACAACTAGTCATATCATGTATATCCCATGGTGCGCCCACTGTTTAATTTCCTGAGGGAAGCATTCTGTGGATACACTGGCAGCTTTTCTTTCCCTTTTATTAACATGCTGTGAGATATCTACAAGTAAATTTACCAGACATGGTAGTAGCTGTTGTAGCTCACTTGTAATGGCATATCTACTTCAGAGACTCTGGGCATACTGCTTGCAAAAATCAACATATGTATCAGCCAGTATACAGTACACAAATTCTATGTCAACAATGTACATTCAGACATCTCAAAGTGGTATTATTGTATACTAGCACATTCCCTTCAAGAAACAGTCAGTCAACAATCTGCAGAAATCAAAACAATCCTCACTATTTTTTTAACCTCAGTTTAAATACTGCCATTGAGTATTTATTCTTAGCCACCTATACAGGACCATATATAATTCCACATCCTGCACTGATATTCCTATCTGAAATGCTAGACTAGATTTTCTTTTATTTTCTCTGTATGCTTCCCCAGAAATTACGTCTTTTAATTTAAATTTAAATCTTTCTGTGAAAAACTGTGTATTTACAAGACCGATTAGAACAGAGCTGTAGAAGAGAACATGAAAAACCAATCCATCTTGAGTTCTCACACTATTAGTAAGAAACATATTCATATCAGAAACTAACATAAACTGATACACAGCAGTTAATGACAGCCAGTTCCATGGCTACGTGAACTTGAAGAACAGTCAAATTGGGAAAATGACTGCAGATACCCTCGTGTGACTGGCTAATTCATACCACGCAGTTATACTGCAGAACATACAACTGTTGTTGTTTGTACTAACCTGCCATTAGATTTTACCAAATTTAAGGGCAAATACTTTTTGTGTGCAAAATACGTAATGAGATCATACTATGACAAAACATTCAGGGCTCTAACTCCTCAACTAATCTACTGCTGAACACTCTGTTTTATACTATAAGTTACACAACACAAAGTATCTGTTGCTGTAGTCAATGACATATAAAAATTTTTTCTCAGGAATAATATTGACAGTGAGCTACTAAACGTCTAATGCCCTTGAACAGAGAGTATAATATGCCAGCTTTGAGATACATCCAAGTTGACAATAAATCAGCATCACAGTTGCAATAATTTGAAGGAAAATACCTTAGAGGATCTCTTTCCTCAAGGGGGGCAAAATCTGTTTTTTATTATAGTAGCCAAAATGCTATTTTAAGCATTGTGCTTTTTGTTAAACTGCAAAGTTCAGTTTATGATTTTTTTAATGAATATTTTCATTTTAATTACACCAATATGTTGAAACTTTGTTTTCAGCCAGTAACTTTGGTGGTGCTGGATATATAAATATTTTACATAGTACTTACTTGATCTGCAATAAATAGGAAGTCACAAATATGACTGGGATACACATTATCTTTTATGAACAAAATTGCTATTAAGGAAGATACAAAACTTAGAATAAGTTCTGGACAGCATGTTCTTTGTAAAGTGTTTTATCATTCACTGTGATACATTTGCCCATTCAATTTCTGTATTTCATCAGAGAAGCTACTTACAGCAAAAAGATGTTTGGTATATATATATTAATCAATATAGCCTTCTAACCTTATTTCAATATTCCATTTTTTATTACAGTCAGGGCGACAACATTTTTTGGTCCATCAAACTCTGGAGTACAATTACATGAATTTACTTTTAATAAATTACCATCTTTGCATATATCAGTCAAACCACAAAGGCTAAACACTGCAAATAAAATGCATTATTAATTTAATTGTCACAGCCTATTTAGCTAACTTCTATTAGTATTTGCTATAATATAATAATGTATATTTGATAATGCAACCTACTTTAGCTAGAAAGTTGGTTTCCATGTACGTTTGTGCGTGCATGTGGGCACATATGAACACATCCTTTTAATTTTTTTTTAAAGATAGAGATAAGAATTTGGGGATTTCCCCACCCTATCTAAGTTTACAAATTCCCTCCCCCAATTTGCTTGGTTACTTCATAACTTGATTTGATTATGTATTTGATCTCTGTGTTATGTGTCATCAATTCACTTCTGGATTGTGGTGACCCTTATTAGGATTTTGAGGCACAAGGTAAGCTCAAGGAGTGGTTTACCATTGACACCCTCATGAGTTTACATGGCCAAATGAGAATTTGAACCCCAGTCTCTTCAGGCCTATTCTGACACTCTATCAACTTCACTACATTGGCTCTCTATTTGATGCTACTACAATTTGTGAGGGCTTTGGTCCCTATATGTTGGTTTTCTGTATGATAGCTTTAAAATAATTTTGGGCTTTTTTATTTATCCTAAAAGAATTATTAAATCATTATGTGGATCTTTTCTCAGCCATAAATTTACTAGCTGATTCTAGGTAAATTACTTTCTGTCTAAACCTCTCAACTCCACTGGCTTGTCCTACAGGACCAGTGTAATGATTCATATGTATGGGTACAGTCCTTGAAAAAAGTTATCAAACCCAGAGCATTTGGAGATATATGAACGACTAAATGAGGAAGTGAACTTATCTACATCCAGTCTGTCTCATTTTGAGGGCAATCAATGTAACACTAAGGATAGGCAGAATCCTACCTGATATTTATGCATGCACAAGAGGAATTACACAAGAGGCACCTAAATGATCAGATGCCAGTGTTATGTCAGTCACATGACTGACTGATCAGCACCTGGCACATGCGTCTTGTCAATTAGTTTTAGGTAGCTACAGCAATTCCCATAATTCCCCTTGGGCACACATGAATATCCAATAGGATGTTGGCCAGTAAAAAGTGTACACTGCTGTGGTTGGTATCCTTCGCATTTTTCAGTATACACTCATTTAAATTCTGGATGTTAGCATATTTTGCAACTATCTTTTAAGGTGAAAGTTTTCTCTAAAATTACCCAGAGAGCTGCTTAACAAAACATGAAGCTGAAACAGAATCAGCTATATCTATGGTGTGCTAAGTGTGTGTATATGTGGGCATGCACGTGTTTTTTTATTTTATAATTGTTATATCAGGTCTGATACTTCAATATCCTGATTAAATATTTCTTAAAGCCAACTGTAAACTCTATGAAGGAACACATGAAAGGAAAAAAGGACCTTTGGCATTTTTTTGGTGCTAGCTCATATTGTTTAACTCATCAGGAGCAAGTTTCTGATAGTCAGAAAAAAAATTTCTCTGCCACGACTATTCAGCTTTGCAGCATATTAAGAGGAAATGCCAAGAAAATTCCACTTCTTGAAAATGTTCTCATAGATTTTTTAAAGAGATAATAAACATCCACACCTGTCATCTCTGTCAACATGGCTTTGTGCTAGAGTAGGTGAAACTTAAGTGCACAAATGATAGTACTGATCTTGTGCCTTTGCTCCTAAGGCCACAAGTATTTGGAATGCAGGGGAAAAACACTCTCTAAGACATTATCATTGAACTATTCTTCTACAAGCTTGTTCTAGTGAAGTATCCACAAAGCCTTGCAAAAACACTGGAGAAAGAAAAGAGAAACATGAGAATCCACAAGGACTGTAGAGGAGGGGGAAACAGCAACCCAATGTTATACAGCGAGAATTTAAAACACTCGTCATTTAAAAATATATACCTGGGGTGACAATTAAAAATCATACCTCCTAGGCTCAGACGGTGTATTTGAATATCTCTAGAGTGATACTTTATGGAGCATGCAACCACAAGGGTGGCATAAGTTACTTCTATGGAGTATTTATGACAATTATACAGTAACTGGCTGTATCTCAATAGGAAGATGTATTTCTAGGGGAAAGAAATAAAACACCAGAAGAAAGTACTGTAGAATCTTTTCTGTTTCCAGACTGGCCAATCCATCTAAAACATTTTACCTTTAGACCTAGCAGGATTAAGTAGCTGATTCTTGTGACTTATAAGGTCCTCCCACTCCACATATATAACTCATCATAGGATTCCAGCCCCATTTCATTATTAACCAACTTAACAGTTTCTCCATAACTCCTGCTGTTCCAAGTGATCATCTGGCAGTTACATTTATGGGACTTGTACTGAGTTTAACACCTTACAACCATCCACATTTCTAACAATACAACATGGCCAATAAGAAGAGAATAGATCCTATTTGCACCAATAGAGAGTTTTTTTTCATGTTCTTTAATCCTTTGATTATGTGTTTGTTTCATCCAAACCACCAAATTTGTAGCCAGCCATGGTGTAGGCAGCCTTCAGCAATAGACTGGGCTTTCTTCTCCAGTCTAGAGAGGGCCTTAAAGGAAGGGTCATGAAAATCATCCCAGGCTCCTCTTCCACAGGGGATGCTAGGCTGTGGTTTTCCTTCAACTAATATTATTTTTCAAATATTATCCACAAAAGCAAACATTCCTTTTCAGTTGCAGACACTGCTTCTGAGCTGACACAAGTGCTACAGCAATTGGTTGGTATGATCTCAGCCATCACCTTGGATGGGATAGCAAGATCTTTGAGGTTAGTTTTGTCTTGGCCTATACCTTTAGTTGAATCTACCCACAGTGCCTCACTCCGGGCGCGCACTTAACGGCTGCACGGGCAGGGCAGATTTGCCTGCCTTCTCTGGATGGGGAGACAAGCAGCCTGGAGAACCTATTGGCTGCCTGGGCTCGCCTGAACAGCGCGAAAAAAGGGACTACATAAGGCAACCCTGCCCTTGCTCAGGCCTCTGCCCACAGGGTTCAATGCGAGAATAGCTGGCTGCCGGATAGGAATTTTGGACCTGATTGGCATATTGAAAAAGTGTGTGCAGGTAATTTCCACCTATCCTGTACTGTGAGCCCTATGGGGCAATGATGGGCTGGTCAGGGGTGGTGTTGCAGTTAAACAGATCACACTAGCGGGTAGTGCAGATGGTGAATGGATCAGGAGTGAGCTCCAAAGGTTATATCTGCTGTATATTGCTACCAACATCTCGGTGTTGACGATCCTGAGACTCTGTTATCAGCATGGTGTGATGCATGGGTGGCCAGCCATGGCCACTGGCAGTCTAAAGTCACAAGACTTTGGTAGTCGTTGTTGGTGAGAGTCATCCGAGTGTTAGCTGTCCAGGAGCTGTCTGTCGACATGACCACATAAAGTTGTGGCTTGGAACTCCCCGGATGGGGCAGAGTCAGGGTAACCAGGTATCTCTGGCACCTGCCTCAGGGATCCACACAACAGTTGGCCCCCCTGCAGAATTGGGGGATGTTAAAAGTTTAATGAGTTAAAAAAGTGAAGTCCTAGTTAAACCCATCACCTGTGTTTTGTCTATTTCTGGGGTGAGTGGGCAAAGTTACATTAGAGATGTATAACTGGGAGCAGGACCAGCTGATGTGTTCTTTACAGAGCAATGGTTTTCAGTTTTAGGACTCTTAATGATCTTGAACTATAACTCCCAGCGGCTCTGAGAAATGGCGTATTACTATGAAGGTTTCTAGATATTTTTGTCCAAATGCATTTAAAGAACTCTATCATAGTCCAAATGCATTTAGAGGATTAGGTTTGGGCTAACCACTATGAAAAGTGGAAAAGACCCTGATGTTGGGAAAATGTGAAGGCAAGAGGAGAAGGGGACGACAGAGGATGAGATGGTTGGACAGTGTCACTGAAGCTACCAACATGAATTTGACCAAACTCCGGGAGGCAGTGGAAGACAGGAGGGCCTGGCGTGCTCTGGTCCATGGGGTCACGAAGAGTCGGACATGACTTAACGATTAACAACAACAACAACCACTATGAATTTAGTTTTGGAAGGGGGATATAGGCCCCTTTCCCTTTGGGAATAAGGAAAGTGAAATGGCATGTCCTTTCTGCAGAGAGTCGGGGGCTAACTAACATTTCAGTTAACACATTAATAATGTTACTTTAATGAATTAAATGTTTCCATTTTTCAACATTAATAGAAGCAAGTTACATGTTTTACTAATTAATGTTAAAACTTAACATTACAAGCTCAGGTTATATTTGATTTTACCTTTCTTTCGGTGTACCAACTCCGTGTTTCCCCAGTAAGTGAGTATTTAAGTGCTTCTTCATTACAAATGCCACCCTGAAAAAAAAAAGAATTAATATTTGGTTAATTTAATAGCTCAATAGAAATAAAACAAAACAGATGCACTATCTGAAAGAACAAAACTGTTATATGATTGGGCCTACATGCTGGGGAACCAGCAACCTTGATCCAAAGACATTCATTCATTCATTCATCTCCTTTATCTTCAAGAAGATCTAAGGTAGTTTACAATATTAAAGCAATCAATATTTAAAACATTTTGGCGGGGAAAACTAGCAGCTGTGTGCATCAGAGTATACGAGCTGAATTTTATTT
Source organism: Intellagama lesueurii (assembly GCA_037013535.1). Lineage (NCBI taxonomy): Eukaryota > Metazoa > Chordata > Lepidosauria > Squamata > Agamidae > Intellagama > Intellagama lesueurii. The sequence continues at coordinate 69,743,728 of JBAJHW010000004.1, read as the reverse complement.
TTGTAAAACATAGAGGCTGAAATCCAGTTGCATAAAGTTATGTTGTGTGAGGTTGATGGTGTCATTAGTCACAGATGTTTTGGGGGAATTAAAAGTTTCTTATTCGCCCCTCAAGGTTTCAAGACTCCCTTAGGATACTTTTCATCCTGGGTAGGTCTTTTTGCAACTGGATTTCAGTCACTGAAACACAGAAAAGGAGAGAAAGCTGAAGATGAGATTTTGGTGTCTCTCAGGCTCCTGCTGTGTAAAAAACAAAAAAAGTCATAATACTGCCTCATGTCAGCATAATGCCCACATATGCTGAGAACATCCTAGAACAAGAGAGAACCATAGGTGGCTCTTCAAATGATGTTGAACTGTAATTCCTATAGTCTCTCATCATGGATTGCACTGATTATGATAAATACAGATGTAGCCCCAAAACATCCAGAGTCTGTGTCATTCCCATTCCTGTGGTAAAACAAAGAAGAACCCTGTTTTTAACCTTTCTCCTTGCTTTACATGCACACATTATATCAGGCCATAATAAAACGTCTATGCACACCTTCATCTCAATCAATCGAGGAATGCCACCTCCTGGACCATAGGGAGGGGTAAGGCATAGAAGGGAACATAGCAGGTGGGAAAAGATTTACTAACAACATGTTAACTTATAGCAAGTTGCCACTATGATTTATGTCATTACACCTATGTCATTGTACTTATATCAGAACAACTAACCAGCAGAATTCTAGCTAGTGAGCACCAATGTGATGTAAAGGATAAAGTGACAGACTTTATTATTATTAATACTCAGAAGACATGGGTTCAAGTTCCCATTCAACCATGCAAACTCACTGAGGGCAGCAATGTTAAAACCACTACTTAAACATCTTACATACCTTGAAAAACCTATTTAGGTTGCTATAAGTAGCTACAACATGTTGGCACATAACAGCAACAACATTTTAGCTATTAAACACAAAGCATCTGAATTAATTGCACTGACACATATATTTCATAGATATTGATTACTAAATATACATCCAATTAATAATACTTTACATCAATTTCATTATGTCAGGTGCCTGTTGTCATACTATTGATACTAGACAGAAGATTCAAACTAAAATGGCATTTTTTCATAACCAGCAATACACATACAACTAGAAGCGGGAAAAACGGAATTATTGCTCTTACTTTCAGTGTGAAAAGGGCTTGCAAACATTTTTGTTAATTATGTATTACAGCTGTCCTTCATAAAGTTAATTACTAATAGCTGAAAGGCACTGGAAATCTATTTGCATATGTACATGAAAGGCATGACATATGCAAAAATATGATTTTAATTAGCATTCCATGATATGACGGGCTACAAATCAAGCTGGCATATTATAAGATTTTTAACATTAAATGCTGAATTCATTTAGACATGCTTCTATTAATGGACAGTGCATGGTCTGTAAAATACTATGGCATTATGGCATATATGAGTCACAAAAGCCAAGAAACAGTACTTCCCTGTTACATATATGGTAATGTCTAATCTCCATGTCTGATCTACTCTGGGCATATTCACATTATTGCAGTAAATCTCTATTTTGTGTAGCCTTCAGGGTGTAAGGATATAACTTTGCATCTTTAAAATGATCATGACTTCATTATATTTATAAAAAGCAATACATTAGAATACCATTGATTCTTACTTTTTCCATATTTGACTAATACATATGGACAACATGGCATCTAGAATTCAGAATAATCTATTGCAGTATCATCATGGTGACTATGCAATTGTCACTAGAATTATTGTACATAAGGCAAATTATCGTAACGACACAAACTCTTCATTCCTAATAAGAGTGGAAGGCACTCCAAGTTTACTGCCATTGCTTTTGGGCAGAAAGCAAAACCATCTTGTTGTGAGCTTATCCAATACATTTGCAATTAACAGCACTCTTATGTTTGCAAATCAGAAGCCACCTTCCTCCTAGTTAATTTGCTAAAAGAAAAAGAAAATTAAGTATAAATACACAGGTACTACATACTCAAAACAGCAATAAATCTGAGCTTATTTATGTATTTCACAGCACCGTGTCAAATGCATAACTCAGTTAAGAAATATGGGAATCCATTTGATCTGGAGTACTTCAAATAATACTTTTGAAAAAGCCGACAGCTGAGCACAAACCTTCCTTTACAACTGAGCTAATGACAGGTGAGATATCTTTATTAAAAAAAAAAAAGAAATGAAATACAAACAGCAAGAAGAAAAGAAGCCTTGACTGAAACTTCCCATCATTTTTGTTCAAACTGGATCTGTCACTGTCAACTGGCACAGGAGCAACTTTGCTGCTTTGGATAAACAGCATTTAAGAGACCTGACTTTGAAAACCATCTCATGTTAGAAATGGGTGCATGCTTAAAAATGCTATTGAAAGTGCTTAATATTAGTACTGGACAGTCATCATATATGATTCAAGGAAAAGACCAGGCATGTATAGGGTTTTGAAAAGAGAAATCAGAAGCAATATTGTGAGGAACCTGGAATAAAGGAGGGTAGTTACCAGCCCTCTTCTATGTCATCTCAACTGCACCATCATATAATGGAAACAACACAGAGAAGGGGGGTTCTTTTACTGTAAACACTCCTTACACTTCACTCAGAAGGAAAAAAGGAACCTATGGGATAAACTAATCTGTAAACCTCTGAAGAAGTTGAGAATCAAGTCCAAATCCAGTGTTTAGCACTCCTGAGGGCCTTTGAAATTGAAGAATATTTAATGAGTGTATGGAAATGTGCTCTGAAACTTATGTATTTAGCAGACTGTCAACAGATGGAGTCTGAACAGGTAACACAGGCAAACAGATCACATGGCTACTTTTCTGTGACAAGTATAAATGAGAGGAAACCTGTGAAGTCAGCAAATGTAAGGAATGACTGTCTGAATTTTAGCATGTACTGGGGAAGGGGGACAGGGAGGTGTGAATGTAAAATTTTAATATGTTCTGAACAAAGTACCTAATCTGGGATATGTTGTGCATGGCCATGGAGTTTAATCTTGCATCCATTTACAGCAAAGAAGATGACAAGGCTCACGCAGCAGGGCCGAAAATTAGAGGGAATGTTGCTGTCAGGGGAAAAAATATTATTATTATTTTTAAATATGGTGCTGGAGGAGAGCCTTGTGGGTATCTTGGACCATCAAAAAGATGAAGAAGTAGGTCCTAGAGCAGATCAAGCCTGAGCTATTTCTTGAGGTAAAAATGATTAAACTGAGACTATCATACCTGGGGCCAATCGCAAATAGGTGAGATTTTCTGGAAAAGTCAATAATTCTAGGAAAAGTTGAAGGCAGCAGGAAAAGAGGATGACCAAATAAGAGACAGATTGAGGAATCCACAGGCTTGATTTTACAATAGCTAAACAGGACTATTGAGGACAGGACATTTTGTAGATCATTCATTCATGGGATCACGTAAGTCAGAGGCAATCTGACAGTACGTAGCAACAACAGATATATCTAGAACTTAGGTACAGCAACAATTTAAAAAATCAAACATGGCCAGTACTGTATTGAATTTTATTCTCAAAACCAGAATTGTATATATTGTATGAAAAACGGGGGGGAGGGGATAATCTCCAATAAAAGAGTATTGCACAAATGTTATGCATTGTTTTATAATAATGACTTGTGGAAAGATGCTGGGGTCACAGGAAAGAGGGAATAACATGGCAAAAGGCGACATCTTGGAATGTAGCACCACTAAGGGAACCTTCCTGTACCTTTCATGCACTGTATAGACTCATGTGGAGTATCTGTCAGTGTCCCAGACGCCATTTCAGGAGAATGATGGACAACAGGTTTGTTGATGTGCTGTTCAATGACCTGCATCAATCTTCAGAATAATTTACTGTCTATATCAGACAGATCATTATGGATGAGTTGCTCACTATCAATCAATCAGCTCTGCTCTTCCTGCATATTCCTATATCTATCATTCAAAAAAGGAAGAACTGTCTCTCAAGATGCTTCCACTGCTGTGTCTGTGACATCAATATGTGTTGCTCAAGATGTAAGAGAATTATTAGACTTGCATGATCAAAAGGAAGAGATATCCTTACCATATCTCTCTGTGTGTGTCTTCTTCCCTTTCTTTAGGAAGGAGATATTTTAGTATGGTAAGTCTTTGGATAATTAAACATAGAAGCTTCATAAGTGTAATATAAATTACTTCATTAATGGTCAATTAATGCAAATAAATAAATTAATGCAAATGAAGAAGCAAGTGCCACATGACCTCTATCATTAGGCAAGCTTCAACAGGACGTTTGAGGGTCTACCCCCTTCTGTTTCAGGTCTGAGGTTCTGGAGGTCACTGCCCTGAGAGAACAGATTGATTCAGATATCTGAAGACAATATTTTACTCCAACAGGTGATTAGTTCTTACATTTTTAAATCCTGTTTTAACTCAGGAAGTTTCTGTTGGATTAGAGTTTAATTTTTATGACTCTGTTAATTGTATGCTTGTTCTAAACTGTAGCATCATTCAGCACATCTTCATAAAAGATAAGGTAGGATATCGATATATAAATGACAGAAAAATTACCCTGTCTAGCAAATTTACCACAGAATTTGCATAATGTGAAAAATATGAGAGCAGTGGTCCTCCCCAAATAGAAACTACTCCACTCTCCAAAACTGGTAATGACATAAATGAGCTGAAGCTTTGAGGGCAAAGACATCAGTTTGAGAAAATCCTGGACTCTTGAGTTATTTTCAGCATCACCAAGCACAAAAAAGATATAATATATTAAAGATGAAGAAGGTGATCATGGTACAGTACTGCAGTTCTAGTGGTTATGGGGTTTATGGCTGTCTTCATGCTGTCTATTTAATGCTCCATTTCAGTCCATAAGGTGAAATATAAGCATATATGTAAAAAAGAGATTCAGGTGCCTCAGATCAGAGAAGTCAAGTTAATTGACAAACACGTGTCTTTTTAATGTAGAAATTCTGTAGTTACATCAACATTTTTAGGCAAGGAGAGACACATCGGCAGAGACCACCTTTCTGTGCTTTCTCATGGGCCTTCTGTTCCCAAAGCTTTTGCTGCAGGAAGATTCTGTGGAAAAGAGATAGTATTCCATACCTTTTCTTACTACAAAGAAGGGCTGCAAGAGAAAAGGTATCTTCACCAGTGGCCCTCTTTTATGCAAAACCTTCCCCAAAGAGTCTTGTGTCTAATATTGCCATGCCACCTGGCAAATACATATTTCCTCTCACTGCCTTTTAACTCCTGTGTTTTACTATGAAATTGAGAGTAAGCATGAGATTACACTACAAGAGAGCCTGAAGATGCAGGGGAGATTAGAGACCCTTTGCCATGAGGGGGGCAAAAGATAAGGCTGAACTATAGAAATGCTTTCCCTGTATCACAGTATTACTAGCCAGGATTTGTGAGATTTTCTCAGCTAATTAGAAGCAGTATTACAACATTATAGGCAGCACTCTGCAATGAGCCCAGACCCTTCTCCAGAACAAGTGGTGGCCCAACATTTCTGTATTATATCCTCTTTTTGATTTTTCAAAATGCCCCCTGCCCCCTCCATCTCTTCTTTATCATTATCTGACCCCTTTTTAAACAAACAAACAAACAAACGTTCTGTGCTTTCAAGATGAAACCAAGTTACAGCAACCCAACTTTCAATGTAAGTGAGATAAATAAGGAGTGGTTTATCAGTTCCACTCCCCCAGTGAGTTTCCATGGCTAAGTGGGGATTCGAACCTAGGCCTCCTGAGTCCTAGTCCATTACTCTATCCACTGCACACTGGGCATCCTTAAATAATAATAATAATAATAATAATAATAATAATAATAATAATAATAATAATAATAATAATAATAATAATAATAATAATAATAATAATAAAATCAGTTTATAATTTTAAATTAAAAATAAACACAAGAACTTTGTAAAAATGTTTGAAAAATAAGGAAAAAAAATATTTTGTGATAAAAGTGGAATTTACCTTAAATAGCAGAAACAAAACAAATCTAATGTGAAGGGCAATGCTGCATCTTACAATTTTGCACATCACCTTAGAATTTATTCAGCCATGCTCGTGGCCTTAGACGAAGCTGCACAGTTCCTGGGTACCCCCAGAAGAAGGGAATGGTAAACCAATTTTGAGTATTCTCTACCTGGCGAACCCTGCCAAAAGTCAGAATTGACTTGATGGCACATGATAATGATGATACTTCATAATCACTAGAGAATGGTCTTTATTGGGGAAATGATAAATAAAATAAATAAATATATAAATATATGAACATGATGAGTCAGAGTGCTGGCAAGGTCCAGTCGGTGCCATCTGGTTTTTTAAGGGTTATTGTTGCTGGTTTTAATGTTTCTATTTTTGTTTTTGTTTTCTATTATATGTGTTGTAACCCGCCCAAAGTCGTGCTGTGACACCAATGGAAGTGGGATACAAAATGAATACAATGAATAAATAAAATAAATAAATTGTTGCAATATTTTCTGGTTTCAAAAGCTATTTCTAAAGAGCATTTTAAGGTAGTTTAGAGACATTTGATAGGAATTTCCTGGGTTTTATTGCCGTATCTGCTCCGAGTCGCAAGGGGAGTACATTTTGGTTTCTCTTTTGTATATTTAAAAATATTTTCAAGTTGCAGTACCACAATTAGCCACTGACACTAGGTGGCATCAGAGGGTGATCTAACAACTGGCAACACAACTGCTGATGACACAGAATGGACTGAACTGCTTTTGTACCCTAAGGAAGGATAACAGTAGTAATAATCGACCTGTCCTAAAGTAATGAGTAATTCCACAAGTTCCTTTTAAATAATATTCTAATTTCTGAGATAGGCAGAGCCTATTTGAGCCTTATACGAAGAAAGAGACGGAGACTAATGCACTGGTGTGGCGAAAATCAGTGTTTACACGAAGAGAAACACAGACAATCATTCTGTCCAACAGATATATATGTGGGCAGCCATTCACATGTACAAACACAGAGAAGCCCTCTGCATCTGGTAAGGAGGCAGGCAGGAGTGGGATGACTGAGAGGAAGGTGAACCTGAAATGAGGCAGCACACTATTTGCTCTTATGGATGAGGTGTTACTGGACCATTGGCTTTTCCAGCACCATGCTACCAAATTAAGAGAATGCCATAGGGCAGTATAGCAAATTGCAGCAAATTTTGGGCACTCAGGAATCACTTCTCAGGAGATTCTGGCCTGTGGTATTCACACCATGACTTTAGTTGCCTATAGTCCCTTTTCTCAGTCCAGCCATGCTGACATCTTTCAGATTTTGTGCCTGGTTCTCAGGGTCTTGGATGAATCCATACGGTGTCTGACACAGGTGTGAGAAAACATGTGGCTGTGAATTTTATTTCAGACTGCAAGCAGGACTAAGCACTTGTGTCGCTCTGTGATTTACTATGAGGCTCCCAAACTATACAAGCAATCCTGAACTTGTTTTAAAGCAGCCATCAATGATGGCAGCTGAGGGGAATAAAGCAGAATATTGTGGTACATCATTATCAGAAGAAGAAGAGCTCTGATATATACAGGGGAAAATATTGTCTGAAAAATAGGGTAGATAAAATTAATGACAAATGAAGTAGGTCAGACCTAAAACAAAATCATAATACAGTACAATCAATTTAAGGGAACATAGGGCTTTGAATTCTCCTCAAACATCTATGTCAAGAGCAGCCTTCAACAAATTCACTTGCTAATAGGACAGGGATAAAAAGTATTTGATTCTAGCAGGGATGTTGGCAAGTCTTTGGGTCTGAGTCCCAAGTCTGAGACTCCTATTAAAAACAAGCTTTTTTTCTCCAGAACAAAGAGGGGTGGGTGGGTGAGTTCTGAATCGTGAGTTGAGCCCGAGTCATTGGAAAAAAAAACTGAGTTGAGTCACCGGTGCAACCTAACTCCGACTTGACAGCAAGTCAAGAATGCTCAGGTTGTGTCATAGTAACTAAATTAAGCTGTCTGAAAATGGTGATGAAAAGTTTTAGAATAAAGTATTCTCTCTAGTTTTTCCATTTCTTCCCCCACCCCCATAATTGATTTCTGACTGGTGGATGGCATGGCTGCACTATTACCAATTTCTCATTTATACACAATAGTTCCTTCCTTACTCTTCCATATTAGCAAATTTCTGTTGTGTAGTCTCTCCCCTCTCCCTTAATCTCTCTATTATCTATGTGGAGCTCAGCAACAAGAAGCAATTCCTTCTAAAGCAAAGGACTAGAAACAGAGTCCCCTTATTGGCTGCACACCTTAATGGGGTAAATGGAGGCTGAATGTACCAGAGAAGCTGAGAGCAGTACTGTCAAGAGGCTAAGCTACATTACAAGTCTAGCTTTCTAGTAGGGTCATCCAGAACAGAATGGTGAAAGTTTTATCAGTAGTAGAGAACTGGTAGTTCCAATAGTGATGGTGCTGATGAATTCTTGAAGGGCAGCTACTGGATAGCAGCTGTAATGGAAGCATACAGTGGTTGAGGATCTTTCAAAGACAAATTAACTCTTGATAGTACTGAACAGAACGCAAGTTAGCTCTTGTTAACACTCTGCAGAAGAAAGCAAACGTACACCACTTCCCAATATTCTATATGGGGTTAAGCAGTAAAAAAAATAGTGATTACAGAAGAATTACATAACTTTAACATTGGCAGTGAAGCAATCAAGATTGTTAAAAAATTCCTATACCATGGTTCTCTCATCAATTTTAAAAGGAGGCAGCAGTCAAGAAATCAATTGATGACTGAGATTTGGAAAGGGAGCTATGAAAAAACAAAAAGATTTTTAAGTATAAGGATGGAAACTAAGAAGAAAATTATCCATAATACGATATTCCCAGTTACTACATATTTATGTGAAATCCGAACAATTAATATGGCTGACAGGATGAAACATCTACTCATTCAAAATGTAGCGGGGGTTTGGGGGTAAGCTTTATGGAGACCATGAACTTTCCCCCCTCCACTCTCCTCGCAAGAAAGTGCTTTCCCCCTCCACTTTCTTGCAAGGAATTTCTTTCTTCGCAAGGAAGTGGAGGGGGAAAGCAGGGATCAAAGCGCTTTGATCCCTCCCCCCTCCTTACTTCCGTGTATAAGATGACCCTAAATTTTTAATCTAAATATTTTAGAGAAAAGTATCATCTTATACATGGAAAAATACGGTAGCTTCCTGAGTGGGTTTTTTAAAAAAAAAAATGAATTGTTGTACCTTATTGCTTTGAATGTGTTTTGTTAAAAAAAAAAGTCCATGTGTCTAGCTCAAATCACAGTTGAACTCTCACTGGAAGAGAAAATGACTAAACTAAGGCTATCATACTTTGGACATATGAAAAGATGGAGAAAAGATAATGTTAGGAAACATGGAAGACACAAGGCAAAGAGAAAGACTGAACATGAGAAAGCAATGTTTTTTTGTTCCCAAGACCTGAACAAAGCTGTTAATGATAAGACCTTTTGGAAGTCATGAATTTACAGGGATGTCATAAGTGACTTGATGGCACATAACATGAGAAACTAGAGTAGAACCTGAAATCAAATTATGGAAAGACGTCTGACCTGCAGATGTTTAACAACAGTCTTCGGAAACTTCAACAGGTCCGAAACACGGAAGCCAGACTGTAAACTGGGGTTGGTTACAAGGATTGCATAACCCCCATTAGAGCAGTTCCACTGGGCACAATTCAAAGTGCTGGTTCTAACCTATAAAGCCCTAAACAGCTTGGGTCCAAGCTATCTCAAGGACTGTGTCTCCCTTTATGAGCCTATTCAGATGTTAGGATCATCGGGAGAGGCCTTTCTCTCAGTCCCACCACCTTCACAGGTGTATTTGGTGGGAACAAAGTAGAGAGCCTTCTCTGTTGCTGCTCTCAGACTTTGGAACTCCCTCCCACAGAAGGCCAGGCTGGCCCCATCTTTGCTGTCCTTCCATAAGCAGGTGAGGACCTTTCTCTTTAGGCAAGCTTTCTCTCAGCAACTACCATATTTTTCCGTGTATAATACGCCCCCACGTATAAGACCCCCCCCCCACTTTTCTAACCCAGAATTTCTTTCTTCGCAAGAAAGTGGAGGGGGAAGGCAGGGATCAAAGCACTTTGATTCCTGCTTTCCCCCTCCACTTTCTTGCGACGAAAGTGCTTTCCCCCTCCACTTTCTTCCGAAGAAAGTGGAGGGGGAAAGCAGGAATCGCTTTGATGAATCGCTTTGATGACTCCTGCTTTCCCCCTCCACTTTCTTGCGACGAAAGTGCTTTCCCCCTCCACTTTCTTCCGAAGAAAGTGGAGGGGGAAAGCAGGAATCGCTTTGATGAATCGCTTTGATGACTCCTGCTTTCCCCCTCCACTTTCTTCGGAAGAAAGTGGAGGGGGAAAGCACTTTCCTCGCAAGAAAGCACTTTCTTGTGAGGAAAGTGCTTTCCCCCCTCCACTCTCCTCGCAAGAAAGTGCTTTCCCCCTCCACTTTCTTGCAAGGAATTTCTTTCTTCGCAAGGAAGTGGAGGGGGAAAGCAGGGATCAAAGCGCTTTGATCCCTCCCCCCTCCTTACTTCCGTGTATAAGATGACCCTAAATTTTTAATCTAAATATTTTAGAGAAAAGTATCATCTTATACATGGAAAAATACGGTAGCTTCCTGAGTGGGTTTTTTTAAAAAAAAATGAATTGTTGTACCTTATTGCTTTGAATGTGTTTTTGGTGTTTTTGTTGTGTTTTTTTTTAGTGTGGTATCTGTTTGGTCCTTTTTAGTATTTGTATACTTACTGTTTTTAGCTCTAAATATTGTCTTTTAATTATGTGATCGGCCTTGGGTCCTTTTTAAGGAGAAAGGTGGAGTAAAAATATTATAAACAAACAGGAACACAAAATTACTCTCTCTCCCTCCCACATATACAGAGGAGTATGTGTCCTCTTTGTGTAATTTTCATTCTACTAAAAAGAAGAACACTTGGGGCAAAGACTCTGCAAATAAATTTTGTGTAGAAGGATAGTGTGTGCTATTCAACTCTAGAACTCAGAACAAATTCCTAAAGTCAAAATTCTTTAATTCCAACTCTCCACCTATCCTAACACAGAGAATTAAAGGGAAGGGGCTTGTAGGCTCCCTTTGACTCACTGAAGGAAAGGCATGATATAAATGTATTAAATGAAATGTAAAATAGCGTTTCAGGGAACAATTATTCTACACTATGTGAACAGACCTACACACATAGGTCCATGTGCTCTTTTCTCCCCACCACTTTGCACAGGTACAAGGAAGAAATCAGAAGCTTCCACATCCAGTACGTATCTGAAAATATAGTTCAGTCCTGGTTTGTTCTAACAAGCCACAATTTAAAGCCAAATACAATTTAAACAAAAAATGTTACCTGCGCTTCAATGTAACATGAACCTCTTGGGTTTTCTGACAGTAAAAGCTTCTCACCTCCTCATACCCATAAAAGCTATAAAGGAGGGGAAAGGGAACATGTATATACTTGTGATTCAGGCAGCTTTGTTCACATAGCAGGAAAAGAGTATTCCAATTATTTTTGAACCACTCATAATGTACAGTCCCCCAAATATGAAAAAGCAACAAAATTTCATTCAGTCGGAATGCACCCAAAAGGATGTGGAAAGCGGGTTGCAAAGAAAAGCAGTGCAATTTGTTTTCCTACTACCACTGCAGTGAATGTAAACAAATGTGTTGACTATTGTGCTCTTTTTTAGTAAATGCATAAATGGGGGGGGGGGGGAGTTTAAGTACTCATGAACTCTACTCAAACAATATGGCAGAATTTTTCTTCAATAGAAGGAAACAAGTGCTAAGTTATACTAGTATGAAAACTATGTAATTACACTTCTAATTATCTATTTTATTGCCTGCCAAACATCTGCACACAATCACCTTTAGCAAGTGTTTGGTAATCTAACAGCTGCAAAAGTACTTTCATATCCCAGTGTTTTCTGCATCCCTGCTATCACCTCTCAACTCACCACAATACAGAATTTGTTTTTCATGAGTTGTGAAATGCAACCTTAGGCTTAGATTTTACAGAGTGCCTTGCTTCAAAAACAGATTAACATCAACTTCCAAAAGCATGACAGTACCTGAGAGCATGGTTCTTTGTTAGCAATGCCCAATAAGGGTCCTTCATCGCTTACAGAATGATTTGTGTTTACACCCCACCGAACTGTTGTGCTTTAAAGGTCATAGCCTGAATGCACACACATACCAAAACCTTCCAAAATACTAGATCTGCAGCAGTAAAAATTAGAAATAAAGTTAAACCTTCTCTAAATCATCAGACCCCACCCTTTCCTTGCATTCCTTTGCTCAGCAGTTCCTCAGCTAGATAGCTAATCGCTTGGACCTTGAAAAATGACTAAAGAAGTTACTGTTAAATTAACAGCACACAAAAATCTCTTTCCTTAAAAAAAGGGCTTCTGACCAAACCATAACTGTAAAGAGTAGGAAGATACATTTCCCCTAGCAGGAAAAAAAGAGAAGACTTTCTCAATACTGAGGTTCAATTCTAAACAGAAGTTTACTGTAGTTTAATTTCTATGCAACTCTCCTACCATAAACTGTGGCCAGCAAAACTCACAACAAAGATGAAAATATTATCAACTGACACAACATTTGGAAGCCGTTTGTTACAAAACATGAATAAATTCAAAAAAGACAAAATCAATAATCCACTGAACAGATTACGTTCAGAATCATGGAGAAACAATATAGATTTAATAGCTTAAATCCTATTGCTTTGCTCCGCAGGCAAAAAAGCAAATGGCTTTTTATTCACTTTCTTCCAGCCAGCGACTAAAAAAATACCACTCTGACTCTCAGGGAGCACCTGTGCTTGGTGAGTGCTTGAGAATCCCAGTGGGGACTCTTTGAATTCCAGCTTGAAGTGAGTAGATGTTATGCTGTTTGCCTTCTGTCGGTATAACAAAGCAACAGGATTTCAGCCAATAAATTAAAAATACAAAACCCAGAACAAGTAAAATAATAATAATAATAATAATTTTAAAAAATACAGTTTATCTAACCTTGTCACACTCCAAGGGGGCAGACCTACCTGTTTTAGATGTAGCTCACAGTGCACAGGTTCTTCTCGCCAGATCAGAACTGGCTACCTAATTTTTTTTCTCTCCAAAGGCCATGCAGCAGTAGAAAAGAAATGTTGGGGAATAGTAATGATAACATGCTTGAGTCTACATTTTCCCTTCCCTTCGAATTGATGCCAGCTGGTTGGACAGCAGAATAATTTAGGTATCTGGCTGAGGAGCCAGCAGTTAGGAGTTCAGGTCCTGAGCATCCCCAAAGAGCCAGCCTGTGTGGCCGTGGGCAAGCTGTACAGTCCCAGGAGGCTCCCAGAAGAAAGGAATGTTAAACCCCTTCTGAGTACTCTCTACCTAGAAAAGCCTGGAAAGAGTTGCTAAAAGTCAGAAGTGACTTGACAGGACAAAACTATTAATTATTATTAATTCCAACTGATGCCACTTAGTAGTTCAGAAGGATGACAGGCAACAGGGAGTCTTCCAATTTTTTTGCCACCCAAAACTCCTTTTCTCATGCTGAGGCTACTCCATATTTCTAACCTAAAATGTTTTGCTTGTTAATTCACTGTCTTAAGCTAGCTTTTATTTGTAGTTCTAGTCCCCACAGACCACCCTGACACAGAGAGGAGGATGGCATATAACAATGAGATATATAACTTTTTGGAATTCTGGCAATGTTATTTCTGTAGAATATTCATTTCATCTATTCTATTCAGATAAGAAAAGAAAAGATCATAAATTGGAGTTACGTCCTGAACACAACACAAATTTGCTTATATATATGCGTACATTTTATTTAGAGAACCCTCTGAAGTCCAGTGTATTTAAAGGTTAATCATGACAGGGATTTTTTTTAAAAAAAGGCTCCTTCTATTCACAGCGAAGAATGTAAATTATTTGATTTCCATGAACTTTAGCAGAATTTTTAAAACCTCAGTGATTAAAGATGGTATCTAGTATCAGAAATTCTGATTCTTGAAAACCAATCTGTGATCTTCGGAGAACTCCCTTCTCCTATGTTACAGTGCTCTTATGAAAGTGCTCTTGAAACCCCTCAAGAAACTAGATAAATAGCTATAACAGCTGACACAATGTACTGTACTTTGTGAAATGGGTGACATCAGCCATCCAAGCTGATTTTAGAAGAACACAAATGCATTTTGCTGGATTTGAAAGAAACAACAGGAAAAGGAACAGTGCTTATATATTATGTAGCAAGCTAATTATGCTCGTCTTTGTAACAGCAAAATATAGCTTAGAGAGCAGGGCTTTTGCAAGCTAAAGGAAAAGTGATGACAAGGACAAAAATTAGGCCACTACATTTCACCAAAAAAAATATATCATTTGACAATCTGAAGACTGCATGACCAAGATACAATGAGTAGACAAGACTAATGGATACAATGGAGTTACAGTTATATGACCTCTAGTGTGATTTGTTTATCCGTGTGCATAGGGCTTTAATTACATAGTTTTTTCCATATTCTTCTCTTGGTTGCTGGTGTGAAGCTTAAAGGTATTTATATAAGTGTATATGTGTTTGGGGTTGTCTGTGTGATAAACTGAACACCAATGGCAACATGAAAATGTATATTCTACCATCGGTTGCCCAGTTTAAAGTTAATTCTAATCTGGAGATACACTTCTAGGATCATCAAGAATAGAAGCAGACAGGTGGAGGGAGCTATGAATCTAGTGAAATGGCAAATCCCCCCACTCATCCCTCAAAAATCTGAATCTTCACAATAATTCACACAGAAAGAACAAAAACAAACAATAATGACAAGCATGCACATCTAAGAAACAATATAACAAAATGGCTGTATCACTTACACATATGGCATTAAATGCAAAAAAAAAAGAGGAGAAAGGAGAGTTTGCCTTTTATAAATCAATTATATAACCCAAAGAAAATGTTCAAAAATATTAAGAAGTAAATGTATGCCTGATGAAAAATGCTACATTATAACACTAGCGAAAGACTCTTTAAATTGTTCTGAAAGGGTAGGAAATAACACTCCCTCCCCGAAACATCAGAAATTCACTGCATAGTGTGATAATAAAAGAGTCTTGTGATCAGCTGAAAATAAACCTGCAAACCCTAGGCTCTAATTTTCATATGGCAACTGTGTAATATTTTGCAAAGTAAAATTGACTGAGATGGAAACTATTTTGCATGGTAGAGTGGCGATGGCTAACAAATGAGAGTTTTTTGGGCTGAATGTTAGTCCCTTGCCTCATCTGCCACCCCTAATGACAGCAGCCACCTGCTGTTTTATTGTCACAGCTGGAGCCAGTTCACACTTCTTGGTGCTGAGCTCTGCCCACAAGCGCCAAGCTCTCTCCTCGCCTCATTACTTTGATGAACTTTTTATGGTCAGCACCCATGAAGACCTCATCTAGGACTATGCAACCTAGACCGACTTCAGGGAGTGCTTCTAGCTAACACAAGATGATAACACAGTGACACTGAGCCTGCGCCTGTCTGTCACTTGATTCGAGACGAAAGCATCCTCTGTCTTTCAATCTCTTGCAAGGTCTTCAATAGGTAAAAATGCCATGAAATCCTCAAACCTAATATAAACAATTCTGACCTCTCCCCTCTGAATAATACAGTCATCATGGTAAAAATGACACTTTTGGACGCTTTTTTAAAAGCCCAAATATTTGCTGTTTTCAAAAGGAGTAACAAATTCTATGCATCCTGTCAGCACCAACACTCACACTCCCTTTACTTTTTCTTGTAATTTTAGGCATACCTGTAACAACACGCTACAAAATTCACATTAAGATTGGCCACCTGTGTTTCATATCTTTAATGACACTGGTTCTAATGAAAATTTTAACTCCTGATTCAAATTCAGGACCCATTGTGTCCCAGATGGCAAATATAGTTTGGAATAAACATATATATTAGACAATAAATATGCTACTATGCTATCAGGATTAAACAACAGCTCTTATGCAAATTATTGGCAACAGTCTAGTACTAACTGAACAAAAACTTTCATAAATATTAATTGAAATTTTATTCCAGCAAACTGGGGTTTACAATATTTCAACACTAATGTTTTCAATATGTATCATGAACATTTCCACTCAGGATGGATTTATCAGTAAGTTTGGCGCTTGATGTCTAGAGTTTAATCCAAGGTTTTTTTTCTATTGGGTAAAATAATCTTTCAGGTGTCAACATAGCTTTACATTTGTCTGTATTTACATATCACCATTAAGATTAATATATGAGCTATTAATAATAATTTCATTAATACTCTGAAACCATCAAACAATATTTTGATTTTTGAATGCCTGACGGCGATTATAAACCTAAAAACCAGAACATTTTCAGTATTCATTGTGCAGCAATCCAGCTGATCAGACTTGACAAATTCATGCAATGCTATAAGTCATTAAACATCATGTGGAAATTCTGCTTTCAAATGCAACTGTCTTTTTTTTTTGCATATGTAATATAACATCTATTACTGTAACCACTCTTCTCCTCTACTGACTGCCTTCTTTCCAGTATGCTGCATTTCATTTTAAAAAGTACTGCACACATGGTTCCCCAAATGCAGATTCTTACAGGTCTTGATTTAAAAGGGGCTCTGAATAGCCACAGAAATAGGAAGTACCCTTAACTCAAGCTGATTGATCATGTAGGGCTGAAGCTTAGAAAATGATTTCTAAAACTTGCATCCAAATCCAGTATTTTACTAGGGCTGGTACTTCCTGGTATCTTTTTTCAGTTAGAAATCTCATAACTCTTTTTCCTTTCTGTTGTTATTATTCCTTAGTTTATTTACTTAAACAGTTTGCATAATCCCTTTTTTACCCATACAGGTTTCCAAAACATATGACAATAAATAATTAAAAACAACTTGCATTACCCCCTTCACCAACCTGACTACACTTCTCAATCAAATAAAACCCTCTGTCTCTAGTTAGGTAAAGGTAAAGGTTCCCCTTGACATTTAGTCCAGTTGTGTCCGACTCTAGGGCGCGGTGCTCATCCCTGTTTCCAAGTCATAGAGCTAGCGTTTGTCTGAAGACAGTAGACACGGAACGCCGTTACCTTCCCACCGAGTTGGTACCTATTTATCTACTCGCATTTGCATGCTTTCGAACTGCTAGGTTGGCAGGAGCTGGGACAAGCGAGGGGAGCTCACTCCATCGCGTGGATTCGATCTTACGACTGCTGGTCTTCTGACCCTGCAGCACAGAGGCTTCTGCGGTTTAACCCACAGCGCCACCACGTCCCCTCTGTCTCTAGTTACCACCCCACAAAAGCTTTCATGAAGCTCTGGCAACAGGTAACAAGTACAGAATGAAGAGTTGCTTTTGTGGTGGTTGTCTTTTCGCCTTTTCCTCTCAGCATTGACTACAAAAAACAAGAATACAACGCCCCTGACGCTCAGCCCCAACGATCCGGCTGAGGGCAGGTCCTCCAGCCAAAGCTATTACAGTATCTTGTCCACAGCAGAGCAACAAATGGTGCCCACTCTTTCCAGGTCCAAACAGATGGCACCCAAGATCATTCACGTCCTTTTGTACTAGAGGTGGGAAATCTCACAAGAATCTCTCCCACAGAGTAAAAATACATTAAGGATAGGTGTAATTACTAAAATCATGTGATTTCACAATACCTCAAATCATATGTTAGTAATGGCTACTTCCTCTGCCAAAGGAAAAGAGGTTCATAATGAGATAGGACCAGGAGACACAGCTCTCCCTGGAAATGCCTGCCAGGAAAACTAGGCCAAGGACTGATGTCCTTTTAAAATATGGCTTTTCTAGGATACTCACCATCCTTGGAAGTCACTGGCTTAAGTTAATAAGCACCTCTTACTACGTGAAAAGAAATGCTGCTAAATACAGACTTTGAGAAAAGCCATGGCTTTCTTTTTTTGATCTGAATGCTCCTCTTATAAAGTATATCTTATAACAAATATCCTCCCTAATTAATGTTTGTGTGTGTGTGTATTTATCCAAAAGCATGTGGAGCATATTTACATATTGACAGAAGTCAAGTGTCCATGTTAAATAATTAGCATAATGCCCCCCGCCTACTGGAACTTTCTGTATTTTTCTAAATACAGATCAGAGATTGGCAACTTGCAACCTTCATCTGAACTACTACTGTCCAAGTACTTGGACAATAATACTTTGTACTCACAGACTTTGGGCAGTCAGACTATACTTGCTCACAGGCAACCCTTCCTCCCAACTTTAAACAACTAGTGACACACAACAGGTAATACATTATGGAGATGGAGACAGCAACAAGACCCTGTCGCAAAACTAGATGCAGTTGTGCCTCCAAATGTACACTGGTAACACCATTAAGGATTCCAACAACATCAGCCACAACATCAGGGATCAATTTACTTGTTCATCTTCTACTGTACTTATCTTCTCCAGCACAGCTCCTCTCTTTCTGTTGTTGTTATGTGCCATCAAGTCACCTCCAACTCATGGTGACCCTATGAATGAGTGCTCTCCAAAACCTCCTGTCCTCAGCCACCCTGCTCAGCTATTGCAGACTCAAGCCCATGATCTCTTTTAGGGAATCAGTCAATTTCATATTCAGTCTTCCCCTTTTCCTGCTGCTTTCCATCTTTTCCAGCATTATTGTTTTTTGCACGGAAATCTCTAACTATTTCAATTTCTTAATTGTCAATGTTAAAAGTTGTGTGGTTCTCCTCTAGTCATGATTTTATCTTGTCTCTTTCTACATAGGACAAATAAGACAATCTTTGGACAAAAGAATGAATAGATACACATCTGACATCAGGAATGGCAATACAGAGACACCAGTTTCAGATCATTTTAACCTCACAGAACAGTCTGTGATGGATCTCAAACTGGCTGTTGTAGAGAAGAAGAAAAAAAAGAATTACAAAAAGAGATTCAAATGGAAGACAGCAAAAACTAATCATGTAAACAAATTTGAGTGCATCTGTAAAGGGCTTCAATAGAGATCAAGGCTTCTTAACCCCGTACATACATTAATAACCCAGTTTTCTATAATATCTTGTGGGTACAAAATATAAGTCTCCCTTGACAGACTCTGACCTCCGTCCCATAAACAACTGTTCACATTCCTGCATAAAGGAAGTCTACCTAGATTATCACCTCCAACTAGAATAAATCAACAGGTTGACAACCCCTTTCATGTGTTAATGAACTAATGGCTGAAATCAAGTAGTAAGGCACAATAGAGTAGGTCCCCCCCCCCCCGCTTCTTTCACCAGCCTGAAACAGATTAACATAGCTATTTCTGTGATAAATGTATCAGATTTGTCTCTTTGAACTATGTATTGAAAGATACATCTTACAAAATCAAATGGGACTTACACCTCAGCAGATGTGGACAAAATTGATTCAATTCTTTAAAAAACCCTCCAGTTTATGAATGTGAGATATTGTACTTTTGTATCCCCAATTCAAAATGCCGGGAAGGGCCTGATATTGTTGCACAATATCATGGCCATGTTGCTAGCAGGAAAAAGGATGCCAAGCTTTTATATACCAAAGGGCAACCTGAATGTTGACAACACCAACGGCCTCAGTCAAGATGGTTTACAGAATACCCTCTTGTGCTCTCTATCACAAAAAAGTGACACAAAGCAAGGAAAAAATCCAGAAGCAGACTCATTTTTGTTCATCAGTTAACAATTTGTCACCCAAACAGGAAGCAATTATAAGGGTTGTTTTTGACAAGTCTGAATGGTAGTGACTATCTGATACATCGTTGTCAAATTTGTTGCTGATCCAAAGTCCAGTTTCAAATTTATACTTCTTTGTTTGGGCTGCCCCCATTTTTAGAACTGCCTTACAGAATGTTGATTTGCTCTGCTGCCCAGTAATGTACCTGTATTTATGAGAAAGCTCTACCTCCTTATTAAAGATAACAGACTAACATGAACAGTTAGTC
This sequence comes from Intellagama lesueurii, assembly GCA_037013535.1. NCBI lineage: Eukaryota > Metazoa > Chordata > Lepidosauria > Squamata > Agamidae > Intellagama > Intellagama lesueurii. Next base: position 69,723,713 of record JBAJHW010000004.1, on the reverse strand, counting down.
CATGACAAACAAGTGGATGTAGCTCTTAATGAATCATGCAGGATTATTACTGGCTGCATGAAAAGTTCATTATGTGGCTGGCATTGCCCTTCCAGAAGTACATTGAGAGGTGCTAGCAAATAAGGAACAAAATAAAACAATACAGCACCAAACTCATCCACTTCACGGACACCAACCCCTAGATGACAGCTAAAATCAAGGATATGTTTTCCGCACACATCTCAGTTTCTAAATATTAAACCAAAAGAGGCTAGGCTAAACCTATGGTGAACAAGAACAACATACCTTGCAAAATGGATTAATTCTAAAGAGTGTCTCCTACTAGGACAAGACTCTAGGCTGGGCCATCTGGAAGTCACTTAATAAACTCTGAAGCAAAGTAGGAAGATCAAAGAATAATCAAATGAATCAGCTGTAATTTTAGAAGAGGTAGCCATGTTAGTTTGTGCTAGCATTCAGGCAAAACAAAAGAAAAATAAAAACATAAAGAAGACAAAAACCTTGTTGCAGCTTAAAGACTAATTGCTATGTTTTAATGTGAGCTTTTGTGGACACGTCCAAAACGATGTCTGAAGAAGTGGACTTGTCCATGAAAGCTCTCATTAAACTATAGCAGTTAGTATTTAAGGTGCCACAACATTTTTGTGTTCTTTATGTTTTAATTTTCTTCTGCCTGATTTGCAAATCAAATTGGGCTACTTGGACACAGGACAAATTTTCTGTGACTGTGGAGAAATTCAATAAATGCAACAGCACTTACATGCATGCAGTTAATGCCCCACCACATATATAAGAGAAGATCTAGCAAATGGCTGAAATAATACTATTGAAGTAGCCCACTTCTGGTCAAAAACAGTCTAATTATCTTAACATTTTAATTTATTTTTAATTTTACTTATATTTCATGCACATCCATAATTTTAAGTTCTGCAATGCTTTGATACAAATAAAGGAAGGAAGCAGAAACCGAAAAGTTGCTTTCTGGAACTGTGATCACAATGACTATTTTGGCTGAGGGATTCTGGATGGTGTCCTTCAAAAAGCAAATTGTCCAAGCTCTCCTATGAACCCCATTCTCTAATACAATATAGCCCATTAGAGTGAACAAAACACTAGCTAGTGGGGGCAAGGTTTTAGAAAGGATTCATACTAAGAAGCAGTAGAAGCACAATATAGAAGGTGCCACATTGCACTGGCACTTGCTTTGAAAAATAGGAAAGCAAAGTAATCTGAGATATGTTTTTGTTATAATAAAATATTCAATTTGTATCTCTGAAGCAAATGACATTTCTGCAAACTGCCCTCAACAGCCCATGATTTTTTACTGGGAACCAGGTGACAATGTGTCATTTAAATCACAGCAGCAAGTTGCATTCCTTGTTGTTCACTAATCCAAAAACGTTGCATACAAGAAGGAATACAAGCAATGCCTCCTTAATTAGTAGTAATAGATAGATTGACTTGGCACTGTTTCCTGGGTTGGAGTGCCTGAGTGTGTAACTAGGAGCCAGCTATTCAAATCACCAGTATCTCCCAGAACAGCCGGCCGAAATCATCTGGAGTGTGTATACCTGAAGGAGTTACATGCCCTGCCACATGGCTGACCTTGGACAACCTGTAGGGCTCCAACGTGCCACAAGGATTGGGGGGGGGGGGGCACTAGAAATCCCTATGAGTGTAACTGTAACCTGTAATTAATTTGATGGCACATAATTAATTGTAGGCAAACTATTACATTTTTAGTTTAAAACCTAGGCAAAAAGATTGCTGCTATTCTGACAACAGAACCAAAGAGATGGCAGGAAAGAAAGACACCAGAGTAAAAAGGGAAGGTACCCGCAACAGCATTACAAATTGTTAATTTCACAGAAGCAGATTCATCCACTAGTAAAATTCACTTTTTCATGCTGAGTAATCACAATAAACCTCTATAGTTCTTCCAACTTTCTTTCATACTCAAATATAGATAAAAACAAAACACTGAAGGTCATGGCAAGCCTTATGTGACTTGAGTCCAGGCTATCTCATTCTTCCATATGAGCCCACCAGGGCTTTGAGATCTCCTGGAGAGGGCCTTCACATAGTACCACCACATTCAGAGGCCAGTTGCTGGGGATTTAAGATATGAGGCCCTTCTCTGTGGTTGCTCCCAAGCTCTGGAACTCATCAAGAAAGGTTAAGCCAACCTCCCCCACTGTCCTTCTGCTGGAGGCAGATTGTTTTTATTTAGGCAGGTGTTCAGCAGTTAATAGCTGCAAACCACAAGATCTTAGCTGACATAGTGATTTCTTTTTTAACAAAGCTAATGATGAGTAGTTTAATCAAGAGATTTCACATTGTTTAAATTTTAATTGTATTTTAAAAATAATTTTACAATTATAACTTTAAGAACAATGTTCTGTTTTAATGCTTGTAACTTTATTGTATTTTCTATTGTCTTTTAACAGCATCATCAGCTACCTTGGGTCCCAGTTCGGGCATATAAATAAAATCAAATAAAAATTTAAGTTATGTTTTGTAGTTTCCCGCATGCCTATTCCAATGAACAGTACTGGAATCCTACAAAAAGTGTCTATAATAGCAAAACCTACAAATGTAAATTCCTTATTATTATGATAAAAGTTGTTCATATTGGCATATTCGAGCTTCTATGATTTCTGTTCTATTCTAAACTGTACAGAGTTTATTCCCAGGATATTAAAAAATATGTATCTCACAAAACTGCTGAAAGATGAATAAACTAAATGTATGGATTACTTTGCCACTTCCCTAAGTATTCATCCTGTGTGGATTTATCTGACATACATATACACCATACATCCCAATATAAGTACGTAAAGAAAAACAAAAAAGAGAATATTTTAGTATATTGTACACCACATTAAGACTGTCACAGAATTTTGTGCGAGATAAAATTTCTGATCAAGTCGGAAGTGTAAAATTTCTTTCACAGCATTTCAGAATGCAGGAGTTATTGCCACTGGAGGTACCTGCATGAATACCAATTAGAAAACTTCACAGATCTTAAAAATACTGACAACTCATTAGGAATTTACCACCACCCATGCTAAAAATGCATATTATACTTCAAGGAATGTGTTTAAATAGGCTTGTTAAAATTTACAGCTTTTATTAATTTGCCTGTAAACTTAAGATGCAAGAAAATAATATGGGATGAATGTTACTGTCTTTAGTTAAGTTCTGCTGTAGCTAAAATGCTTTGTAAGGTGCCAAATATTATTTTGCTGAAACTTTAAAAACCTGTACTTAGCAAGCACAAATTACATGTAGATACAGAATGTTATAAATAGGAATTCAGGCAGGCTTGAACCAAAATAATATTTAATGGTGTAATTCCAACAAAACAAAACTACCCCTTAACAATGGTATGTCCTACATAATCCTTTCAATATTTCAAGAGCTAATGAATGGCATGATCTCAGGAGTTTGTCCCTTCATCATGGACTGTCGTTTCCAACTACTGGAGTTGTTCAGTGATAGACAGTATCTTTCCAGTCTCACTGGTTCAAAAAGAAACTGGCAAAAATGATAACATTGAGATTTGAGTGACTATAAACTTCTGCAAGCCTGCAGAAGACAAAACAGAACTTGGCCTTCTGGAAGCGCAACAAGATGTACAATATCACTACTTGTAGTAACATTTTGCTAAGAGGGCTGTGTGTCTGAATGCACACTGTACCTCTCAGTAGAATGATCAGCTGACATCACTAGAGTGTGTGGGGTTGATGGGGTTAAGTGTCCTGCCACCTCTGTGGCCATGAACATGCTGCACAGTCCCACATCACCACCAAAAGGAGGGACTGTTAAACCATTTCTGAGTACTTTAGACATAGAAAACCCTGGAAGGATCACTATGAGTTGTCATCAACTTGATAGTATATATCTGGAAGTTGAGTCATGGCAACTGGACAAGTCCAGCTGCCATGACTCAACTTCCAGATAACCTTACCTGGATGACTGATCATTTTCACATATATATTGACAGCATATAATTATTACGAATTCATACCCTACTTTGAATCACTGCTGTTTTGAATGACTTTCCATTTAACTTATTTTACAAGGCTATTGAGAGGATACTGACCGGAGTGGTGTACATTAGACTTTTCCAAGCTCTGTGGACAAAGAATAAATGGAACCTTACCCCTTACCCCATACATTTCTGGCCTGCTTCTGTGAAAAGAGCCAGCCAACTGTTAAAAAGATGGAAAGGAGAAATAATCTGAAATCAGCAACTTGTGTCTTTTTCCAGACATAGCAAGCATATGCAGTATTTTAGAAAGGCCAGAACAGCAATAAAAGGTACACAGTAGAAAACACTCACCTGAAGCATTATCCATAAACAAATATATAATCACCTGTGGCAGTGACCACCAACATATTCATATTTCATCTTTACAGATAACAAATACTTATGATTTCCCAATACATATGTACATATGGATGTATAATTATATATTGATTAGTTTAGCTTTTAGCATAACATTAATGTATTGAATTTTTGAGAATAAAATTAGACACACACAGAGAGAGAGAGAGAGAGAGAGAGAGACTATCAGCCTTATGAGTGAATTTATTTTCCCCAGCAGTGCTAAAGATATGCAAAATTTTCATTTCTTTCAGAGTTGCCTAGCGAATGATTAACACCACCTCTGCTCATTATCTTGCTTAACAAAACTTCTCTAAAAACAAATAAATCAAAAATGCCTCCAATGTTCCTGAATAAATAAATTACAAACCTGTTACATGGCAGCAATGGTATTTTAAAAAGCTTGTGCAAGCTCATTGTACAATTTTATTACAAAACTGCAATTTATAACAAAATTGTCTGCTTCCTCATTTTCTCCTCAACACATCTTAGTAGCTTGAGTAGTTATGGAGACTCTAAAAAGCAACCTATCAAAATATGTTAACTCTCTATCCCAATTGTTACATTCATTGCTAAGTAGGAGATGGTTTGCATCATAAAAATGGCTTATCTCCTCCGTGCCCCCATGTCAATATACCAATGGAATGTGGATGATGAAGACTGTCAATAAAATCAATAATTGGCTTGAGACTGGATGGCTGAACATTCTTTGTAATGATTCACAAGGAGAAGGTGCTTTGTATTTCCAATAAAGATATTCTGACAGGTTCTAGACAGTTTGAAACAAAACTGACACCCCACTGGTTTCGGTGCAGCAACCACATGTCACTGTAATGGACCAGGTTTATTTTTAAGCAAGTTTCTTTAATAACTTAGGGGCAAAACTAAAGGTACACTATTGCTCTCTTCTCTCATTTGATGCTAGGAATTCAAATATTTTAGACTAGTTGGGTGTGGGGAAACAAGAACTTTGCCAGGCACAGTTTTTATACTAGGTGAGTTGGGAAATCTAACATTGTGTAATGCCCTGAAAGTCACATTTCAATGCAAGAATCCAGGTTCAAATACCTATACTGCTATGAAGATCATTAGATGGGCCAAGGTCAATTTCTTGTTGAGTAAATGACCAACATTGTAGCAGATGTGATAAAATACAGTTCCAGATCTATTGGTAGATCTCAGAGTGATTTGTGGTAGCTTGCAAGGGATTTCTGCCTCTCAAATGAAACTTTACCAATAGAAACATCCATAAGGCTGCTGAAAAAAAGAAAGTCTGAAGAGTGGGAGAAACACATATGGACCAGTTTCAAAATACAGTGAATGCCTGTGCTGAGAGATTGTACCAGTCTTCTTTAAAATGTCTATGTTCGGTTCCTTCCTAAACCACTATTTTGGATCCAGCTCATGGATATTTGGTATGGGGTTGGATAGACATAGCAGATCCTGCAGGTTTGACATCTCCTCCACTCTACATGGCTGTAATGAATCAAATGATTGCTCTATAAATTTGTAGCAAAAGTAGAATGCAAGCGTAATAAATAAATAAGGTAAAGAAAGGGGACAATCAGTACCACTAGCAGTATGAATTATCTTGGGGTTTATCATCATGACCCTAAATATTTGTATCAACAGACAAAATTATATAACCCAAGTTAAATACTGGTATAACATAGCACTGTTCCATAGAATAGGAATTATCAACCTATATCCTAATATTTAGAGTCTACGCTTTAGGACTGAATAATACATTGGAACAGAAAAAAAATGGTTTTAAAAATTAAAGCTACTATGCCAAATAGTATCATCAGTCTTATGGTAGGAGATGAAGTGGAATAAGGATTCCTTTTTCAATACAACAATAAAAACTCCCTATGTGTCATCAAACTAACACAGTTTGGTGTTACATTGCTGTGCAATAAACAGCCTATTGTGCTTGGAAAACAAATGTACACAGGGAAGAATAATTCCCCCTCCAAAGAAAAGTATGGAGCAGCAATTTTGTTATTTCTCCCAGCAAGTTTAACATGCAGATCCCAATAAAATTGAACCATTATCCCTGGCCAACTCCCAACAGATTTTTCTTAACACTGAAAAAAATAACTACACACAAATTAAAGTGACTAAAATATGCTTTCAGCTAACAGAGTAATATGGTAGCTATTCATCACCTGAAGTCATAAAACACTAGGTCTTGTCCTTAGCATATTCTAATGAAGCCTATCATGCAAATGAGAGTGACCTTTACTGTGCATTCTGCAAGTTCACATTTATGCATGGAGTATGTATAGTTTGCCAATACAAACTAGCCAAAGACTGCGTAATTACAGTAATCAATTAGTAGTTAGTGTCTCTCTGCTCATTTGCTGCTAATGTCAACGAAGCCATTTCACAGAGAACCACCCCGACAGCATCTTATTATTTTGTGGTGGTGGTGGTTGTAGTTCTCCAAAAGGAAAACACAACACAACCTATAGCACTTAAAGATGGAAGCATACTGCCATTCTTCAAGATTCTATAGAAAAATGCTTTGATTTCTCATAGGCTACCCACGAGAAAAGTTCAATCTCCTTGAAGTGGCATTCAAGTTTTCTACTGGCAAAATTAAACATTAATATTGAAATATTGAAATGAAGGACACTCTCCCATGCAGTGGTTCAAAGAAAGTGTGGAAGACATGGTAGAACCTGGGTCTTCATTTCAACAGATGAGTAAGCAGGCCATAGCCTTTGCTCAGCAACAGTCTATTTTGTAGACAGTTATGGATAGGAAACATTACTGGAGGTGGTAATTAAAGTAAAAACTAATACTATCTCAGAGATGGGGGATTTTGTACTGAAATGCCATTTATCACAGCATACCACTCCACACTACTGAAATGAATTATCTTCTTTGCTCATATCTGTTTCAGGTTCCTATAGCTGCTAAGCTGAAATGAGAGACCACTTGCTGATTTTAATTTCATGATCTATTATTTATAAGGTAAAGTAAAATAGGGGTTCATACATACTTCTTACATGTAATCTAAGATCAGATCAAAGTAAAACTGTATTTTGGGGAAAAGAACCAGCATTCTTTTTGATAGCATTTCTTGTAAACTAAATGATACCTGTAATTAAAAAGGACATCCGTGGAACAGAACTTTGGAAATTAAAAAACAAATTACTTATGTCACAATAAAAGAAAGCTATTGCCATGATACTTAATGTGGTCAGGCTATTTGATTCTTCCCCCTTCTTTATTATTTATTTATTTAATTGTTTAATTTCTCTCATGACTCCCTTTTGAAGATCCAAGGCAGTTTACAAAAAACAAAAAATCCTTCAAAACCCACATAATTAAAAACCTACAAGTTAACATTTTTAGTTTTATAATTTAAAATACTATAATTTAAAAAAATTTAAAACTATAAAACAAATTTTAAAAGGCCACTAAAGCTCCCTATCTCAATTGCCTGCTGACTCCCCAAAGACCTCTTTAAAGAGGTACATATTTAATTTCTGGTGGGAGGAAAGGAGGGATGGGCCAAATGATCTTTCCAAAGAAGAGAGATCTATAATCTGGGAGCAGTCAGACTAAATGTCTTTATGAAAGCAGTGGGATTGACAGAATATACTCTCCTGCTGATCATAATCTCGAGGTGACTTGAAGGAGATACAAGTTAGCCTGGGCTGGAGCCGTAAAGAGCTTTAAAAGTCATGACCAGTACTTTGAATAAGGCCTCGAAACAGACTAGCAGTCAGTGAAGCTGTTGTAACCAGAGTGTGTGGTTACACAAGCCCAGTAACATGCCTCAGTAAAGCTTATTACAGTTTATTTGGTCATTGTTTCCTTTTCCTGTCCAATGTCAATGATTCTGACCCTGTTTTATTTTACATTATTTCTATGCCACCTTTCTCGCCCATAGGCACCTCACAACTAATGAAAACAATATAATAACAAAATTTAAAGCACAAAAACAAGCAAATTGCAATATTAAAAGTCCAAAATTTAAAAATATTTAAGATCGTATCTAGCCAATTCAGCATATGCTGCATTCCATAATACCCCCAACTTGCCAATTAAATTAGAAGCCTAATTGAAAGATCATTTGGCCCAAGGAAGGTCTTTGCCGGCTGGAAGGACAAGAAGGGGGGGCGGGGTGAGGGGGGCGGCAACCTAACTTCCAGGGGAGTGTATTCTTCAGACTGGGAGCAGTCACTGAAAAGGTGCTCTGCGGCATTACTTATCAGTTCCTGACTGCTTTAGAATTTATGTGATCTTCTGTTTGCAAGTTCACAATTTCTGGGAACCCTGGGGAATACTCTTGATAGGCTAAACAGAAGAGCTTAGCACTTAGTATAGCACTTAAAGAAAAACATATGAGAACCATGGAATAAACTAAGTAGCACTTTTTCCAATTTGATCCTTTCCTTTTAAGGTTGCACAGTCCTTCCATGACTTTCAAAAAAGCTGGTATATCAGAAGCATGCTAAGTAGGTCTCTACATTTGGAGGTGGCACAATTCTGTACACAAGAGTCTTGGTGGGTATTGCATTTATGCCCAATTGGCAAGCCTCCCAGTCTATTCGAGCTGGCCCCTATTCAACACAGAGAGTTGTGGCATGAGTTCCAAACCCGCAAAACTTTTCATAAACTCTTCTGCAAAGGAATGCCGCAGCTCAGATGGAAGAATGCCAAAAACAATGCAATCTAGATAAGCAAAGGACATGTTGCACTTTCTGAACTTAAAATGCACACCTACAATTGCCCCTCTCTCCTAAGAAAAACACACACCACACTCATAAAACAACAGCAGCAGCAACAAAAAAAACATTAATTCTTTCCAGGAAAATCATCATCAAGTGATTGCAAAGGCAAACCATTAAATCAATAGACATTGTCAGCTTAAATGCTACATGATGTTTTGGACCCATCCGCCTTAGCCAGTACAGTCAATGGACAGTGATTATGCAGATTGTAAATTGTCCTATCTGCAAGGCACCAGGTTGGAAAAGGCTGTAGTAATGAATAATGCTTTTAAGTTGAGCAACCACGTGCAACACATGCATTGCCAATAAGATATTAATTACTCTGTACACAAATGCCAAAGAGTCAAAAAGAAACAAATAAACTACAATCATTTTTCATCTGTCCTCAGAACAGACTTCCTTGAATAGGTACCTGTATTTGAATGTCATCAATATATTTGAAACAAAGTAAGATTCATAGCATGTCTTTTTTTGACTTAACACTTGGTATAAGTGTTACAATATGTATGTATCTTTTGTCCTTCAACTGCTGTATGGTTAGAGTATGAAGAGATGTGAGAGTTGCTTTTTACAAAGTTACAGTTTGTCATTTTTGTGGCAAAGGGTTTCACTGCAAACGTTTGACAGTGGTGGTGGTGATGATGATGATGAAGATGGTGATGATGTTTACAAAACTGGGATGTCCTGACTTCTCTTAAAGATAATGCTGTTGGAACTTCTTCTCTTACAATGATTTTTTAAAAAATTCACAAGATGATTGATAACATATGCAGAGATACTGTGAAAGCAGAAGTTGTTTCAGAACTAAAATCTAAAGTTTGGTTTTATGATTCAGTTTAACTGGGTTTATAGTTTGACTCAAAATAACAGTGCTGCCCAGAGGAATTAGAACATGAAACTGGGGAGGAATTCCTACTATGCTGTTGATGCAGGGTGTGTGTGTTTGTAATACTTGTAGTGAGAGCAAAGGATGGTGGCAATTAAGGTTTATGAAACTCTACCCCTGGCTTTATGAGTGGTTGCAATTTCCCCATTGTCAAATGATCTTAGCCACTGAAACACAGAAGCTCAGCTGCAGCAGTAACAATATGCTTTTTGTGTGTTGCATGCTGCCAAGTTAAAACTGACTTACAGCAACTTCACAGAGTTTTCAAAGCAAGTGGGATATTTAAGGGGTGGTTTTACTAGTTCCACAAACATACACCTCAGTGAGTTTCCATGACCGAATCGGGATTTAAATCCGGTTCTGAGTCTTAGTCTGTCATTCTATCTTCTATCTACTACACTACACTGGGTACCACAGCATGTTTAGCTTAATCTAAAACAGAACATTATATTAATACTTTGCTTTTCTAATGCAACTGCAAACAGTCTTGCAAAAAGGTAGACTACTTTTCTATACACTGTTGACCATTTCACTGAGGCGAGAATGCCTATGGTGATAAAGACTTGCCCACTCAAGCCAGGTATCCACCCATGTCTTATATTTGTTTCCCAGCTCCCTCCTATTAAAAATATCTTTATCAGAGGATAGGACACTCAAAAGGTTAAAAAAAACTTTTTTAAAAACATTGTTTCCATGGTGATATTCAGGGGGAAAAGAGCAATCAAGCAGCAATAAGCGGAGTGACATTGAAGATTTATTGGTTTACTTCTGCATAGTGCTGGAACCAGTCACCTCATGCAGCGTCAAACACGTACAACTTGTCGATACTGACACAGAGCCAAACAGCAGGAGGATAGCTCTTTTCGTGCTTGTCAAGCCATACACTGATGGGGGCCTCTGACAGTTACTGAGAGGGGACAACAGTGAACTAGATGAGCAAAAGGGGGAAAAATAACCAGCGTATTTGAAAGGCCTAAGGCTTCTTGCAGATAACGTCAAAAAAAGGCACTGGGCAAGGCCTCATGGAGTAGTCATCTGATTCACATCAAAGAAAAGGCTAACGTGAAATGCTTCAGAAAGCAGAAGACTAACTGATCATTGCTGATATACCACAGGATGATGCCTTTATGATAAACATTCGCGACAACTTGTGACCAGAGTGCTGTTACAACACTAATTGTCCATGAAAGCTGACCTGCAGCAAAGCAGCAGAGTTCAGTTTCGATAGGCCTGGCTCAAGAGTACGAACATGATTGCACACGACAGAAGACATCCACGCATCAAAAATCTCTGAAAAAGTCTGATATGACTTTACACACTGTAAAAAAAGGGAAAGAAAGGAAGAAAATGGAGCACAGAGCTTAGCAGTGCTTTGCTTAGGAAGACATGAAGCTAACATTTCATTGAAGAGCTTTCAAAGCTAAAATAAACAGGATATAACCTGGAGGCTCAGTTCACGAGAGGTTGCTATTGTCTCTTTAAATTTTTTGTGTACAGATTTTTTTTTTTACATTTGTATTCATTTTCAGGTGTTTACAAAAAAAGTCGTATGTGTACATGGGTGAATGAATGCATGGTTGCTTTTCTCCTTTACGTATTACAGGTAGGTAAAAGGGGAACTCACTGGAAGGACAGATCCTGAAGCTGAGGCTCCAATACTTTGGCCATTCATGAGAAGAGAAGACTCCCTGGAAAAGACCCTGATGTTGGGAAAGAGTGAAGGCAAGAGGAGAAGGGGACGACAGAGGACGAGATGGTTGGACAGTGTCATCGAAGCTACCAACATGAATTTGACCAAACTCCAGGAGGCAGTGGAAGACAGGAGGGCCTGGCGTGCTCTGTTCCATGGGGTCATGAAGAGTCGGACACGACTTAACGACTAAACAACAACAAAAAGGGGAACACTACATACTATCGGTGGCAACACAAGCCTTTCTGGCAACCTGCCTAGTCAACTTTACAATAATGCAGACAACGAAGGGCTGTCAGAACTCTGGAATGGTTAAGCCATAAAGAGCTAAGGATGGTTACTAACTACTCCATTTTCTTTTCCTATGCTGTGATGACATATTGCCTAAAACTGAATAGAGAAAATACTGATGAAGAGTTTTTAGAAGGAAAGCCAGTAAGACTGAATGACTGACTAAATGGGACTATTTGTCCCACTATTTGGTCCACTCTGGGGCTAGGCTGGTTTGCTCTTTTTGCCAGCAACCAGACAACATAAGTGCCAGTGCCCTGGCCCCAGGGTGTCCATACCCACACCTTTCTGGCTCCTGTTTTTTAGGTGCAGGTTGGATCATTCCATTTTGGTTCAATTCTAGCATGTGTAATCAGTAGGATCAAACCAAAGCTAGCTGTCCCTTTGGAGAAGCCACTTAATTGGAAACGTCCACTTGCTTCTCTTTCTAAGGGCAAAGTGGGGGAGAAGTGTTGTATTCTTTTAAATTGTTGCTAACATATCATTAATGCTTGGGAAGCTTTTTTTAAAAAAATGTGTGAACAAGTCTTGTATCTCTTCACTTCACTACACGTACTGGCTTCCTTATCTCTTTATTGAAGTACTGGACTTTACAGAGGCCTGAACATTTAATTAAAATGTCTTGGAATAGACGCGCATGAAACCTCAGCTTTGTACCTGTTTCAGATGTGTTTGAACAATTTGAATATCCCTGTCTTTAAAAGATAAACTACTTTAGCTGCGGGAAGCCATGTTTATTGTTCATACATCATGTACTTCTAAACCCCAAAGGACAGAGATCACTTTAACTCCCTGAGCTCTGCCATTCCGTTCACTTTTCTCCAAACCTGGTTCCAATACCTGATGAGGAGAGTGCTTGAAGCTACAAAGCCAAAGAAAAAGATTTCCACATCTCCCTCCTGTTCTAAAAATTAAATACACCGCCACCTGTTTTGCACCTGAATGAGAGAGGCATGTGTGCCAGTGTAATAATATTATTATTATTAATATTATGTGTGCCCCGTCATATTATTTTTCTCCTGAGTGAAGGGATTTAGACCTTTCACATGCATCCCACACCCACCCACACAAACTAGGCCACTGTTCCAACTTATACAAAACTTGGAATATACTCTTCTAAATGTTGGTTCAACTACATGGGACTGTAAGGTTCAAATACTGAAGCAAAATGACGTTGTGATCCAAATTAGAATTCATCATCCCTGCTGCACATGAATTCTTATGGCTGTTTGGCTTAGTCATCCAAAAATATACAAAGAAAAAACTGAATTATTCCGCGAAGACTGGCAAATGTTCAATACTCTGTAAATACAGCGGACTGACATTACTAAAAGAGAAGATTCAATATTGAAGCGATTCAATATGAGACACATTTTTTCATTTTTAGGAGTGCCTGGTTTCAGCAGTTATGTATTTTATTATAATTTAAACTGTCACAACATTTCCATTTTTAATAAGATAACAAAGCCTATGAAATATTTTCCCTTGAAGTAATTTAAATTGCATTAAATTATTTTGAATTATTTTCTTTTATACCTTCTTACATACAGGACAGACCATAGCAAAAGTAGTATTTTAATTGATAATTTTCAAACTTTGTAACTAACAGAAAACATTAAAATTGAGAAAATTAATCCCTTGTTTATTATGGAATAAGTTATATTGCCTTCTGAACTGGTTCAGTGTTTAGACTGAATTAAATTTATTAACTTTGGATTTTGTTAATTATTCAGTGCGATTCAAAATTATGCACTTGTAAAAATTAACAGACTGCAATTAATATCACCTGATACCCAACAATCAATGCTTTTTACAAAACAACAGAAGCCAGAATATCCCAAACTGAGAGTGAGGGTCCCATAGATGTGAGAAAAGCAACATTTTACTAACAGCCTCCAGTTTAAAAGTGAATGTAGCACACACTATTGCAGTGTAAATTAATTTTTAAAAGCCTTCTATGCTTCTTTGCACTGGAGTGAAGAAGAGTGTAAAATTCTACTTAATTTCAAGAAGCTAAAAAGGAGAAGCCTTAACCTAAACACACATCTCAGTTCCCACTAAAACAGTATTTACAGCCTCTGCAAAAGGGAAAATGTATGTACAGGAGGTACAGTGGCTGATCCCAGGAAGTAGCCTATGCTACAGTTTTACCAAGTCTTATATTGGGTCTCTTATTAAGACTTATTTTATTTCTGTTGTTGTTGACTAGTCAAAGGACCATGAAACAACTCTTCAAACTGCTCAATCAATGTTCACTATAGTTTCACTGCAGCCTTCTTACACACTTATTTGGGAGTCCCACTGAACTCACCAGGGCTTACTTCAGAGTAGACAAGCACAGGATCATGCTATTAGTAGGTCTTCATCATCAAAAGCTGAAAACGTTCATTTAACTCCTTTTCAGAATACATCCATGTTAGAAAAACTTTTGACACAATACATCATTGCTTCTCTAATCCTAAAGGGCATTTGTAGAATGGGCAGACAGAGAAACCCATTTATAATGGCTTTTACAGACTAATAATTTTAGTCAAAGGTCAAAGTTGGCAATGGTCTCTGAAGAATAGTACAGCAGGAAGATCAAAGTAATAGTTAAAAATCATTACATATAATCAATGCCAAGCAAGCACACCACTAAAGGGCAAGGCAAAGAAACGGTCATTACCGACAAGAAAACAGAAAAGTGGCAGCCAACAGTACCTTAGACCAAAGATACAAGCAGACCAGTAGTTTTATCATATTGAATGTTTACCTAATCATTGCACAAACCAAGGTCTAAGGTAAATAAAGGGTTAATACATATAATACATATGCATTATAGGATTACTGCCTGATAATTGCTAATCTACTAAAATATCATCTACTGATTTTCAGAAAGTTCAGATAATCAGTTGACCCATGATTTTTAATGAACATTTCTAGCCTTTGAATTATTTCACTAGGTGCAAAACTCACCCACCGCCATTACTTCTAGTTTCAGCTCTTAATCCACCAAAGTCCCCAGCAACTTCGTTAACACAACCTTTAGTTACCTAAATGCTCTGAATTCCTGCAAGGACATTTGGATAAATAACATGCTGATTCTCCTTCCCAAGATCCACTGGTTGAAATTCATAAATATATAATTATAAATTTTTAGTTGGAAACTTACAGGATCTAAAAAGCTTTGTGAAATTAATAGGAGAAGGTGAAATGAATTAAAGGAAGAGGGGAAGGGTCAAAAGAATAAGAAGAGTTATTTTGCTTTATTTCTTACGGCAATTCTCAAAACCTTTCCACCAATTGCTCTGACTTCGCACAGTGGAATATATGAGCTTTGGTCTCAGAGCCTACATCCTCCCTACCTCCCATACACAAAATATTCCTCAGCATTTTGTAAAACATATTAAATGAACAACCTGCCATTCCTTGAAGAATAATTTGTGGTGGCAACAGAAATTTGATTCATTAAAAGAGTGCACATTCTCCACCTGCAGCTAGTATTCTTTTGTGGACTTCTGAAGGTAGAGATTGTTTTAATCCCAGGATTCTTCTCAGAGTTTGGAAAAATTATTTTTCTGGATCTTAGTTCCCCCAAATCCCCCAGACTATACAGGCAGTGACCATGGCAGTTGGTGGACCATAGGCATTATAATCCACAAAGTAATTTTTGCAATTTCCTTTCCTACGCTGCCTCGTCTACATTTGTCTTTGTAAAGAATGTGCATGCCAGAAGACTTGACTTTCCTCTTCCAAGTCCTTCAATTCTGGCTTTGTGCAAATGGAGACCAGTCACTTCTCTTAATACTGCCACTCTCATTTTCAATTTATAAAGTGCTGAATCTTACAGCTTAATATGTCTTTGTTAAAAACAATCCTTAATATTTAGAATGAAAACAACACCCAGTATATAAAATGAAAACCCCTTGGGTTGACCTTCGTGAGTAGCACCACAATGCACCTCAGCTAAAAATGTTACGTGTGAATAAATTTTTAATTAACCAAAACCCTGGAAGAGCCAACAACTTCGAGCAGAGACAATTGATCAGGAGGCCTTTAGAAAATTCAAGCACTAAATGGTCTCTAAACACCATCTGACCTTTGGCAGCACCAATGTCAATACCAGCTGGAGGTCAAAGGCAAAGGATGCCAGGTAGATTTCACTACGGAAAACTCCAGGTGTGATGGAAGCATTCACAGTTGACTGTAGTGCTGAAATGTGGAAGGAGTCAGAAAACCACCACATAATATCTTTCAAGCACCCTGGACATGGCTAAACAGAAATGTAAAAATACCCTCACAGTTTTGGCAGATTTTACACAGCTACAGAATGCTAAAGATCTCCAGATTAAAAGTTAGATGATTAACTTGGAATGTATATATGGGGCAAGAAAAATCTACAACGCAGCAGAAGAAATGAAAAAGATTAATGTTCACTACCTTGCAGGATTGTAAATAAAGAAATAAAAAATGCAATATGGCTAACAAAACATTAAAAACCTCCTGGATACAATGATTTCTTTCACAGAGTTAATAAAAATAACAAAAGATGATGACTTAAATATTTGTGTATTTTCCATCAAGTCTATTAAACAGAATTATTCCTGAAATCCACTGACATTGATCTTTACTTTTTTGTTAAATGCCATCAAGTCAGAACTGACTTATAGCAACCCTAATAGTGCTTTCAGGGCAAGTGAGGTATTGAAGGAGTGCATTTACCAGTTCCACCAACACCCCCAGTGAGTTTCCATGCTAGAACTAGAACTGTGTGAATTTTAATGTTGTGAGCCGCTTTGGGTCCCTTGTTGGGAGAAATGCGACATATAAATAAAACTAACAATAAATAAACTAATAATAATAATAGATCTAGGGAACTGAACCCAGGTTTCCTGAGTCCTAGTCCATTACTCTATCCACAACACCACACTGGGTACTAGATTGCCCAAAAATTAAAAAGTCTCAGCTTGCAGTGACCACAGACCAATTAACGGGGCATTTACTGAGGCTTTCCTTTAAAAGAAAACACGGCAAAATTTGTACAAAGTTCAAAGAAGAGGGAGGACACATGCAATTTGGATTCAGAGGAGGATTTGGAACCAGAGAAGCACTATTCTGCATAGAAGTACTCGGGGAAAGGTACTATGGTATGAACAGGGATATGCATGCTTGCTTTTTTGATTCCAAAAAAGCCTTTGACAAAGACCAACGTGCCAAGCTGAAGGAGTTGTTGCTAAACAAAAATCTTGATTCAAGAGATACTATTATAATTTATTTACCTGTACTAGCAACAAAATCAACCAGCTATAATGAACATTGAAAAATTACATGACAGAAGACAGGAAAAGGAGTACAACAAGGATGTACGCTCTGCTCTCACCACTAGTTTTCAATTTGCCCTCTGAAAACATTTCTGAGTAACACTTGATTATTTAGACAACGGTATCACTGTCAGTGGAGCAGTTCCAATAGCATCTGATACAGTTTTAGTAGTTGATGATTCAGATGGTCTGCAATACTTAATAAAGTCAAGGATATAAGTAATGAACACTGCTAAAAGATAAACGTCAAAAAACCAAGTTCAAGGTATCTGTAAAGAGGAAGCACCCCAAGAAATGTACAAAAAAGAAAGTGTCAAGCATGATGAAATTTGGTTGAATGAACAGTGGGGGGGGGCATATAAAAATCAGAATCCAGATGGCCCTGGGCAGTTTCCTAAAGAGGAAAAATGGAATATGCAACAAAACTATAAAACTAGCTTTGAGAATGAGATTTGTACGATGCTATTTAGTTGTTCTATGGACAACATGGAACCATGGACTTTAACACAGGTTTCCTGAAAAAGGAAGCCCAAGAAGGAGAAGAGGTCTTTATTAAGGAGCCATGGAGACTGATTTCAATATTGCATATAATTGTTAGGCCTGGCACATCCAAAGTCAGTATATTCATAATACTCCCCACTAGGCTTCCACTAGAGGAAGCACAAAAGGAAAACTCAAAAAGAACATACCTTGTTACTTTACTCACATTACTTGCACATATAATAATTACAGAAAATATTACAGCATTCAATTGTTGTTATAAATAACTACCAATACACTGAACAAACATCTGGTGATTAGAAAGAAATATGTTTGTACCTTCTACAGACTGGCAAAATCTCTTCCTAATTTTTATCCAACCAATCAAGTTATTTATTTATGTATTTAAAATATTTTATCCTCCCCCCCTTTCACCTTATAAAGGGACCCAAGGTGGCTTACATAATTAAAAACACAAGACCAAAAGCTAAAAACAGTAAATTATTCAAATATTTAGAAAGAATTAAATAAACATTATATTAAAATGTCAGGTAAAAGCATTACTAAAACAGGTTTAAAAGCAAGACAGGAATATTTTCATATTTAAATAGTTATCACAGACTGTGATGTATACATCAAATACTCAATATATTATGTGAAACCAGCTCTGCTGAAGTTATCCCACCTATACAGGTTTCATAGAATTATAGAAAAGTTAAGATGGAAGGGGCCTACAAAGCCATCAAGTCCAACCCTCTGCTCAGTGCAGGAATACAATCAAAGCATATCTGCCAGGTGACTTATTCACTCAGGTTTATCCATTTTGTGATAAACCATTTTCTGATACTATATGCAATCCAACTCACTTTAAGAAAAGGTAACCCATTCTAAAAGAATCCCTATGAAAGCTCTAAATAAGAACAATAAATGTTAGTGATCCCACTTTGTCAGTAAGAAACAGAAGATTATTCTGTGAACTCTAGATAAGATCAATACTTGTGCCAAAACCATTGTTAGTTCCAATTAGAGTAAACCCAATACAAAGAACTGGACTTGCTAGTCAGAGGTAACATGAATTCCACTGACTGAAATGGTTCTACTGTAACTTGACCGAGCATTAGACTTAACCCTTCATCTTTCTTTCAGCTCTAGATCTTCAAAAAAGCTTTTTTATTAGCTCATGGCAGCGTTATCAGATCTCCTGGCACAAGTGTAATGGAACAATATATGATTTCTTTTTTTTTCTTTTTTTCTTTCTCAACCCTAGTATTTGTAGAGCTGAAAACTGTCCTCAGCTTCTACCAACCAATTTAGGTCTCCAGTCATAAAAACTGACAAGGCAAGGAATAAATTCTTGGGATATTTCTAACAAATATTCAAGATGACTTACCAACAAAAACAAAGCTATGCCAAATAAACAAAGGTGAAAAAGTATGTGTGTGTGTGTGAATACACTGGAAAAGAGGACAGTAGAAACAACTTTCCTTACACAGAAAATGAATATTGTTTTGCTGGTTTCTTAAGGAGAAATGATAACAGAAAACCAGCATTAACACACAATCTTTTCTATGTAGCTTTATATTTTCTTCTAACTGTACTCTAACCAATCCAGTTTTCATCTTGGAAATTCTTGCTTTGAAAGCCTCCTTCCACCTTTTTTATATTAACACTGATTCTTTGCCTGTTTCCCATTTCACATTCCCAGACACAAAATTGCACAAAATTAGCTCCTATTTGTAAGTAATAACAACGAACCAGAATGGGTATATTTGTCTTATATTTGTTTGAATATATCACTGAATCCTCTTGGGAAAAGGTATTTCTTTTGTGGTCAAAAATATGCTGTCAACCTAAAAAGACAATCATAGTGATGGTCCAAAAGATTCTAATTCCCTGCTAACATTCTTTATGGCTACAGTCAAAAAAAGCCATTTTCAGTGAAAAAAAGCCAGTGCAAGCTAGTACTAAACCATGACTGAAATGTATTTACTATATAAAGACAACCAATCTCAATGTTCATTTAAAGAGAATGTGCATAGTTAAATAAATTACTTCTTTTTCAAAACCATCATGTTTTTCTGAAAACGTTAATTTAAGGCATCACAGAAGTCCAAATTTCTACAGATGAAAAAAACCCCCCTGCTAAAACAGAAAAAAATATTTTCCTATTATCAGTGCTACTTTCTTGTACTTTTTATATGGAATTTCTTGTTTACAAATATTTATTATGAACTGTTGGATAGCTTTAAATATCTGACTGCGGAGTCAAAGTTTGGGAGTTTTATTCCCTACTGTACCCCCTTAACAGGGACTGGACACGATGATGCACAGTTATGCCGTTCTAAGGTGATAATGATGATGATGATGACTATGGTAAGAAGTTTATGGCCCTTTTCATTCAACTTATACAACTTTCTCATGGCCAGCAGTAATATGAGGAGATCCATGTTTATATAACTTATTTTTACTAAATGATAATCTGGCTAATTTTCAATGGTTGTGTTTCATTATGGCATTATTACATTAACCGAGCAACCCCTATTTGAATGGGACCAATCTGAAGAAGAGATATGAGGAACAGGTAGGAGAAAAACTAGCAATGAACAGGACTGGAGAAAGTGAATACTGTATTTGGAAGAAGTATTTTTTTAGGAGGAAGAGATACTTACCAAAGGGGCCATTTTCATTTGAACATCTGACATGGGCTAGGTTGTCTGACACAACCTCTGAAGAAAACTTAACATAAGCCTGTACAATTCATACAGGAGCTTATTTTTATCCACTGTCAGTCTGCTTCTGCAGTAACATCAGGGTAAACCAGTCCAATGGGGTGTATGCAAGATATGCATATTATTATAATTGGTATTTTGAAGCAGTGGTCTAAATTCATTGTAAGAGTAGCAAAGGAAAGCAATTCGCTAGTGGGGTTCCATTAGTGATTCCAGTTGCACAAGCAGTATCACAATTATTATAAAGGTTCCTACAAAGAGTAACACTTTAATGACAGGTTGTACCCTCACCATTGACTTCATACTGACTAAATAAAAAACAGATCACATCTTATGTCAATGACTAAATTAAAAATAAAATAAAATAAAAAATCATTGCAAATTGCAAAAATTTTCTCCCCAAAATATGAGGTAGAGCAGATTCACTGTTCAGAAAACACCATACTTTTTTTAGCCAAACTCTCTCAACACAACACCTAGCAGTGAATGTGGATAATTACTACAGGCTAGATTATTTTACAGGAAGATGGAGACTGATAACACTAGTCCACATGTAGAGAAGATCAACTTCCCTTTTTCTCCAATTATTGATCACTTTTCCCCTCATATACCTCAACAAGAACAGACTAAAAACAAGTCTGTTTTTTTTTAAAGTGGTTTATACAATATATTAAGCACAGAATATCCATCCAGGTGGTGTACAATCATCAAGGCACAATATAAATACAAAAACATATGAGATACGCAATGTGACTAAAATATGCTAAACATAAACAAACAGTCAGGAGACAAAAACACAAATGAGATGTATCAGAAACCATTAAAGGGAAGGGAAGGGGGAGGGGGAGGGGAGGGGAGGGGAAAGGAGGAGTTGGAAATGTTTTATTTCTGAAAAACTGCACCAGCTGACGACATCATCAGCCTCATGTGACATAACTTATGGCAACAGGAATGCAGCCAACATATGCCTAAACAGCATCAAAATAGACACATTTATTTCTGCGAGGAAGGCACAGAAAAGGCCTTCTCTTTGTTGTTGCTAGTTGGGTGACTTTCTAGGTTGATGCCATAATCTTAAAACCGGCTCAGTGAGAGAAATAAGATGCACGTGGCTGGTGTACCATGTAATGCCTCATCATACCTTGAATTCTGATTGACTACCTATATTCATCTTTGAAACACACTGGTCACAGTACTCTGTGTAACATCCTACCTTATGCGAAATCAAAAGCCTTTTGGGTCTTTTTGGGGAGAAAGATGGGAGAGAAATATTTTAAATAATTAATAAATAAACAAAATTCATCTTTGGATAATTAATGCTCAGGTCTAAGGACATTAGAGTGGGTGATTTTAGAACTAAGGCATGCTGTAGCTCACCTCATATGGTTTGGAAGCCTATTTCCTTAATCTCAGGACCAACTGAAGGCATGTCACAGAAATAGATTCTGCAGACTCTCAAGTATGCTGACTATTTTTTCTATGCTAATGAACACAAGTTTCAAGCAGAAAGAAACAGATTGCCAACAATGAGTTGCCAGACTCAGGAAGTGTAAGTAGATCAGGAAACTTTACAGCAAGAGGTCATATACTGTAGGACCAAAGAATTCTGGTCAAGCTGTGTCACTTTTACATCAGAGAGATCTTGGGCAGTTTTCTTCCTAATTTTGGAGCTGAAAAGATGGGTGGCAATCTGAAACTATAGAGTGCTGCCTGCTCTCTTCTGGGCTCCATGGTTAAGATGGCTAGTCTTGCTGGAAAATGTAGCAACACAGCATGCTATGCATGGACTAATTACGAACACAGTTGATCACATGATCCCCTTTAGAAGAAAAAAACCCTCTAGAGAAACTAACCTTTTTGTACACTTATTCTTTAACAACCAATCCACAGCTCTCTTTTCTTCCTGCCACTAGGTGCTTAACCTTCTTCACTGTGAGGCAATTTGTGTTCAGTTGGTTCTTGTTGCTTGTCCTCCATCTTGTGCGACAGACGTTATGTTGAGAGCTCTCCTCAGCCGTGAGTTTGAGAGAGAGAGATAAACTATTGTCTACCATTTTGACAGACTAAATGATTCTTCTTTTTACTACTAACAATCCCATGTCTTCATGTCAAGTTTTTTAGCATATAATTTTGTAAGTAAATATTATTTCTTGTTTTTATTATAGCCTGACTGATTATTTTTTGCTGGTCTACTTAGAAATAGGGAATGCTGTTGGAATTTGCTTATAATTCTAAGCCTATATAAATACCATACAAAACTCAACATGTCCTGGCTGTACAGTAATTTTATTTTAAAATTTTATACCTAAATATGGGTTCCCGATGTGGATTCTAAAGTAACGTGCCTAAAATTTAAAAAACAGAATACAAATAATACAATTTTAAATCACTCTCAACAGTAAAGCTAAGAGACTGAATACTATATCAATATTTTATTAAAAATATATGTTTTAATTTGAAAACATAAAATTGTTAATTTTAAAGAAATGCCTGTACAAATATGAAGGGTTCAACCTGGTGCGAAAAAAGTGCAGCAATGGAGCCTCCTATGGGAGGGTATTATGAAGTCTAGCACAGAGAAGGGAATCTCTTTTATGCATGATGGTTACACTTATAGAAAACACACAGGGAATAGCCTCTTCTGATAATCTAAATGCATGGGGAAATTGCTATGGGTGAAGGTTGCTACGTATGTGTTGCTATGGGTGGAAATTGCTAGGGGATATCGTTAATATCTGCTATCCATACACTTGGGCTGGGCACCATTTTAGGGTTGTTCCTAGCTTCTTTGTTGCTGTAACACTAAGGCAGCTATAGCAGGAAGCAAATGTAGGTAAAAAGAAAAGCATGCCGTCTATTTCAGTACATTTCTCTAGAAAAAAAGGAATATAATTACATGATGACAAATGTCATGATCAGGACTATATCAGCTAGATCCAGGTTGTTTATGGCACATGCCACAGGGCTTCAAGTAGCAGTCCTGCACTCAAGAAAGTGATGCTCTTCTCCTTGCACTGCCAGATTAGCAGGCCAAAAGACATTACTGCAGTTCATTTGAGCCAGGATTTTTTGTTCAGATTAAAACTGTGGATGACTGAGTTATCCTGACTTGAATGATGTCCAGCTGCTTCTTTTAACCTGTCAAACCTGGTGGTGCAAGCAGCAGGGAAGGAATTCCTCCAGTGCAGGGCTGCTTACACAAGCTCTTCTTGCACATGAGGGGGGGGCATGGATCTAGCTGATACAGTGGTGAATGTCACATTTGTCATAATTTAATTATTTTATCTTTTTGTTTAAAAAAAAAAACCAGGATCAGGGCTTTTTCAGATAAATGCAAATATTGAAACAGATGACACAGGTTTTTTCCCTTCTATATTGTTTTGGTGGAATGCCATATAATCAGCCAATTCTCCCTTCAGTGCCAAAATATGTCGCTTAACCTTATGAAAAGACACTTCAAAACACTGCTTGATAGCCTGGGAGATTGTATTCCTTCTTCCAGGTGCTGCAAATTATCCAATAAACATAAACTGATTTCCATAAGAAATGCTAGCCTCGTCATACAACCTTTGTGTATATTCTTAAAAGTCCTTGATTCTGAAATAGTTGAAAGTATTATGTCAGAACAAAGTGAAAGTGGTATCATTAGCCTTCAAATCTGACAAATAAGAAAGACATAAACAAGTGTCAAGATAATTAAAATGGCATTGTTCACTTTTTAGAAGAAAAAAATGGATTGTACAAGAAATATTAAGCTAACAAAGCAAGAGCAAATATGAGAAAGAAAAAATGACAGTTATCTGCAAAATTCATAAATGTGTCTTTTGTATAACTATAATGATCATATTTTATGCTGTCATCTTACATTTAATTGCTCACCCTGGTACTTTTCTTCATAGAAGCCATCAGTACCCCACAGAGTCAGATGCTGAATTGCAAAAAACATACTGTGACCACAGACTTAGAGGAAAGTAACTTTGCTGAGCTGTGGTGGATGACAAGTTAATTTTTGCAATTACACATTCTGAAGAATAAATGAAACCGCAGGCCATTACTATTCTGTATCATTAAAAAGAGAAGGGGAAAAAAGACTCTATCATAATGCCCTCAAAATCAGTTTTCCATTATTTTGACATATGAAAGCAACTTTTCAAGCTGTTTTTCTACAATATGACCTAGTAAAATAAGCACCTCCTCGGCTGAAATGCATAAACATCTTGAGTTGTGAAAAAGGCAGGAAAAACTACCTCCTGCAAATAATATGCAATGCCAGGCTATCACATGGTTAGGAAGAGATATGTTCAATGCTGTGTGAGAAGTATCTCACTCACAGCTATTTGCTCAGTTACATTATATCCAATATAAAGTATTAAAGAGATAAGGTTGTTGAGCTGTCATGCAGACTGGAACTATTCCCTGCTCATTCATCTAGCCACAAGATGTAAAATGTACCAAAAATCTAAACACCTGCAGTGTCCATCACTGTCAAATCCACTGGGCAATCAAACAGCAGGAGGGCACCTATCATTATGGAACATGGCCTGTACCTTTTCTGTAGCAGTGTGTACGTCTCATAAAATGAAACACTGAGCTGGGTAGTTACTTTCAAAAGCATTAATCTAATACAGCTGAAGAGCATTTTCTTACCTAAATCAGAATCCTTTTCATTTACTCTACAGTTGCTGCCTCTTTGCTTCCAATATACTAGCATACCTTTTTAACACACATGCAAAGAACCCCTAGAAAAATGAAGGGAATTTCTGCTTTCTTCATCATTCACCATATATGATTATAATCAGTTATTAAGAACAGCTACATACATATAGTAGGAATGCTATATTCTTCTTTGTGATTTAGTCAATCTCAGTAGCACCCCTGGTTTTCACAGAAGACACTGAAAGGGAACTCATTGTTACTGCATGCATAAACCCATCCAAAGATGGCAAATGCTGTGGGCCTTGAGGAAGTTCTGGAATTTGAAGCGTCACAAGCAGGTAAACTATTTAACTTTAGCACTGAAGAACATTTCAATTCCGCCTAACTTTTGCATGAGATTTTGGATTTAATCCATTTGTTCAAAAGTCTAAGAGGTGGAGACAAAAAGTCTGCTATTAACATTCAGTATATACTGAGAGCCAAAAAAAAAAAAAAAAAAAATCACCTACAAATCATACCAGAGAGCCAGTAGAGTTGACAATGGGCAGATGTGACAAGGATAAGGTGGCTTAGATGGCAATTTTCTGAAGTACTTGAACACAGAGAGGGAACAAGGTTAAACAAGATGGAATGGCATGGGGGGAGCATAAAAAATGCTGGAAATGAATGAAATTTATCCTAGACCATCCTAAACAGATCCTGTAACATCTTACTAGAATACTTCAAAATGGTCAGAGTTTAGGTATCTGAGACCTCAATTGAAACAAAAGAAAGTATTCTTAAGTTGTGTGCACAAAGAAATATCAAACATACAGTACCTCTAAATGTACAAGGTTTTATTTAAATTTATAGTGTTTATCTGTTATTGCTTATACAAAATCACATATTAAGGCCATTGCAATCAAGTAATCAAAGCTTAAAATTTAGTTCAGTATATAGTATGCATACTGAAAGGATCAGTCTCTAGTACAATTTGTGACAATGTTTTTGCCTTGGGCAAAATGTTTATTTTCAAATCTATTTCCTATTTATGAATAATATTGTTTGATATTGGAAAAGATACTAGAATAGCCATTTAACTATATGATTCAGTGCAAGACACACAAAGAGATTTAAATAAATTCTTGAAAATATGTTGTTAGGAGCAAGGACAAGGATGATACAGGAAAAACACCCATGATGCTTGTTATAAGACAGGAGTATTACAAAAACCAATTATTTCTTTTCATTCTCTTTTGCTTAATTAAAGCAAAAAGCATCACTATCTTTCTCAGCAGTAATCATGTGGAAGCTGTGTAGCACGGATACAGTAATTAACTTAACCTTATCACTTAACTGTATTGGGTCATTCAAGTGAGGCACAGTATCAGAGCTCAGAATCAATGCTGTAATGCTAACATCTGAAGTAGTTCAGAGATTGAATAATGCCATCTGTGAATGGACAGTCTTTGTTTCTGCTTAGCTGTGCTGAATAAATGTTCCTGCACATAATTTTAATATGTCAGCTTAACCATTTAATCATTGTACATTAATACATTATCAATATTGGGAACATGTAAGTATGAAATTACTTGTCAAAGGAATCAGATATTAGCGATTTTTGTACATAAATGCAATACACTGGGGATTCTGTCTTCATTATATACTTATACTGCAGAATATTTATATTTTACAGATGTATACATGGTTTGATGGGTATTTTTGGAAGGGCAAATAAGGCTAAGCAAACATTATTTTACATTATTTTGAACATTTTACAGAGATCCAACACATTCATAATCTATTCACTGCATTACAGCAAAGACAGTACTTTCCAAATCTAACACACATTTCCATCATTTCTGTATCTGAAAGATTTGTGGCAGAAATTGGCACTAAAATTTTTAATTTATAAACTCAAAATTACTACAGTGATAATTCTTTCCAAATATCTGTGCTTAGGATTTTAGTCTCAGTGTAATTAAACATTCACTTTCATTTCTACTCTTAATTGCACTAGTTAATATGATGCTAAATATTTCAGAGGGCAGAAGAATCTTGATTTCAATTTATTTGCATTTATAGCTTAGGAGTTGTTTTCATGTTGTCATAAAATGTTTTTAGCTCACTTAATACTTCGTGAGCATCATTTTAAAAATAATCTGTTGCCAGAGACAGTATTCTGAGGTCCTTCACTTTCACCAAGTCAGACACTAAATCATAAGGGACAATAATCAGCAAATTCTCTCCGACAGGCCCTAAGCCTGCTGAGGTAATGCAGCTGACAAACTTTGATGCGCCATGCCCGTGCACATTATGTTCATGTAGTGTGTACATCTGGGCACCCTTTATGGCGATGCAGCAAACAGCCAATCATTTATTCCACTCTAATTAGCACACATGTAAATCCTCACCAATCAAGCCACTCACAGGGTTACTGTTGTGGCAGCCGTACAGCAAAGCTGGCAGGACATGTGAAGAAAGTACAAGATGCAACTATTGGGTTTGATTTGAACCTGCCATCACACCACGGCAGGTCCCCCCAGTCCTGACTGTAACCAGCTCTCCCCTTCAAAACCCATCACAGAACTACAGAAGAAAAAGGTCATCAGGCAGACACTGATTGGCCAAGATGCTTTGATTCTTTACAAGCACTGGGAGTACACCTGAAGCGACAGTCCTCTCTTATAGCTAACAGCACAGTAGCTGTCGCAAGCAAAAGTCAAGCATAGCTTTCAAACACACTGCACAGCATGGAATTCATGTTAGCTTAAAAGAAGCACTGTCCACCCCAGTACTGTAAAGCTTTATATCAGCATCTCTCTTTTTCTTTTCCTATAA
Organism: Intellagama lesueurii; assembly: GCA_037013535.1. Lineage (NCBI taxonomy): Eukaryota > Metazoa > Chordata > Lepidosauria > Squamata > Agamidae > Intellagama > Intellagama lesueurii. The sequence continues at coordinate 69,695,723 of JBAJHW010000004.1, read as the reverse complement.
AACCAACATCTCCCACACAAATGCTCAGTTTTACATCATCAGCTAATACCTGCAAGATATGGTTTACAGTACAAATAGCAGATTTCTGTGCACATGGCAATAGAGCATAGCTGAATTTTTCATGGCCAGATATTCACAGTTCAATTGCTTTGAAAAACATATTTAAAGTTTTTATTGCTGCATCCCTACAATGAATTAAAAAAAAACTATTTCCAGCATGAAATTCCATTAGTCATGTTTGGTAGTGTATGTTATAAAAATAAAAAGAGTAAGAAATTCTTAATTGTATAGTCTTATAAACGTATTTAAATGCCTGTGCAATTTAGCATATAATAATCATCATTAAGAATCCCAAAACATTACACTGCTTTAAAAATGAAAGAGCAAAAAACTATGTCTGCAAGTGAACAGAAGGACAGAAGAATGCATTTGCTATATTAGAAACTTTTTTCAATTGTGTTCTCATTAATCTTCATTCACATGCAAGTAAACATGTTTATGAATTGATTTGTTATATCACACAAATTAATGAAGCAATTAGCTCGAAGTGGTTTGGCAGCAGTTCATAATTCAAAGGATTTTTGGATAAAATAACCCAAAATTCAATTATTTCTGTAAAATTAGATGAAAAAATAAAAGCTCAGGAGAGTAAAAAGAAGGGTGGTCTGTCCATATTTGTGAAGGACATGAACTGCATCAAAACAGAACTGTGATTAAGCATGAATTTAGATTTTTAGCGAAGCTTCAGAATAAATGCACAATTATTTTTATTATGGCAAAATAATATGTATAAAGGTCTATCTAATCAAATCCAGTCACCTACAACAGCAAAAGAATTCTGCAGTGATTCAAAAGATGCCAAAGGAGGCCTCCAGGGAAGAGCTACTGAGAACAACTCTCCATTTTATATATAGTTAACATTTCATCTCAGTGAACCTAGTGTATTGTAAAAAGGTTGCTGTCTTCAAACTAGACAAACAAGGCTCCAAAATTTGTTGAATTTAAGCTGATAGGAATATTACAAAATAGAACCAATACTTCAAATTGCATGTTGGGAAGAGCCAGTAGGGACATTAAAACACTCACTAAAGAGTCTTGTCTATCTGTCCCTGGGAAAAAAAGTCTGGAGAAAGTTGCACCCAGATTTAGAACTGGGTAGAACTGGGTAGCAAAGGGAAAATATTTCTGGCAACTGCTATAAAATACATTCCTGACCACCGCCAAAGCCTTGTTTTCAAAGTGTATACTCCAGAGGAACTCCAACACTGTCAATACCCATGACAGCTGTCAATGTAATTTAAATGAGAATGTCTGCAATCATCATTATTTTTATTTGTCTGGATTCAGTTTCTGGTGACACATACCCAGACATTAAGTAAGCACAGAGGTTCAATGATGAATATTGAGCATTATCACTGTTTTGTTGTTGTTGTTGTTTAAGTCGTTAAGTCGTGTCCGACTCTTCATGACCCCATGGACCACAGCACGCCAGGCCCTCCTGCCTTCCACTGCCTCCCGGAGTTTGGAGTTTGGTCGAAGTCTCCCGGAGTTTGGTTAAATACTCTGGTATCACTGTTTGACTAAACTCAATGGCTTGGATCCAAAGAAACATAAGAGAAACTCAATTGGTGCAAAAGGGCTTTCCTGACTCCTCTTTTCCACAGTAACCCCCTCTAAGCTACCAGTGAGAAGACACTGAAATGCTGGAGGAGGTAGTGCAGGAGAGCTCCAGTGGAAGAGGATAAAGGAAATCAGAGTATATCTTATGCAAAGGTAAACTGCCATTCGGTTGAATCCAACAAAGTTGTCAGAAAATCTTACATATGTAGATGGAGTGAATTAATGATACTAGAGAAGGTATATCTAATCTAAACACAGGGAAAGTTACTCAGAGAAATTAACAACTACCACCACCACCCTTCAGGAGCCCTATATCAGCAATTACTGAAGAATAGTCCAACAGAGTGTAATCAGGTCCTGCACACAGCAACGGTTTATAATCAGTAATATTAAAACGCATCAAGATATTGAAGGATCAATAGGATGTCATTGCCACTATTGATCTCTATGCTGTTTCTGTCAACTGAGGTGGTAAGTGCAGTCTCAAATGCCCTATGATTAAAAGCCAGATTGACTGTATTTGGAAATATCTGGAGCAACCACTCACATAACAATGCCATGTTGTACAAGTAATGAGATTCAAGGAGGGGCAACACTGAAAGTACTCTTGGAATGACCATGAATTTGATTCTCTGCTGTATTCTGGTCTTCTTTACCAATGCAGCCTGGTTTGCCAGGTTGCCCTGTACAATTTAGGAAGTGTCAGTCAAGTTCACAAAGAATGTTTCAAATACATGCACTCACGTAGAGTGAAGAATAGGCTCATAACTTGCCTTATATAGAGGAGGGAGAGTCCACCAAACAGAGATGAATTAAACCACAACCATCTATGCACTGGGCCTGATGAACGAATTAGCCGGAAGTTCTGTAATGTCAAACTCTAATACTGTAAAAGAATCAATGCAATTTGTATCTCAAGTCCTGCAATTCTTACAAATTTATAGCAAATGACAATCATTTTAGAATTTTTTAGGAGCCTGATATTACAGGCCTCAACACAGTAGGAACTAGACATGGAATATTCGTATTCATATTCGCATCCCAAGGGATACAAATATCAGCACCACAGGTGCCAGTGGAAACTTAACCCTCCCCCCAGAAGCTGCCAGTCCACTTACCACTCTCTGTGTGGAGCATGGAGTCATCATAAATCACATAGCACCAATCGTGGAAGTAGCCCGGCTGGCGCTTCTCCGCCTCTCCACACAGCCAACCACTCAGTAGCTGAGCAGGGAGACTCATCATCCTGTCCCTTGACATTTTTTTTGCATGCTTCTTGCACCCTCTCATGCTAGAACTCCTCACAGCAGTAGCAGGCCCTGCACCAGCCCTTCCTTCCTCCCCTGGTTTTGCTCAACCTCCCATTTTGATTTCATCTTCCTTTGGTGTTTCCAATATCTCCATGTCCTCCAGCTTATTCTCTCTCTCACACACACACACACACACACACCACTCTCAGCTTTTAACATCTGATTGCACTGGAAGCAATTACTTTGCCAGGCGCAATCTCCTTTAAAGTCATCCTTCCATTTTTTGGGGAATCACTCCAGCATGACCCAAAACAGTAGTAGTCCTACTGCAGGACCAAAAATATCCAGCTTGGGCACGGATTGCGATCAGGCCAGAATGTTACGTCCCATATGCAGAATGATTACTGGGAAACAGCTCTCACCAGACGGCACCACAAGTGGTCCAAAATGCAAGCTATATGCCTGTGTGATCACACCCCAAATAAAATGTCACATTATTCCTGTTCTAAGACCAGAACTTTGATGTTTTTTATATTTTAGCCATCATTCACTTAATTTGCAAATGAGATATTAGACTTTTAATGTTAGTCATAGAGACAAGTTTTCCTATTTCTATAAGTAATATTTACTTTGCACATAGCATTCCAAATAACAGCATCCAAGAATCTTCAGATCTGTTCCTTTTATTTGTACCAAAGGGGGAACAATTCTACTTTTCTAGTTAAAAGAAGCATATAAACCATCTAAAGTAATGTCAAAAATTTCTATATAAACATTTATGGAATATATATATTTACATATAGCCCATGGATATTATTCATAGACACACCAGAAAATGAAAAGAAAAAGAAATTGATGACATCATCAGCAAACCAAAACATTTTATTGCCCCATTGGAAAAGACAGAGGAAAAAGAATTTTTATTATCCATGCCCTCAAGAAAGCTGACCATCATTTCAGGCTGTTCTAAAGTCAGCAGTCTGAAAGGCCAATACAACCCTGGGTCAACACAATTGCCCTGCAGCCTTTAAAAGGCTGACCTGCTTGTCGCATTTAAGTCAGAGGAGATTATTCTAGCAGTATATACAGGACTACTGAGGCCAAGCATTTGAAATATAGTCCTAGGCACCTTATTAGAAAAAGGACATTAAAGGAATTTGAGAAGGAACATCAGAGAACAGCCAGAATGATAGAAGACTCTGGAAACTTAGGAAGTCCAAAAGGTTAAAGAAACTATGGCAGAGGTGAAGTCCTTCAAAAAAAGAGAAAATTAAAAAGAAAACTTACTACAATATACAAAATTATAAGGGGAATTGAAAGGCCTGGCTGTGAAATGCCAGACAAGATTGTGAGACAAACAATAGAGCCAGGTCCTTACCAAGGTAAGAAAGGTCAAAAGCAAAAGAATAAGAAGTTAGGCACGGAACAATAACTGAGGAATGTCTGACGAACAGTATTCAAAACTGTATCAGTATAAACAGCAGAGCCAGCTACCAAAGGTGTATAGCTGTTTTAACCCTCCATGTTCTGAAGCAGTACCTCTGTAACAGTGATTCCTAATCTTGTGTTCCCTGATGTTCTTGCACTACAACTCCCAGAAATCCCAGACACCACAGTTAGTGGTGAAAGCTTCTGGGAGTTTTAGTACAAGAACATCTGGGGACCCAAGATTGGAACCACTGCTCTATAAGCTCTGGATGCTAGGCAAAATTGCATCGCAGAGTGCTCTAATACTCAACTTTGACAAAGGTATACTTATATCCTAGGACTGGGAAAGAATTATGCCCATTTCATCCTATGGTGACATTGTGTTAGTAGACTGCACTGTTTTTCATACTTTTCACTAGAACTGCAAACTGGTTCTAACCTTTAATGATCTAAATGACTTACAACCAAAGTAGCTCACACACAACTTGCTTCCATGCAGGCCTAACTCATGGGTTAAGATCAACTTCGAAGGCCTTGCTCTCAGTGTCACCTCAGAAAACTCACTTATGAGTAAAGAAGCTCTCCTAATTAAAATCCATCAGACTCTCCTTTCACTTTTCTTCTGTCACACACTGAAGATTCTTCTTTTCACAAGATTTCAATGTATATCACTTTGCTTCACTGTGCCATGTCATGTGTAACATTTTATAGCCCTGCTGCTCCTTTTTTATATATATTTAGTATTACATGTTTTCTATCATTACTTTAAAAAGTCATTAGTCCAGTTTTTATGGTTTTATTATATGGCATCATACTTTGTTTTGTGATTTGGATATAGTTAATGGAACAGAGGATATAAACAATTTATTATAGTATTATGAACAAGGTGTTTCTTTTGTCTGAGCAGAAGAGTGCTTGATATAGACCAGTGTATCGAATTCTAACATTAAATGTGACAAAGAATGGAAAATGTCCACTTTATACATAAATTGGATAGATTCTTCATTCACATTGACACTATTTTTGCACAATGTAGAGAGATTTTCTTACAACAACTAAATTAAGAAAAGCTTCTGCAAAGGATAGTTGTGTTAAGCAATCGTTCATGAAGTAATTAAACCGTTACCTCTTCCACTGGGGTAATGATGACAAAAACCTAACTTTTTTTTAACCTAGTGGATTTCTCTTTTATTTCTAATTGCTGGCCAAGATAGTTAACTTCTCAAACATAATGCTGTATCTAGGATTTGTCTTCTGTGCACAAAGGGCATCCACTCTCAATCTGTATGTAGTATTTTCAGAGGTTTGAAGAGCTGTCACGAGAGGTAGCGGGAAGGAAAAATTCATTTCCACTAGCCCTGTTACATGCAATGAAACTATTTGGATTCAGCTCATTATCTACAGCTGGTATCTTATTACTTCAAACAGATTCTGGGACATCGTTGTGGGCATTGCTTGGGAACATTACTTTCTTGGATTCCTAAATCCCAGAAGACTCCAGGCAGTACGCCCAATGGCCATGATGCTTGAGGGAGAGATGTGGAACCCAAAAATGCAAATTTCAGAAACTTCTGGTTATATTTAAATATCGATTCTCTTCAAAAATATTTGATTTGCTCAGTTCTTCCCAATTGTGGACAAAAAAACAAGGGCTGGACTTTTTAAAAATGCCCTAAAAATGCATAGGAATAGCTCAACTGACACATTTGCTTGAAAACCCACAAATCAGGAACAATAATGCGAATAACGTTTACATTAATTTTCAAAATAATGCAGAATAAGCTGCCCAGAATACAATATTCTTGCTATGCTTTCCAGATTACCACACACTCATTTTGTGAGTATGCACCACTCCTTTCAGTCAACTGTTCATCTGATTTCAAGTGCATACTAGGGGTTTCCCTTATATGCAGTGCCTGTAGGCACTATTCATAACACACTCTCATTTTTTACACTCCCACATGGTGTTAATGAGTTGCCAGCTGCCTGTTGTGACATAACAAGAAACCATGAACCCAATGTCTTCCTTATCCTTTGCTGGTTAGGCATTCTACTGTGGCATCGAAGTGTCAGATGGTATGATCAGAAGTAAATACTCATGACAGACAAGAGGAAAAGAGCTGACAGTTGAAGATGCTGATATCCATTATGCTTCCACAACTACCACCTCCTGGAGAGACTGTCGGAGGCTTTGAAATGTTACACTGTACTCTTGGCTAACATGGATCTTTCACAAATAATATATTTACTCTAGGAGAACCTGCTATCCCACCTAAACAGTTACTTAATGTCATTCAGACATAGGCTGCATTAGATGCACCTAATAACAGTCTCATTTTTCTCTCATTTCATCTTTTAATTCTAATTATTTACAACTGTCCAATAATACAGGATTACCACTTCCTATATATAATTTCCTAGTCAAGATGATGACAGAAGGATGATACATACAGAAAATAGTTTTCATGTCAAATTTGCTATGTTAAAATAAGAATGACTAATTGTTATACTTGCAACTGTCTGTATACAGTTATTGTATTCAAGTTAACTGTAATCAAGGTAATTGTATGCAGTCACAACCCCTTCTATCCCAGACACAGTGAGAACAAATTATTATCCAGATTACCTTTATACAGTAGTACTACAATATTAGCAATAGTCCATTCAACTGCACCTAAGTGACAAGGATAGTACACAAGAGTTAACCTGCATTCTTACATAGACTGACTAGAGGATTTAACTGACTGCACAGGACTTACTTCTGAGTAGACATGCAAAGGATTACAGTATAAGAGTGCAATGTGAAATATATGTAGTAGGGAGCAAATTCCATTGATAAATTTGACATTTACTTCCAATTCAGCTGTTTAGGGTTGTGCTCTTGTAGTGTAATCCAAGCTCAAGGATACAGTAATGGAATGGACAGAAGGTTCTTGTGCTGGCACAACTAATTTTCTGCCAGCACAGTCACCCTCACATCAGTGCAAGTGTTCAGTGCTACCTGATCTCAGATCTGCCAGCACAACTGCTGTGCTGGCTGAGATCAGCCAGCAGAAAAGCCAAAAGATGGCCAAGAAGTGGAGAAAGAATCAAGTCAGGGTAGTTCTACATAATTTCTAACATCCTCTGGCTGGGAAGGGTTTGGCTTAGTAGAGCCTTTAGCTGGCTAGTCAGGATTGTACCCTTAATCTATTCAGGCCTCTTTACACACAGGTTTCCACAATAAGAGGAAATGGGCTCAGGTCTGCTGGAAATTCATATCCTGACCTCTGAAGTTTTCTCTCTTAAACAAGATATATGGGACTGAACTTCTAATTTTTTTGCCTATCATCCTTTTCAGCTAATCCACTTAAATTTAAATGTTAATACAAGTTTTTAAATTCAACTAATTCAAAACAATATCATTTTCAGACCAAATGTGTTGGAAAATATTCTTCCAAAAGCACTCTGTGTGAAATAAACCCAATACAATTTTTGTAGGGCAACAAAATTCTGGTAAAGTCTTGAGGTAGAGACAAGCAGTACTCATATGGCACAGGCACCCATGATTTCAGATCATTCAGTTGAGGAGCCAAGTATATAGCATTGTCAATGAAAATCAAGAACGAACTAGACGTGGCAAGTGATTGTCATCATTTCAAATTGTGCCAGGCATGCCCACCTGCCCACTATATATATTATTCACTTGATAGGCAGTTATTGTCCAGTAAACATGACATCTCAATCATGACTTGAAATGACTGAAATGTAGCTGCCAATGAAATGCAGTGCCTTGCCACAATATACTATCTATTTAATTGCAAAAGTAAGAGAGGAAGACTTCATTTTTATCACTTTAAGCCTAGGCAATGTACATTGAATTTATGATACATATTTCTTTAATCTATTGGCCTTAGTCGTTGTTGATTAGGTTAAGTGGCTGAACCAGTCCCAAGGAAAGCCTACAGGCTTCGTTTAACTACTAAAACATTGAGTCATGAAAGCACTTCTGTCTGGGCAGTAGGAGAAGGAATGGCAGAGCCCGCACTATCTTCTAACGTCCCCTTTTGGGCTAATCAAATTTGAAAGTCTTCCTCCAGGAATTCAGGCTTAAAACAGTACACTTGCAGAGAAGCTTTCAAGATGAATGTACAATTTAATAGTGCCCCTTTGATGATCCCTAGAAAACTCATGCATATATAAATTCATTGCTCAGAATCTCTGTATCTGCAATTAGCAGTCTCCTATATCAGAAAGTAGAGAAATCTCTGTGTGAGAGAATTAGAGCAATAAGTTAAATTACAACTTTTGTCAATGAGCCCATTCTTAGTCTATTGATTTGTGCTAGGTGACATGATGACCTGATCTGAACCATACACACAAATGTGATGTTTCTTTAATTGAAAACCAATTGGATCTTTATTCCACATTCCACCTTTTCTTTCTTTGAAAAGGATTCATTTTTATTGCCACATTTTAAATCTTTGATGCATTTAGTAAACATTACAAATCTTAAATCACTGATTTATATCTTAATTCAAAGATACAAAATACTTTGGGAGGAAAGATTTCGAAACAGCATGCAATGCAGCTTAAAATCCAAATAAAACCTTCCAAAACAGAAGAACGTTAGCACTTCTCTTGCATATATTGTAGTGCACTAATTGTTGGTTTTCATAATGTAGCTCATTAGTTTTGCATAATTTAAGTTTTAATTTGTCGTTTAATTTTTAATTAAGGAGTCTTTCAAGATGAGCTTTCTGCTTAGATTTTAGTCAGTTGCTAAATATGTTTTCTCTAAAAAAAAGGCCTAGGCAACACAGTGGCACTGTAGCCAAGCCAATATATTTCTATGTAATATGTACTAAGAAGGTAATCATTTTAATCTACGTTTGGAAAATAATAACTGTAATTTTAACGTTGCATGTTGCATTTTTAATAATTAAAATGTGAGGGTAATATTCAAACATTGAAGAAAATGGTTCTTGAATGCAAATGCAAAGCAAGTCCTTCAAAAGTGACACAATCACATTCTAGCCACAGTAACAGAAATTATATTACTTACAAGTAACATTTAGGCTTGTGGTCAGAAGGTTTTATTGTGTGATCTGGTTAACACATAGATACTGGCTAGCAATTCCTCAATGAACTGGCACTGACCTTATCAGTTCAGGTTCACAGCCTAAATGTTCAGCTCTGATTCCATTCCACAACACCCAGAAGCAATTTTCAAAAACGTCAGGAGTAAAATAACAACAACAAAGGACTTCATAGGATGATACAATTTGTAAGTTATATTTGAAAAACCAACTTTTTAATTAGCTAGATAAAAATTCCTAAAATGCATACTTGGAAGTTTAAACTTGACTACAAACCATAGGATTTACAGTGGTGCCTCGACTTACGAACATCCCGACCATTCCGAGTTATGACCAGCTCCGGCTGCAAAATTTTGCTTCGACTTGCGACCGGAACTTCAAGTTACGAACAGAAAAAGGCAGGGGAAAAAGGCAGGGAATTCAAAACGCTAACCGTTGGTAGGCAAAGAGGCTGCTTCTTTGTAGCTCTTTCGCCCCAGCAGTTAGAGTGAGTGCGATCGGAGGAGGCTTTGGACTGCCTGGTAAGGTAAGGTGCTGCTTTCTGCTTTTTAAAAACTGTTCTGGGTGGCTTTTACAGTGTGGTTTTGGGCTAGGTGGTAGGATTATGTTTCTATGCTGTGGTGGGTCTTGCGGGGTTTGTTTGCTTTTTTGGGTTTTTTCCCCCCATTTCTAATGGGTCTTGACGGGTTTGTTTGCTTTTTGGGTTTTTTTTTCCCCATTTCCGATGGGTCTTGTGGGGTTTGTTTGCTTTTTGGGTTTTTTTTCCCATTTCCGATGGGTCTTGCGGGGTTTGTTTGCTTTTGGGGTTTTTTCCCCATTTCCTATGGGTCTTGCAGGGTTTGTTTGCTTTCTGCTTTGCTTTTTTTGCATTTCCAAAGGGTCATGCATGGTTTGTTTGCTTTCTGCTTTGCTTTTTTTGCATTTCCGATGGGTCTTGCACGGTTTGTTTGCTTTCTGCTTTTTTTTTTTTTTTCATTTCCAATGGGTCTTGCACAGTTTGTTTGCTTTTCTTTCCCCCCCACCCCTTCGGCCGGAACGGATTAATTACATTTCCGATGGGTCTTGCAGTGTTTTTTGTTTCGGTGATTTTTTTCTTCGGGCGGAACGGATTAATTGTATTTCAATGCATTCCTATGGGAAATGGTGCTTCGACTTATGACCATTTCGAGTTACGACCGGAGTTCCGGAACCAATTAAGTTCGTAAGTCGAGGCACCACTGTAGTTCTGAGTGAATATGATGAAGTTTCGGCTGCAATTCTTGGCAATAGTAAGTTAGCAATCAAAATTCCAGGGTGAGCAGTTTTTAAAAGTTACTGCAGCAACCTCTGAAAAAAAAAGCTATATATGCAAATTTCTTCAGCTTGCAGAAAAACCAAATAACATTTCCTTGCTAAAGGCTTATATGAAGGGGCAAGTTCTTCAAGAACTTGAAATCATGACTTTAATACTGCAAGTTTGTGTGTCCAAATTTAGTGAAAGGGCATCCTGATCTGCAGCTTTTAATACCACAGAAAATTAAACACAGACAAATTGAAGTTATATCTCAACAAGAAGAAAAGCATGGCAAAGCAAAAACATGCTAGTTTTAGGACCCCTTGTCAATGTATACATATAAAAACACCAGCAAATATCTTCATCAGTGTTAAAATTAACAATCATTGCTACAGTGCAATTAATATTGGGTTTTCTCTTTATGGAGTTGATTTTGACATGTGAAAAAGGGCACACTTTACAAACCAAATGAATTTTTTACACTAATTTCACTTTTTTGAAAGTACACAAAAACCCAAACCTGTTAGTCCCAGAGTACTCTTGCTGAATCACTGCCAAACAGCTGACAACACTTACGTACGTATGTTCTATTGATTTAGCGAGCCTACTCTAATTGGGAGGAGGAGCTGGACTTAGGTCAACTGGATTTATTTTATTTGATGTGTAATGAGCACACAAATGTATTCAGGTCTAGCCCTACCATTATTCAGAAGAAGGTCACCTCAGGCCACATCTACAGGACGGTGCACAACAATGGCAAGACGTTCAACAGACAGAGCTACAGTATCTACTACTTGACCATCTTGCATCCTCTAAGCTATCCTGTTCTTTTGTTACCAGAGCTAAGGTGAAATTCAGCTACCCTTTCAGCCCATTTAATGGAATGTTATGAGCAGGAGTACCATCTTGTCCTGTGCCCTCAAGCAGCAAAATGTGTTTGGCTGGCACTGAACTTAATTCTAATGCAGCAGAAGTCTCAGTGGACTTCCATGGAAAATACACAGTAAAATTCTATGCACTGTGTAATGATCATAAGGAACACTCCCATAAAATAGTGATACAAAACTGGGGACAGGGATTAACAGAACATTAATTAATTCCAAGACCCCCCCATAACTCCGCAAACTGAGACAAACTATGTCTCATCATAGTCTTCTAAAAGGTAACGGGGGGGGGGGGGACATCAGTAGAGATAAAGTAGCATGGCCCACTTGAAACACTGATGCACTGCCCAAAATATTCCAGCTGTGGAAACAGTCTGTAAATTGTGCATGAACAAAATAATAATAAGCCAATGAAAAAATGAAACAAGTGATCTCTACAGAATGAGACAGTTGGAACCTACAAAAGGACTCCATTCATATGGCTTGTCTTCTCCTCAGGTACAATATGTGTACTGGAACCTTGATAGATACAGGGAGAGCTCCCCAACAGCAATCCACATATTCTCAAGAGCACAGCCACACTGGTGGATAAGAACAGGCACTCATCATACTGACAAGTTTTGCATTGTGTCAACTTGCTGTGTAGCACTGCCCTACCAGATGTTCAATCACCTCTTTCTGAAGACACTGAAACGATATTAGGAACAGCACACATGCAGGAATAGTAGAAAATCAGAACTGCAATACTATGAAGCCTAAAAGTTAATGTAAAACCCTCTCTCTTTTTAAAAGGAGTAAAATATTACCTATACGCACACTGTAAAATTTCATTAATTGGGTCAATAAGTCTGTGTGAGTAGCCTGCTTTGTTGTCATATTCATGTAAACAAGCAATTATTTTTAATAATCGCAGTATATGACTTACCAGCTTATCAGAGATCAGGATCACATTCACATGGCATGGTAGAAACCCATGGCATTATTATCACCTAACATACAGTTTCTAGGGAAGTATGAAGGAAGGTGGAGGGTGGGGGAACACATAGAAGTAACAGATTTATTGCATGATTGGTGGTATGCAAAAAGGTGGTACAGAACAGATAAAATGTCTCCTCCACTCCCCCCCCCCATCCCTTTCACCAATACCAGAATTTATTTATTAGAGAATTGCCTGGGGAATAAATAAGCATTGTTCTGGACCAGTAACCTGGCAGTGGTGCAAATGATTAATATGTAGTTAGCTTAGATGAACAAGGTGATATATTTATAGCAAGAGCAATGCTGTTCCATTACTCAATATTGAATATTCATTTTAAAGCCAAATTTGTCAGAGGCTTAACTAATAGCATTGCCAAGACCCCCACTTCATTCCCAGAAGGACAGTTTTAGGAGATCAACAGAAGGTATTTGTGGAACAGACCAAATTGAAGAAATCTGTCTGCTTCAAATCAATATATTGTGAATGTATTATAGATTCACCCAAAGAGCTTTTGCCATTGTAAGTTCAATCTGGGCTTTTTTGAAAGAAGGGACAAGATTACTGAAACTGATTATCACCCCTTTGAAAATGTTTTTGTTGTTGCTGTTTAGTCATTAAGTCGTGTCCAACTCTTCGTCAACCCATGGACCAGAGCACGCCAGGCCCTCCTGTCTTCCACTGCCTCCCGGAGTTTGGTCAAATTGAAAATGTAATTCATGTTTAAATAATATTATGTTGAGGGGGGTTCAGAAGGTTAAGAGCTTCACGTCAGATGGCAAATCATAATTTCAAGTTGTTTTTAAGTAATCTGTTCATCTATTAAGGGTTTTAAGTCCTTCAGTGCATTAGTGGACCTCAGCATGAATCAAGCAGGTATCTCAGGTGGTGGGACAGCAAATTCACCACTCGCCCCACAGGACACCTGCAACTGCAGAGCTGCTACTGTTGAGCTGTCTGCTTCTAAACACAAAGTGTTGGGAGGGGGAGGGAAGCTTTGTATAGGAATGGTTATCAGGTACTTTATGTTTACTTACTTTATGGTTATTAGGGTCTTTTTTGTTCTGCTGTATGCCCATTATCACTACTTTAAAGTCACATTTCACAAAAGGTCAGAGCAATGCTAAGGAGCTATACTGCTAAGGAGTCTGGGGAGGGGATGAAAGGCCATCAGTAGCCTTAAAGAGCAAATCTTAAGGGGCTCAAACTAAGTTCTTTCCACTTAGCTCCCAATAAGTGAATGCAGTTTAAGTTAAATTGAGACTAACAACTGCAATTGCTCAGAGTGGGACTTCAGTTCACCCTATATAGCACTGAACAGCATGCATGGTTAAATGTTTCTTTATATCTTTCAGTTTTTTCAAAATGCAACTTTTATTAACTTGTATGCAACTTGTATCGAGCGCATAGTGGTGGCTTAGGGTTAGTGGTGAAAGGGCAGGTTAACCGTTTCCCTCTCCTACTGCATTGCTGAAGGAAACCTCTCTTCTAAAGCTAACATCTTCCCGTGGATGGGAATTTTCCATAAACCACCAATGGACTTTACACATTAGTCTGGAGCCAAGTCAGGGTCTTGAAGGAACTGTTTGTGTCAGTGCCTACCATACATCCAACATAAGGAGCAATAGGCTGCCAGTGAGGACAGCAAGATCTGCCCAGTAGATTCAGGCTGCCTATTGAAAAAACCGCTTAATCATAACAGCATAATAAGTGGAGCTGAGGATGTTTGGCTTAATATGGTATAAAGACACAAGAGTCTCTCATCATTTTTCAAGGGCACTTTCCTCTTCATGGAGAACAATACACTCCTTCATACTATTGAGACCCAATTTAAAAGGAGAAGAAGAAAAGCAGAAAAATCCATAAGGTTCTTCTCTTTATTAAAAGCTATCAAAACGTAAAGATTTTAAATGAAAAACACCTCTTTATTTTAAAATTTATGAAACTGCAGGTCAGTTCTATTATCCTTATAAATTATTTTTAAAAAAATTCTCACCTCTTAAAATTCAGAAGAATAATGTATATTTAAAATATTCTATAATTACTGCAAAAATATTAATTAACAGTTCGTGGAAGTATAAGTAGTAAGATGAGCGAATAAGCCATCCACTGACTATAAATACAAGTTTTAAAAAAACCATTTTATGGCATTTTTGTAACTATATGATGTTAGATGGGTCATAACATTAGTACTTTCCTCTGAAAATCTAATAATTACTAACCTTTTTCATTTCTGAGCTGATCATTGACTTTGTAATAAATTGCTGTAAGTTCGGTCTCGCAGTCAATTGCAAATATTAACCATGAATTTCATTTTGCAGCCTTGCTGACCATTAACACTAATATGCAGACATTCCCTCACACTCAGTTTTGAGAAAAATCTGGATTATCACATCATGAAAGGGTTTGAGATAAAGAAGTTAGCTAAACCAGCACAAGTTAGCCTATGAGACGTCACAAGCTCTCGTTTGCTATTCACTTGTATTTTCCACTACACAGAACCTGATATGGAGGGGGCACTACTCACTGCCCCCCCCCCCATATCAGAATCTGATTGCTCAAAATATCCCCCCCCCCCCAATAGCTTTTCATGCACTGGGGATGATTTTTTGCAGTCAGGAGGCTGATATACTTAGGCTCTTTGCATTATTTAGAATCTAGCATGATGAGGGTTCTAAGACACTCAAGAAGACTACAGAGGTACCAGCAGCAACCACAAGACCCACTGTCACCACCACCAACTGGGTCTTCATGCTCAAAGCTGAATGCAGAAGTGCACGTATACTGCTTACTCGGGCTTTCAATGGGAGTGCTATGCCTCCAAATCAGATTGAATCCCTGTTCCTTGATCTGCTATACTACTGATCAGTAACACCTCTGTCTTGCAAGGATTAATCTTACTACAACTTGCCACCATCATATTAGTAAGAAAGCCATTATGTTTCCATGGATGAATATTAAGCTTGTCCAGGTTCAAAATGGTAAGTTTCCCAAAGATTCTTGCAGATTACCTAGAACAAATTACACTAACTAATTACCCTCTTTGGCATTTTTCTTTTGTTGTTAAAAATAACTAAAACTTCATGTCTACCCCTTGGATAAACATACTAGTGGAAACTCTGTAATAAGGATCTATCCTGCACATTTTTCTGTATGACCCTAGTTATATAATATTAATGAATACAGCACTCAGTAACAATTGCTTAGGCATCAAAACCAAATAGAAGTATGAAATTATTAACATCTGTGTGATCTAACAGCCATATAGAAGGTGACAGATTTCATTCCAGGGTCAAATATATCTTTATGGTTTTGATTCTAAGTAAAACTAGAAATACAGCTATATATGCAACATACAGGAAAAACTATGGAGAATATGAATGTCATAACCACATGATTTATAAAACACACCGACAAATGGCAGTAGCTTTCTGTGTGATATCTACAAAAATAGAACCATTATTTAAAAGAAGAACCATCCACCATAATAAGAACCAATAAAAAGGAAAAAGTCAGATAAAGGACTTGGGTTTGATGAATGATTCGATACAATCGTATTATGCTTGTTTATCACAAACACAAAAACACACAATCAAACAGAGCAGGGAATAACTAAATAACATGCCGGGGTGACAGCTTCTTCTTCAGTTAGCTGCGTAGCTAGATAGGACCTGGTTAAATCTACTTTCATCACAAATTATGTTTAGACGCCAGGAAGCATATAGATAAAATTACAGAAAATTAGGGTGGGGACATTTCTATAGAGAACACATTGCTTACCCTATGGGGAAAATGCTACATTTGTCCTGGACCCTGAATGGACCCAGCAACTACTGGTGCTACCTTTCATCTTCCAGGTATGCCTTAGTCTGGCCAATGTACCAAACAAAAGTAGGCACAAAGTTTGGTGGGATTTGGACTATCATGCCCAGAATCCTCCAGCCAACATATAGACTAGCAAGAGCTGGATGAGGAACTACTCTCAATAATAGTTGCGAGCCCCCAGCCCCCCAAAATAACGTCTTTAAGCTTTGGATAGGGGAAAAGTTATAAAATATTGACATCACTATTTCAGGCCAAAATAGTCAGAATGGGATGAGAAATCCCAGTTGGGAGATGCTTTAACTCTTAAATGGTGGATGAAGAGAAGGAGAAAAAAACAGTGCAGCTATGTAGTATACATAGGCGCTGCTTCAGAAAAATTAAATAGTTAGGGGACAGGTCCATGTGGCTAGAAGTACATATAAAAAAAAAGACGGGGAAAACACTCCTAATTGCATATGGAATAAAGAATGACATCACACTGGAGAAAAAAAATGTGGGAAAGTGAGGCCAAAAAGCAAAATTTTGCAGGAGCTGCACTATCCACCACCGCTGTACTTCCTTCACTTCCACTCTATCCTGCAGCCTTTGACGATCTCTGAAATCTGGCTCCGGGAGATTTCACAGCTCTCTGGAGCAGTCTTTCTGGGTGTACAGGGAACCACAATGCAAAGGGGGAGAATATCCCATCCCACCTCCCCTGAATCCTGCTGTTCTGCCAGCAGATGGCTAGTACTGGATCCTGCCTTGAAGATTACAGGAGAATGTAAGTTGATAGATACTTTAAAAAAAATATATACCTAATAATTTCATTGGTACATGGAAAGTCATCTTTTGTGAATGCAGGGCTTTCTTAGAACACTGCTATACTAGTTGAACTGTAGGAAAACATAACAATCCATCACGATAGCTTTCTCGTAACAAAAAATAATTCTATCAGAGAGAGAACCTAAAATATGACGTCTATTAATGATTTCTCAGGCACACAGAACATGTTGATAATAATTAAAGAAATGTACAGCATTTGTTGAAAATGGAAATGTTATTGATGAAAATTTCCCAGCCAGTCATGATTTATGCGAGTGAGAAATAACCTTGAAAATAGTTGGGAAGGTGCAGAGGTGGAGAATTTGCACCAGTCTTTTTATATGAGCAAAACACAGTAAACAGAAGATGCTAGTTTAGTTCAAGTGCACTGGCTGTTTGCTCCAGAGAACAATTCAAGGTGCTTGCTCATACTCAGAGAGCATTAAATGCTCTGGGTTCAGTATATCTGTGGAAATGTCTTCTGCAATACTGGGTCACAGCTCAGAGGGAAAGAATATGTATCACACACACACACTTGCAGTTTCAGCATCTGGCATCACAATGTTACGCTAGGAAAGACACTGGCTAGCTTCTAATAGAGTAGACAATATTGAACTAAGGGGAGTAACAATCTAATTTAGTATAAGACAAATTTCCATGTTGCTGTCTCCTAGGCTCATTCTGTTGTTCCTGTCCATGCCCTTTGGGTCAATTACAGTCATTTAGGACAAATGCACATGCTTCTCTATTACCAAATCTGTTGATTTTTTTTTGGTTGGAGTTTTATTTACAACTGCTGAGTGTTCTATCCCTCTCTTTCATCCATTGGTGGCAATTGTTTCTTGCTGTTGATCTGTTCGATTAATTGCCAGTATGTGTGCAGGAAAGAAAGCAATATAAATAAGTCTATAGTTTCAATCAAATGTAAGTAAATAAATGTTTTTTTATTCTTTCTCCTACAACTATTTCAAAGTGAGTTACTAAGACTTTAAGAGCCAGTTAATGAGAAAGGGATGGACTCTAGAAAGCTTGTATTTATTCTCCTCTGTGAATCTGTTCACTTCTACCGTGCAGCAAAAGAGAATTTTACCCGAAATTCACTCTACAACATTAATTGTTAACTGAATTCTGTTTGGTAAGTTTGGAACAATTCAATCAACACTGCCAGAGGCGGAATTTAAATCCAACACACCTGGCTTGACTTTGCAACCCTCATTTTGAAACTCACTATAAGAAAAAGGCCTGGCATAGATATTAAGACCTGATTTTTGGAACTCTTGTGATTTTTTTTCCTGCACCATCCACAGGTAAGTTATGAACAGCCTGTTTTTCTGCACCATTCATAAACAAGTAGTACCCAACCTTGTGAAGGTGTATACTGACCAAAAGCTAACGTTTGTTTGAGATTTTTTTTAATGCTCTAATAGCAGTACCACCTACCCTTGCCATTGGATTTAAACCACTAAAGATGCTATTATCATTTTTATAGCTAGTGTTTTATTGTTGATTTTATTCAGTTGGTTCAACTTTCTTTTATTGTGCTTTGTAAATGTTCATAGCTTTTTTGAAAAGACTGAAGTTTTTCCACTGGTTAATATATTAATATTATTTAAATATTATTTAAACATTATTAATAATATTATTTAAATATTAACATTACTGATATTATTTAAATATGTATAATAATATTACTTAAAATATTTTCAATAAATGAATAAATAACTTTATGGCATATTAGCATTACTGTGGTTTGTGGTTATGCTCACATTATTATCTGGATTTTAGTATTTTAACATAAAGGGACATTTGCACTGTGCTTCGTTGCTGAAGAGCATGGGAAACTGCAGAATTATTGCCCACAAGTGTTTTCTTTTCACCATGGGGTAAATGAGGTGGGGTCAGAAAATAAAATACCCAGCACATCCTGGATATTTCTAGCGTCTCTTCTGATTCCTCTCCTCTCCCTATCTGAAACTGTTTTATTTAATTTAACAACAGCATAATGCTAATCCCTCCCCCACAACCCCAGAGGCAAGAAGGCAGGATTGGACCCCACCCTTCCACAGATCTCTCTTTTGCTGACATAGCATGCACATACATATGCACATTTTGAAGGAAGTCTGGCAGTCAAGAGGAGTCCTAGAATTCCAAAAGTGAACCAGTAACAGAAAAAAAGCAAGCCATGGACCATGAATAGGTTTCTTTCTTTCTTTCTTAAATCGGGGAAGCACCATAGCAGAAAATCACCCCCATCAAGCACACACAAATCACCTTTTTAAAAAGAACAGATTAAGAGAGGCAACTTTTAGACTAGAAAGTGAAGTGTGATGATGTTGAAGCAAAATAAAAAATAAAAACAAGGGGTGAGGAGGAACAAAAATGTCCTGGACATCAGCCAAAAAAAACCGTTTTGTTCTGATTTTTGTGTGTATAAGGGTCATCATCATCTAGATAGCAGGGAGAAAAATGGAACATAGAGGATCAATTAGATACATTTCCTGGAACAAATGTGCTATCTGGATGAACCCCCCATCACACTAGTAAACAAAGCATTATTAATCTATTAACCAAGGATTTATTTTAAGAAAGGATAACTATATTCTAATATGACTACATTAACTCCCACTTTGAGACCCAACAGCATCGATTATTGTTTAGAATAGCGTTTAGAAATGTGATTTTTGGACTACAACTCCCAGAATCCTAGATGCTAAAAAGTACAGGACCAAAAAGAAGCTTCTCCAAACTCTGATTCAGAACCTAAAGATGTTGAGTCTGCTATTAACAAACAATTTATCTGATAAGTTTCTGGCCTGTGTTCCTTCATAAAATAAGATCTGTGAGAAGCTTTCCCAGTGATTGCACATATTCTTTTTTTTTTAAGTTATCTCCTTATAGAAAGAAAACAATTCCTTTATCAACATTTTCCCAATGTCAGATATTAAGGTTTCTCTTCATCAGTACTTTTAATTGATACTGTGTTGATATTTCATAAATTGAGAAGTGAAACACCTCCAGTTGTATTGCTTCTTTTAAGATAGAGTTCTAAAGAAATACATAAACAATTTGTAATGAAACCAAGGCACAGAACCACCAAAAGATATGTTATAGCATTAATCATTGTATTTCAGCACTGGTCCCCACCAAAATATCAAAGTAAAAAATATGCTGCCAAAGCATACATAGAATCATTTTCAAATTGAACAGAAAATTATTTCCTATTTTCCAACGGTACTGATTTGGAGTCATCTTAAACCTCTAGAAATGAATTCCCCAATTTCAAAAATTCTGAAGTCTAATTACAAGTAATTATAGCTTTTCATTTTCAACATGATGAAATAATTTGATTCTTTTTACAAGAGGTCTGGTTTAGCTCAAAACAGACAAGTTCTTCTGCTATGAGTTAGTACACAAAGACAATAAAGATCTCTCTCACAAGAAAATTGGGATGCATGTTGGCCATAAATCATAAATGCAGAATTTCAGAAAAAACAGTTTGTGTGTTCTACAAATGTCATTCATTTCTATAGCACATGAGTGAGATAAAGTAAACAGAACACTGACAGTCTTCGCTTTCAAACAGAAACTGTGTAAAGTTGAAAGAAGAAGAAAGAAAAATGTATAGCATAACAATTACCTTAACAATCTGTTTTTGTAATACATTGTGGAAAATAAAAGAGCAGATGGAATGGAAGCCGTTCTTACAACAGAAAACCAAACAAAATCTCCTCAAAGTTAAAGTAGACTTAAATATTTTTAAGGCATTTAATGTAATTTCTAAAGTTAATCTTTTAAAAAAACAATTAAGGAACTACATTTTATTCCTATTTTTTTCTATTACCCCCAACTTCTTACTAATTAAAAAAGCAAACTGAAGTGAGATATACTGCGCTTGAGAGACTGTTTTCCAAATGTTATGGGTCAGAACAAAATCACACATGGACATTCCATAGGTCTTCAATATATACCCATGTGTGAAGAGGCCCACATAAGCAGGTCAAATGCTTAGATATGGTTTGGGTCTGCATGTGTATACAGACACTGCACAATTACCTAGGATAACAATATTCCCAGCATCACTAATAGGGTCTGTCACAATGGATGGGAATTTCAGTCCATGTACAATGTCAATTGTCACTTGTTTTGTAGAGACATACGTCCAGCCTGAACTGGTAAACAGTTACGCATTTGACTTGGTTTTGGCAATATGAATTGTACAGGTTGGTCCCAAATCTAAACTGGGACAGAGGAGGGCTTGAAACATCCGTCTTTAGCCAGCCCCAGTAGACCTATCCTTCTTTGTCATGTGTCAGTGACCATGTGAATGTACTGCTTAGGTGACTCAGCACTGTGCACCAGCACCATGATGCCAAGGTTACAGGGGACTTCATGGACTTCAAAATTTGAAAAGAATAAAAAGATGCTGGTGTGTTCACTCTCAGTCTCTCAACAAAGGAGACACTAAATGGCCGCACCCCAATCTCAGGACCCATGACCCAACAAACAATTTCCATCAATATGGCAATCCAGAGACCGCTGGGAACAGCTCCAATCCTACTTGCCATCATCTTAAATTTTCTTCTAAGTCCTGGAAACGGTTTGATTTTCCTGTCATGAACGACAGGTCTGCCGGTCAATTGAAAAAGTCATGTTGCCATGGGATTACTGCAAAAAACTTTGTTGGAAAGAAACGGCTGTCGACCACTTGCCACTAGAGATGGCCATGAAACGCCAGTTCGGTGGTTTAGACAATGGCCAAACAGATGTTCCACAGGTCAGTGCCCCTCCCTCTCTGGCGGCACCCACTCAGAAACAGTGCCCTGGCTTCCCTGCCCCACCTCCTCTGAGCACTAGCCCCTTCTCTTCACCAGATTCAATGTCAAGCTGACTTACACTGCTTGTAAGCATAACCAGCAGAGAGGCAGAGACTGATCTTGTCCATTGTCCTACACCCTGAGAATTCCACTGCTACACAGATCCCATTGTCTCTAGCTGAATGTGAACACCAGCAGAGAGACCTGCATTCACCAGCTTATTTCAATAGCCAGCACCAGATGGCTCACCATTCTCAAGTCAGGGTGGGTTCATACTCCTCCGGGAATGGCTTTATATTCCCCCTGGGTACCTCCACAGTGAGGCACAGAATTTATGTCATGATGGTCATCTAGTAGCTCATTTTGGCCTATATCAAACTCTGCATCTTATCAGGCAGGATTTCAGGTGGTTTAAAACCCCATGGAGACTGAACATTATGTAGGGGCATTATATAAAACCTATCACCAAACAAATTTGTAAGGTTCCTGGCAACGCTATAGAAGCCTGCATCCATAGACTTTATCATGGATTTGCCAGTAGCAAAAGGGAATATTACAATTTTGGTGGTGACGGACCTCTATTCACTTCATTCCCTGCTGAAGAATCTGCCCAGTGCATATTTCTGCTACATGTATTAGCAGAATGCCTCATTTCATGGTACCCATTTCACAGCTTAATTCTGGTATGCTCTGTTCAAGAATGCAGATGGACAGCTCTACTTCTCCTCCACCCATTACTCATCATCTGATTACTAAATCAAACAAACACCACCCTTGAACAATATCTTAGGTGTTACATAGTATATCCTTAGTATAACTGGGTAAGTTCTTTAGCTAATTTGCATACAACTCCGCATAATCCTGCCCCGGACTATCTTAATCTTTCACAAAATACAGGTACTACCCAAGTTTCTTCCCCAGCACCTCTATACCTTCAACACATCTGATCAAGCTCTTCACAAGCAAAAGCCATACATCAAATATTGCAGGAACAACCAGCTTCCACATAGGAGAAAGTTCATAAACACTTGGTGGACTGATTGCCAACTGGGGCAGGCCTTACCCATGGGAGACAAAATGTCCCTACTTGTCCCTGCAGCAGCCAGTTCAAGACCTGGATGATGACCCTTGGACACAACTCTGAGTAACAGCAGCCTAAACAGCAACATAGAAGCAGCTGGCTCTCTGAACCTCAATTCTAGAAACAAATTCTTCCATATAGTTTCCATGTGTCTCTACCAGTGGTTGTTGGTAGATCCCCTTGCCATAATAGACATGAATGGTTCCTTGTGTTTTGCCCACACTGGAGACTGGATATCTCTGGTGGCTAGTTATCATGGACTGTTGGTCTTTGCTTGCTCTTCACACTAATGTCACTGGTAAGGCTTGCCTAGCTACCTGCTCAGACTATCTGCTGCCTTGTTCCTTGAAGCCTTTTCCTTATTTGCATGCTTCTGTGACAGCTGTTGACAGTTAAAGTCTAGGAAGCAGAACAGCTGAAGCCTGTTGTACACACACTAGTCATGCTACAAATGTGAAAAGGGTTTTGTTGGTGACTTGTTCCCAAATCATTCAAAGTACCTGAACAAGAGGACAGGCAGGCAGCATTGCTCAGAAACCTGCATACAACCTATACATAGATCATCATATTCAACATACTATATTATGAAGTACATTTGGAGTCCACAGAACCATTTTTATCTACATAAATAATGCTGCTTTAATTCAAACACTGAATTCATATACCTTACATGGAAGGCAGCAGACCTGTTCATCACTATTTGATCAAGTTTAAAGACTGGTGTACCACTCGCTCCACTGTTTCAGCACAGCCATGAACTGGTACTTTAATGCCTTCAAATCCCAGAGTATTTTACAAGGCAGCCAAATGCTACCTCTTGAGTAAACTTGCTACAACAAACATATATCAGATTAATAAATCAGGCCCTATCTTGACTAAGAAAGAGTATTCATGACTGGATTTGAGATAATAACATCAGAAATATATTTGCCTCAGGGTTAAAATAGTTCTGAGAATGTGTTTATGCATAACGCCTGCAGCTTCTGGCTTGGGGCAGTGATCAACAATTAGAAGCAAGTATTTTAACTCAAAGGCAATTTTACTGTCACTGTCTTTGAAGAAACAAGTTGGTAATTGTTTTGTCAGCAGCTTATTTCTTTCCAGTGATTCATATAGCCGTCAATCAGATATTCAGACAGAACCCTATCCAAACAGTGGAATTCCTGCATTGATAGCTGTATGATGATGTCTGATGGATTAACATCTCACAGGAATAAAAAAGTTTACATTTTCAAACACACTGTGACTTCACATATATCCATAAATAAAGTGATCTATATTTCTGGTTTTCTTAAAGAACTGTTAACTCACTACTGACAAGTAGATGCATATCTGTGAAATGCATCTTTGATTAAATCTCACCTATATACAGTGAAGTGTGTATTTACAATTCTTAAATGGCTATGTACATAAATTTCCGAAAAGGGCAAAAATATGCAGTTTGGATTATAAACTATTGTTTTTAACAATACACATTGGTTGAGGCCCTGGCATAGGGATACTATTGTCAAAATCATGAGTGCACTGGGATCCCTGCTAGGTCATAGCAAGCAGCCAAATCTCAAAAGCTGAGATTGCGCCAGACCTTGAAGACTTGTCTCAGGAGCCTGGTCTCAAAAATCCTGAGATAATATTTACTGAAAACACTCAGGGCTGGGACAAACACAAATGCTCTGTGCTTTTTTAATGCAAAAATACATTGAATATGCCTTACAAAACTGGCATATTTGGATTTTTTTGTATGCTAATTCCCTGGAGATACATGGCATAATGTCCCATTCTAGAGGATTGTCACTCCCTTACTTTCATGAAGCTAGCCTATTTTTTTGACTCTTCAAAGAAAACATGTATTTTGATTCTATCTCTGGGACCTACAGCCTTCCCAACAGAAAGCTGCATCTACTTTGGAATGCTTTTATTCCAAAACATACTTTGGAATGTATCTACAGTGGTGCCTCGCTAGACGATGTTAATCCGTTCCACGAGGATCGCTGTCTAGCGAAAACATCGTCTAGCGAAGCACGTTTTCCCATTGGAATGCATTGAAATCGCTTCAATGCGTTCCAAGGGAAAATGCAGTCGTCTAGCGAAAATTTCCCATAGGGAAACATTGTCTAGCGAGTGCGGGTCCCCATAGGAATGCACTGACAGCTGCACTGACAGCTTTTCACCACTAGTCGGCGCACTCCTATGGGGAAACCTCATAGTCTAGCGAAAATCGCCATAGGGAAACATCGTTTTGCGAAGCGCAGTAGCGATCGCAAAAAGGCATCGTCTAGCGATTTCCTCGTCCTGCGAGGCAATCGTCTAGCGAGGCACCACTGTACTATGGAACACTCTTGCTGATGTTACAACACATGTTCCATATATGTTCAGTCTTATAACAAAGTGGTTGTTTTCCTTTTGAAAGACCTTTCTTAAGGATCAGTATTTCAGCCCCTACAGCTTGGATTCCTTACAAAAAACAAGTAAGCAAGATTGGTCTTTTCAATTAATTTGATCTGGTTTTTAAATATGGGGACATTTAAGGTCACCTGCTTCTGCATGGGGAGGAACATTTACTTTTAAAAAATCATAACTTAAAAGCCTTTTGCCCAAACTTCCTCAAATTTGACACCGAGCAAGAACTGAGTGTCTGCTATATCTGTGCTAAATTTAGTGCTGATTTGAGGTCCAGTGATAATTTTTGTTTAGGCTGCCCCAATTTTTAGAAGTGCCTTGTAGAATGTTGATTTGCTCTGCCGCACAATATCACTGAAATCTTTTGCAGTGATAATGTTCCAATCCTATTGCTTTTAAATGGTTTGTTATCTTGGGAACTAGGCAGAAAAACAAGACTTATACACAACATAGAAGTTTAATAGTAAAATAACAGTAAAAAGGCGAGAGTGTGTGGAAAAAATGGAAATTAAAACTTTTAAAATAATCTGTAGTTAATGTTAGCTACAACACATTTTTAAGCAGTTACATATCATTCAGTCATTTTTCATTCCGTGCAGAGCAAATATGGCAGTGGTATAATTACATTAAATTTCAAGAAGCATATTGGCATAATGTACTCAGACAAAATGGACATTTATATTCTGATGCTGCGATAAATAAGTAGTAATGTTATCATAAATGATGTAGTGCTTAGAAAGAGTAAGGGAAAACCTAAGTATTTCTGTGTAACACACACTGTAAGATCATAAGAGAGAGGCTTGTCTGCCTCTGCATACCAGAGGGAAATGCAACTCAAAATTCATTTTGACAGCCTCAATTTAAACATGCCCACCTTTACAGCTGGGACCACATGCTACAATAACTGTCACAATTCATTGCAGCACTGAGTCCATTTGAAATAACTAAGGACTCTTTTTGTCCAACTTTCATTGTGAGTTGCACAAAGACAAGAAAATATACAGAAATACAACAGCTGCATGCTCCTATAATTTCTAGCTCAAAGTTCATTCCTCTATTCAACACTTCTTTTCCTCTACTTTTTCCTATTTTGATTTAAAAGACATTTTAAATTATTTTCGGGTGGGCTTAGCAGTAGAAGGGGGAAAATCTGTGCTGTCTTTAGAAGACCTGGAAGTTGCTCACTCCCAATCTAGCTTAGTATTGTCTGTG
Source organism: Intellagama lesueurii (assembly GCA_037013535.1). Lineage (NCBI taxonomy): Eukaryota > Metazoa > Chordata > Lepidosauria > Squamata > Agamidae > Intellagama > Intellagama lesueurii. The sequence continues at coordinate 69,669,078 of JBAJHW010000004.1, read as the reverse complement.
TTGACGGGAATCAGTTCTTGAGGGTTTGGAGAAAATGCTTTTTCCTAGCCTTATAGAAAAGCCAGGCAACAGAACCCGGTTGGAACACTCTACACAGAATGCCTATGCTGTACCACTGAGGTATAGCCTTTCTTCAATTCTACTATGTTTACATTCACCTCTTTCCCTCTCCTCTGTGATGCCAGTTCCTTGGTGTGGAAACCCATCTTCTTGTTTTCTGCTCAGTAAATTATCACACACACTGATAGTACCTAAAAATATCAGAAATGAAATGGGAAAGGGAACAAGTATAACATTTGTGATACTAAATGGGATTATCCATTCTATCACTTATAAAATAGAAATCTCCATTTATAACACTAAGCAAAGAGTTTGCTTTCATCACCACTATTACTCCATGTCTCATTAGAACAAAAGCAGCAAAGAATCTTGTAGCACTTTAAAAACTAATTCAGGAAGTCCATGAAACAGATAACTTTAAAAAGTTCTTTGGTTCCTATGCTGCCACAGGACTCTTTGCTAAGAAAGAAAAAGAAGGGTGGTGGTGGTGATGATGATGTTCTATAATACAGCAATGTATGTTGCAGAGAAAGCTTCAGACAGGTCTTAGCTTTCCAAGTCCATGCAGACAGTCCTATAAAAGAATAATGCTACAAGAAAATTAAGGAACACTGAAGAAAACTAATAAATATACAATGTAGGTTGCATACTGTTGGTTACTAGAAATATCATAAATAATATAGATAGATATGAATAAGTCCAGGGAACCTGCTAGATATGCTCCTATTTAGACTCTGTAATCTAATATATACCAGTACTATGTTTGGTGAACTAAAATATGCACATAGCTTTCTGAAAGCGAGTATAAAAACAACAAATTAATATACAGAAGAAAGGAAATGGTTAAAATAAATGGGGATGCTCCTACAAAAAAAGTTGTGCACACTCTGTGAGCAGAACAGCAAATGTAGGAGATCTTGCACACGATTTAGAAATTATTCATTTATTTTTGAAGCTTATAGCTAGAACACAATTGACTTTACTGACATTCTTGGAGTGTTTAAATGAAATACAAACATTCCAAAGCAAGTAAAACTACAGTGTGTAAGCTTAAAAAAACAACCTCCAGTCAGTAAAAACTGCAATGTGTGGTGGGGTGGGTAGGTAGGTTAGCTAACACTTTATAAAAGCTTAGGAAGCCAAAGAGATTTCGCCTGCTACTGCAATAATGATACATGAGATAATATTGGGCAAATCTGACTATGGAAGACATGCTACATATAAGCGTGCTACCATCCTCATCTTCGTCAATAGAGACCTCTATATCCTTGGCTAGCTCTTGTCAGCCACAGACCTCCACACACTGCAAGAAGCACAGTAGAATTCAGGGTTGGGATTTACATGTGCATACACTTACATATCCCCACTTCAACTCCCGCTCATGACCCTAGAGTAGCAAACACCACAGGGACAGTAGAGATTTGTGACTCCAATTCTGCAAAGACAATGAATCTATTCTGGATTTTAGCCTGAACTTTACAGGAGCTATGCAAAGGACTATATGTATTTTGGAGAGAGGGTCCAGCGCCTCAGATATGTCCTGTAAAGTTCAACCTGGGGTGTATTTGCCACAATGCAAAACCAGAGTCACCATCCATCACAATTTTCAAAATGAACAGGAAAAAGAAGAGGCTCTTAATTTTGTGCTATTTCATGGATTTACAAAGGGGAGCCTCTGGCATACAAAGGAATCATTTAAATGAAAGAGACATATGAAGTAAATGTTTCTATTCTGGTTTCCCTCTATTGGGAAAGACCCTGACTTTGAGCTTCTCTCCGCAGATATGGTTCACCTGGCCCCTGCTGCATTTCAGAAAGAATGAGGTTCCCACTCACTCTCCTCTGCACCAGCCACCACTCTGACAGCCGCTCTCAGCCCCTCACTGCCTCTGACATAACCAGCACCTTCTGTTGGCCTACTCTATTGTGGCAGATGAGGCACTGGCACACCGTTGCCCCAGAGGTACAAGGGGTTACCGACTGCCCTCTTCCTCCCTCCTCTTTTGGTGCAGCTGTGCCATTGCAGGCAACAGGAAAGATGATAAGATCTGTGCACCCAGAAGCAGCTACTACTGCCAAGTAAACAAGTAAAGCACCCGGGCGGGATGTGCGTCAACTGCGGCAGCACCACCCCTACTCCTGCCTCATCAGGAGAAAGCAGCTTTTATCTAGCTTAACAGCTCTGTATAATTTGGGCTACAATGTATTTGGGCAAACGGCTACCTGACCTCCAAGGCTTGCAACATCACAACCCAAAGTGTGCTAACAACCACATAATCTAGAATAAGAAATGCTTCTTCCCCTCCCTTTAAAAAAATGCTCAGAAATAAATCCATTCCTGTAAATACCAAGTGTACTTCTCTAATTTTTTTTAAAAAACACACATACACAAGAGTGGGGAGACTACAAGGACATAGATGTTACAGAAATACAGTTGCATTCCACCTGCCAGTTTGAGGCAGCGCACTCACACATGACAACACATTGATTTTACTTCTACCTCCATGCAGACATCTATGTAAGGAAATCCATTAGGCAGACAGTTCTCATCTCTATTGACTGACAGACTGACAATCGAATACTTTTCACCTTCCAAACTGACTGACAGCTAGACACTTAAACAAGCCTTCAAGTTGCAATAATAGTATGAAACACTTTCAATTACCTGAATCAAACAAATCCATGATCCCACTAGTTGAATGTATTTTTCTGTCTGCTGCTCTGCCTGGCTCAGTTTTACATTGTTCTTTGGATAATTCAGGCCCCTTACGAAAAATGCTGCACATTTCTAAATTGAATCATTCTAAACAATCACTCAGCCTAAACGTATTTATTTTCTTGTCCATTTTTGTGCCATCGAAGAATAAATAGAACACATTGTTGGAAACTGGTACAACTATTTTTAAACTACTCTTTGCTGCTACAAGTGTGATTGTGGCCCTGGTATGTATAATACTTTGATTGGGAATGTAAAAATCATGAAGCTTCAGTAAGCTTCATAAGTTTAAACAAGCCTTCTTAAACAGTAAAATGTTGAATATAATTATTAATCCATTTAATGCACTGTTTTGGAAAACAGGAACAAGTTCATTCATTTTGACTGGAACTCTGTGTAAACCTCTTTTATTGCCATTTTAATGATGGAAAAATGGAGGACAAGGGAGAATAACTCTCCCGATGCCACCCAGTAAGATCATCAGTAAAGCGAGGTCTTGAACCCAGATCTCATTTATTGAAAACCTAACTAGTGCTCCCAACTGAATGAGGAAGCTAAAACACTGTAAATTAATGCAATTGCTATTAATTACTTGCTATTTTTCTAGCCACATATTCTAACTGTTTTCATAATCTAAGTGCATTCTAATGAGCTAACCTCTCTCCAATTAAGATTTGAATCTACTGAGGGCATAGATATGAATCACTGTGTTAGATGCATGGGAAGCTCCAGATACAATGGTATCTGCATCCTGCAATTTGTAGCATGAGTAACTAAGGTTGAAAGTATCATCTAATGTTGTGTAGACATCAATATGTGTTGCTGCAAGACATTCAGCTTGATCACACTGAAATATCTAAATGAACATGCTTATGAGCTGAACATATACACTGCATAACAGGCAAACAAGTAGGATCAGGGTGCGCTCTAATGTACTGTAATTGGGTTGACAGAAATAAAAGGAAAAGTCAGAGCCCATCAAGAACTGTTCAGTAAAAAACAGACAAAAAGCAAAAGATTGTCTTTGCAATTGAACAGTTGCATCAAAAATGGTCAAAGCATTTTAAAAGACATAATTTTATGTTCTGAGGAAACAAGATCTGAAAATAAACCATGTTTCCATATTTTTGCCTTACAAAATGTTGCTTTTAAGTCAAGTTGTCTAAAGTGCTGCCACAGCATTGCCTCTCTCACACACAAACAAACACACATACATCTCCATCCCAACTGTAGGCTTCATTATTTTTTATCAAGGCAGGTAAAAAAGATTATTTTAAAAAATCTGGTGCTATGCTAAACTAGATTTGAAGAATAGCGACAAAAACAAATTGTATATTTGTGTTCTCTTGAAAAGAGTAATGAGAAACATCTTAATTTGTGTAAACGTGTCTTAACTACTAACTCTTTAAAGGTATTATTTTACCTTCCTTTAGAATTAAATGCTACCATACAGGTTTTCTTGTCCCTCATTAAATAGCAGAATTGTGTTTAGCCAGATATTCACCAAAACACATGTTAAATAATTTGTCTATGCATAATTCCCTAAAATATACATGGGTTTTCCAAAGTTGGATATGGCACTTAGCTTCGTGTATGTGTTTTTTTAAGTCAATTCTTTTTTTGAAGCAGCCAATACAAAATTCATTGTAAAAAGATGCTTTGAGAAGAATGTACTGTAGATGCAGAATAATATACAGCAAATTGATTTCCTAGAAGGAAATGTAGCCTTTATTTAAACTAGCTGGATAACTTTGTTGTTTTACACAAAAGGGGATCATACTTATTGATTCCTCTAGAATTTTGCAAACATTCATAATCTGCAAACTATTTTTGTTTGTTTTATTCATAAATGTGGTGTCCTGCTTTGTATTGTCACAACAGATATCTCCTTGGAAGTAGGTGTGGACTGTAGGAGCTGTAATATCACAGTGGTTTCTCACAGAAAAAGAAAATCAGATCCATTTCTTAAAAGGAAGTTCTCAGCTCTGCATAACTATGACTTGATTCAAATTTCTTGCTTTCCTTTAACGACTGAAGAATGGACCATTTGATGAAGAAATCTACCCAATGAGGGGATTCACTACCCCTGAGAGCACAAAGGCTGATGGGGTTGAGGAGAAAAATTGGGGGGGGGGGGGAGATGGAAAGCAAAGGAGACCTACCATTTCATATTGCAGGAATAAAGCAGGGAAGCTTATGTTATCCAGACCGACGAACCTAAAATATTATAGTAATGGAACATGAATTTTATATTGCTTCCTTTTGAACACAATTAAACTTCAAAGAACATTAACATGTACTTTCTGGAACCGATGCAAGCAATTAAAAAATTGCAACCAAAATGTTTTGTGAGGCGTAATTACTATAAGGTCACTAGATATTATTTGGAGTCAGTTTAGTTTATCACATTACGACATGACAGGACACGAGGCAAAAATTATAAATTCCTTCCCTAAATCTGTCCTTTTCTGATTTAGATGGATGAAGAATAATTAACTCTTAATTATTCAGATGACTTCAAGGCAGTTTTAGGATTCAGCAAAAGAATTCACTCATTTTAACCAAGGAAACCAGTCTCCTATCATTTATCAAATCTTGCAACTTGACCAATGATGAATAAAAAAAAACCCTCTCTGTTTATGCACAGCCCTAACTGCTACCTTAGAGGTGGTTAAGCAACAAAATTTCCTTTAAATTCTACCATATGCAAATTATCACATGCAATTTGCATTTTAAAGTATTTAACTCTACATATTTATTGGATTTTGAGGCCATGCTGATCATTGATTTATGTGCTTCTGGCATTCATATTTCCATATTTGTATGATTCTGATGACAGTAATAATTCAAATACGCAGAAAGTTGTTCTTTGAACAATATCTTTAATTACATCCTCAAAGCATCATTGTTTTGCCTGGTGTCCTGACAAAAACAGTCTGAAATGAGAAATGGCACCAAGATCCAAAATGCACAGAAGTACATTTGTCCTTTGCTGTCTAATGCCAGATGCACAGAGATGACTTTTCATGTTAACCAATCCTAAACCCTAAACAGTCTGCAAAGCCCAGCAACCTTGCACGTAAATACTTTATTAATTCTGACACACTTTCACGACAAATTCAATCACAGTTCATAAGATTTCTGTTCAAAATGCAAAACCTGCCCCATTTACTTTGCCGCTAACTCAGAAAGTTTTGCTGCCATGCCTTCTTATCGGAGTTGTCACAAATTATGTGCACTCCTATGAAAGCTATCAAGAATTGTAATCATTAAAAGATTCACCAATGTTTTGCCTATTTATTTTCTCCAAACAAAACCATCTCATGCATCCCCTGTCATCACCACCCAAATAATTCCTCTTGCTATTACTTTTGGCACTCAGACACATTTGCAAACTTTTTAAAATAATTGTTCATTCATGTACACACATATACAAGACTAATGCATTAGCTGACGCAAAGTACTTGTAGTTAAGCATTCTTATTCATACCCGTGTTCATTTAAATATTGTGCACATGTCAAGTATCATAATATTCTAGCATTTCAGTGTAATATATACACAAAATACCCTTATACATATTACTGTTGTTTTTATAGACGATTTCTGCATAATTCATAGTACAGCTTCTTTCAGGGACAATGTTTTGTATTTTAAGAAGGGGCTGGCTTCAATTTGCACAATTTGTTTTTATAAAACTTCATAGCCTTCAAAACAAAAATGAACTCAACCATATCTTTCCAACCCTTTTTTTCCAATATGCAAACAAAACAGTTATGAAATTACTGTATTGTGCATAAATTGAAAAATCTCGTCAGTTTTTTAAGAAACGGATCTTTGAGCATAGGGTGAGATGGAAAAATTATTTTGCTTTAAAAATACATACATTCTACAAAGTGGATTTTTAAAAAAATGATACATTTTGGCAAAACTTCAGTAACAGATGTTTTTATCTATGGCTTGGAGATGATGCCAAAGGAGGGGGGAAATCTATAGGAAAACTTTGTGTTCTTCATTTACAGATGCAAAGTAAAAATGTTTGGATATAATGTTGTGCTCACTTTATGAGAACACTCCAGGCACAGGAACATATAGGGTAGACTAAATACGTTCTTCGAATTATATTATTATATTTCTCATTATTCTCCTATCCCAAATTTACATATATACATTTAAAGCTCTTTCAACCACGATAAGGTACATTTTCCACAATGAAGGTTTTTTTCTTTTTTACATGCACTTGCTATAATCTGTTTTCCTGGTAAAATTAACCCTAAGCAACAAAATGCATTTCAAAGGCAGCATTTTTATCTGCAACTGCAAGTTTACTACAGGGAGAAAACTTGTCTTGATGTAAAATAAATTACACAGTTAGAATTACACATGACATTTGCTGAACAAATTTTAAGGGAAGCATCTCAAGGCAAGTAGCGGTTTTTCAGCTACTATCAGATAAAACTATTTATTTCTTTGTTCAGTTATGATCAGCTGCTAGTAAAAAGATATATGCAGGTTTGTTATGAGCCTGAGGTATTACATGTAGAATTGAAATAATTGATTTGTATTGATAATGTTCAGCACATTTCTTTTTTACTTCTTGCCACACTCTGAACATGCATTAGGGAGGATGAAAAATAAATGGTACTGGTAAGAAAAGTTACAGTGACATGCTCCTTTTCGAAAGCATACACAGTCGCACACACTGAAAAATAATCCCAAACACACACTTTTACACTCCCTTGTGGCCACTCTATGAATAGCACTGCAGACACTGCAGCTGGTGTGCAATTCTGGCCAAAGAACATTACAGCAGATGTACTAAACGGAAAGCAGATTAACAGTGCCTTGAAAAAGTGTACAAGGATACCAAGGCTACGTTTCTAAGGAGAAGATTCGTCAAATATCATTGGAAAGAGAAGATGGTAAGGAGGAATCTGTGTATAATTAAGTACTGTACTAAATTAGGACTCAATCCATTCGATCCAACAGTGTCTGAAAATCTCACCTAGCTCCCACTGTCACCTTTTTTTCCCCAGAATGAAGCTGTAAATTTGTTACAACTATCCAGCTTGATTCACGCATTAAAATATTTTCACACTGTGCCTTTGCTAACAATGAATGGGGGAAAAGGACAAAAAGGAAAGTCAAATAAGGCAGCTTCCATATAATCAAAGTTCAGGCTTTGTATCTGACACGTGAGAAGGCAACACAATGCCCAGATGTAGGTTTCCATTGCTGGCATAAAAAAATTTTAATCACAAGGAAAATAAATGTTATAAGGGCAGGGCCGTGTTTTAATACAGCCTTTAAACATTTGCAAGATAAGATTCTGCATTTAAAAATTCATGTATTGAAGAAAATAATCTTTTCAACGCTCAGTCATTTTCTATGTATTTATTTGTTTTCAGATTTCAGTAATATGCCACGTTACTGATGTGGACTCCTTTCTTATATTACTGGACCTATCATAGCTGAGCTGCAAATATTGCATTGTGCATGGCTAAGATTTAAAATACACACATACACAAACCAGGTGCTCTGCACAGCAGCTAGCATAACACTATGATTTAAAGAACACAACAGCCAAGATACTTGTCTTTTCCTAGTCAACACTAGAAGGGACAAACACATTTTCTTCCCAGCACTGACATTTCAGCTCCCCAATACTTTTCTTTAAATTGGTTTCTTTGCAAGCTTGCAAAAATGGGAAGGGGAATTAAAAAGAATCAAAGGAATACAAGAGAGCCTGCTACAGCAGTTCTAATTTACTTTTCTTTCTAAAAGTACTCATTAATTTAGCCACATGCATCAGGTGATGATTGCAATATCAAAAAATTAAGAAATCTCCATGGACAGGACAACTACAATACTGTAAACAAATGAGTAGATAGGTCATGTTTTAGTTACAGCTAAGGTCTTTTGGAATGTGTGTTTCTGGAAGATGAATCCCTAAATCAAGACTGTGAAACAGAAGGAATTTGTTTTGAATTAGGACATCTTCATTTTATATAGAATAAAAGTTATTGTTTATTATCTGTGTGTTAAAATGAAATTCCTAAACTAGCACTTTTTATCATTCATAGAACTGAGCACTATGCTATTAATAATGAATTAAGCAGTTCTACCTAGCAATATAAATTGGTAATTGACTGCAATGGGACAGAAAATTGTAAACAGAGAACCTTGTATTTGATTCAGAAAGGGAGATATGAATTTTTTTTTATATAATCTACAGCTTAAAAAGCTGATCTACCAGTCATTTAGAAAGAATAGTGGCAAAGGTGTACAAGCTGGAATATGTCTGCAGAAGAAAACTGGTTGTGGCAAACACCCTGCAAGACTACTTATATTATATTGAGTATTGAAAACCCACAACAAAACTGTTGTCATGTCAATGATTTGTTCTGATACATATTCTTCTGTTTATGAAAGGTGCCATGAAGAAGCACAATAACTGCAGTGCCATTTTACTATTGTATATTTTAATGTATATTTTCAAGCAACTTCACTGAATATTTATTATCAAGGTTTTAATGCAGCTCCGGGAAAATAAGAGAAGACAACTCCTGTTTTCATCATTTCAGCTGTATAAAATAAACATTTTTAAAATTCAGAAATGTAGGTTAATAAAGTTTTATGATGTTCAACATTTAAAAAATCATTCTTAAAATGCAACATAGAGGTACACTTCTCAAATACTCAAAACCCACCTTTTGCAAACAGCTGCCTCAATAAAAGCTGGTTTTTAAAAAGCGATATATTCCTTTTTCCATTTAATTCCTTAAGACAGGACCAAGAAAGGGACTGGATTTTGTAATATTCATTTAGCAAGGCTGCCATATGGCTGTTCTGTATGTTCTGTGTTCTTGTGTTAAGCACTGTTTTAGTATTGATGAATGTTAAATGTCTGGACATTAGCAGAAACCAGGGAAAAACCTTTACTTTGCAGACCCTTGACTCGAAAGAAACAAGAGCACTGCAATGTTTTTTTGAGGACTTTAGAGAAGGCATTCTTAGAAAAATGGCGAATGTGGTATGACTAAGCACATGAACTAAAAAAAATGTACAGGTCAACTCATTTATAGTAATTCAACCTTCATCTTCTGATTTACTTACTGTAAAAATCTATTAGAGCTCCAATTTGGTAGTGAACTGTAGCCATCTACTGGAATGAAGAGATAAAGCAAATGCTTAAGACAATATTCATCCCCAAGAATCTAGCATGCTCTCCTTTTTATCTAATCTAACCCTGGAAGAAATTGAAAACACTTAGATGCTATTAATACTATTAAAGACATTGCTTTCCCAGCTACTACTCATTCCACACAGTATAATTTTGGGCCAGAATTTAAAAACAAACTTACACACAGTGTCTACCTTATTTCCCATCATATGGAAATCCTATTATTCTTCTAAGCTCTCCAGTTTTTGTTTTTGTTTTTTAAAAAGAATAGTGTTCCGTTAATTAGACATTATTACTTACCAGACACAGGTTCCAGCAAGACCTCAGTAGCCTGTGTGAATTCATAGTTCCTGTATGAAGCACTGCAACACATTGGTTACAATAACTAAATACATGAGGTGGAGAGAAGAGAAAGTCAAAATACAAATCTTGCAGTGTTTCCATGATAGGAAAGATGCGTATCTTCTTCTTGCACTGACTCATTGCAGTACTTAGTACATGCTGAAGATGAGAACTATGCCACAGATAGCAATTATTCTCTATGCTCAACAATACCATTCTAAAACCAAACTTTAATGAACATCTCCTTCCTTAAAAGAACCAAATAATCAAACACAGACAAAATGAATAGGTCAGGGAGAATATGTACCCCACCTTTTGAAAGACAGAAAGCAGAAAGTTTGTGTTAAAGATTTCATCTATAGTGCAGCTAGTCTTCAGAAGTTATAAGGAACTATTTGAGTCAAGAGTTTCAGAAAATCCAGATACTCTCAGTCATTGTTCACATGTTTCCCTTATGTCTGCAGACTATGTGTCCTGCTTGATCATGACCACAACACTGTAAATAATACAAAGAGATGCATTAGGATGATCAACCCTTCTGAGCTGCCTTTAAGAATGAAACAGAAACCAGTAGGAATGGCTATGCCAATGAGGGGAAACATTTCTTTCCATGAGCAGGAGGCACTCCTAAAACACCAGCAGGCACAGGAAACTGCATGGGGAAGGGGGAGTTGAGTTGTAAGAAAACTAAGCCCTGTTCTATGACTGGAACTCCACTCTCAAAAATCTGGATCCACCTATGTTATTTTCACGAAGCTGGCAAATATGATGGTATCCTGTGTTTGCCAAGGATATGGTACACAATCTAATATCAAACTCTGGCAATGCAGCTAAGTAGCATACTAAACTATTTTCATGCCATGTATTTGTATTAAATGGTTACCAATTGATAACCATGTTCGTTGTCATGTTAAGTAGCTATTATTTTTATTACATATCTTTATATTTTCCTCTTAGTTATTTTAAGAATTACACATCAAAAAGCCAGATGCAAATGTAACAAAAACCAGAAAATAAACAACCAAAAATGCTTCAAGAAGAAGAAAATATCAGAAGGGGATTCAGATGTGATAAAATAAGGTGAGAGTACAGCTTAAGAGAAGATAATTAATTAATTAGAGCTAAATTGCATTGTTAAGCTGAAGATACAATTAATTAATTAGAGCTAAATCTCATTGTTAAACTGAAGTAGAGGAGACCACAGAATCTATGAGATTTATGTAATTATTGACTTAAGTCCCCTTCAAGTAGGCAGAAATCTTTCTTTCTTCCAGATGTGGAAGGCAAATAGTGCAATATTCAGTTCCTTCTAGCTGGCAATAAATGATTCATTGTTTCTCATTGCTGGGATTGCGCTCATGTTGCCTTAGTGAATCCCACTGAGGACATCTTAATTACCAGCTAGAAGCAACTGAATGTTATGCTCTTTGCCCTTTGCATGCAGAAGAAAGCAACAGGATTTCAGCCAATGGGTCTAGTGTAGCTGAGACGGGCAATGTGGTTTTAGTTGTATTTTCTAACAATATTTCCATCCCACTCCAGACAATTATATTCCACAGCACATCATATCAATTTCAAGGGGGGGGGGAGCAAGACAGAGAGTGAAACAGAGACCCTGCTACTGAGTTTACAAATTAACAAGAGAAACTACACAAGCAAAAGAGAACAGGAAGAAAGGCTAGAGGATGGAGTTCTTCAACGACCAGAAAAAGGGAAGAAGCTCCAAGCAGCCATTTAAATGTAGTTCATGTCAGACTTATGTCTCTTTGCTAGTGGTTCAGCTTGAATAAAAATTATTGGCTCTTCTTCCTGTGATCAGTGGGTTAGCCCGGAGCATTCTTTCTTTTAACTCATGTATTTCCAGGATAACCAGAAGATCCTTTCTCTGATAATAGTTGGGAAACAAACTGATGGACTGACACAATGAAAAATAACTTAGACATTAGTGCTCCTTATCCACAAATTCAGGTCGGTGGAGAGCAGAATTTCCCCCCAGAAAGGACCTGATGCTTATTTGTTATCTGTGACAGATAGCTAACTATCTAAATAACTTCCATACATGTGCACTGAAACAAATTCTGGCCATGGTTCTCTTCCCCTAGGGCCTAGAATAGAGTTGCTACTGTGTTTCCCCCAAAATAAGACAGGGTCTTATATTAATTTTTGCTCCAAAAAACCCATTAGGGCTTATTTTCAGGGGATGTTTTATTTTTTTCATGTGCAACAATCTACATTTATTCAAATACAGTCATGTCATCTTCTGGTTGATGCACAATGGTGGAGGGCGGGGTTTCACTTAACTGGGTCTTATTTTTGGAGTAGGGCTTATATTACGAGAATCTTGAAAAATCATACTAGGGCTTATTTTCAGGTTAGGTCTTATTTTCGGGGAAACAGGTTATAAAGTGGCACTAGTTGTTGTTCCAAGGTAACAAAGGTCTCAGCATCCTTTCACTGCCTCTTATTGGTCTGCTGGGGAAGTAAGACAATGACTTGATACAGCAGAAAGAAGATAAACACCTTACACCTTCCTCTACTGTCTTCAAAGCTCAGCAAAAGAAGAGAAAATAAATAAAACCTCTTTTTAAATGTAAGACACACACACAAACACACACATTCCTCTTATATAAGTGAATTTTACACAAGTAGATGAAATAATATGTAACAACAAACTACACTATACATATCAGGATACCAAAACTCAGGAAATCATTTTGATAATGGCTCAGAGTACCCAAAAATTTCAATAGATACGCTGACTTCTCTGCAACAGGAAACAATGCAAGTAAATTACATTGCTAAGCAATTTTGGGTATGAAAATGCTAAACACAAAAATATATTTACATATTCAAACGACTGTAGTAGGACAGTTCTAACAACTTGTTGTGTTGGGGCAAGACATCCACTGCTTTAAGAAGTCACCAGATGCTTGTTTAACCTTGTTTTGTACATCTTTGAATAAAGAATTCTATCCCCTTTCTCAAAATTGTTTTTACTAAAAATTATTTGCTAGTGAGTTCCTATACTCATCTCAGCAAATTAAAGATCAAAAGGTGGGGGAGTGATAGAGATAATTAAAACAAACTTCAGAGTTTTAAAGCATGATCTAAAGCATACTGTGATTCAACACCCAAATGAGGAATATTGCCACCAGCCATGTTGAGGTTCACACCCAACTGAACAGCGTACGCTTGGTAATATAACTGGTGCCTTGACAGTGTAGCCGAATTTCACTGTGGGGAGTGAAGCAATTTAACACATAAATCACAAACAGGATTCTGGCCACTGTGAAATATTTCCATTTCTCATATACTCCATAACGGGTACATTTTACAAACTAGTTTTTTCTCTGCTGTTGTTCTTCAGTGATAAAAGTCCTCAAGACAAGGCACAACAACACATTTTGGATTGCAGTCTATGCACAATTACCTAGGAACAAGCCCCACTAAATTTAATTAGGTTTCTTCTCAGTAAATATGAATAGCATCACAGTTCATCAGCTTATGTAGTCAGTCAGTTGATCACCTGATATTAGTCAGTGGCCAGTTGACTTCTAAAGTAAATTCACTTGAGGTGGTACAATCTATCCACTGGTGCCATTCACTAATCTTTCCAAATTAGTGCTATCAACTGGTTACCTGATTAATTAGTTGGTTAGCCTTATAAACTTCAATTAATTAACCAATTAAGCCTGCATAAATTTGCATATAAATACAAATAGCTTGAAGAAAAGGCATGCTTCCTTTGTATTCTGTTTCACAGTGACCACCACCTAATTCTGTCCTGTGTTGGGAGTGAAGGAAGAATGCCAGCTCCTAAGGTTTAAATGAAAATTAAGACCATCCTCTTGCAATAAGTATCCGTTGCCAGAGGTTCTTAGAGCTTATAGGGATATATTACCATTACACCTACTGATGTAGGTGGTCGATTGCATCCAAAAGAGTTACCCTAAAAGGAACTGACTGTTTGGGGTTGTCATACTAAGGATGGAGAAGGAATACCAGCAAGTCCTCTTGGTGGCTTATTCTCAAGCATCATGTTAGGCAGTGGTGACTGGGACTGATAAAAAAGGACAGCCATGGGAAGGCAAAGCATTTGCTCACCAAAAGCCTCCTGTAACTTAAAAGGTGGGAGAGGTGTGTGTCCAGCTAAGACAAAATGAGACATTGACTAAGGAAGAACTAGCAACCAATGCCACCTCCCAGATTGACTATAAGTAAGAAGGCAGGCAGGAGTAGGACAGCTGGGACAGCTGAGGATGAATGGGAATAGAGTACTACTTGCTCTAAAAAAGATCACCTTCCACTGAGGTTAGTATCTGTATTTGGCTGTATATGCATTGCTAATCATCAATCGCAGGGATGGGTAACATGTACAACAAACAGTAGTGGCTTCAAAAACAACAGCATATGTACTTGAATGTAAAAAATAATTTTAAATATATTTTTGGGTCTCAAAATGCAGCAATGCTGCATAGATGCTTCATGAACATGTGGAGTGTGCAGTTGCAAATTTGCAAATGCAGGCATTCATCCTGACTATCCCCTATAGCCTGCCCCACCATAAAGAAGAAAAATAAAATTTTAAAAAGCTGGAAGCTGGATCAGTCGATACCAACAAATGAAGATAATGTTTTTTGTAAAGTGAATGGTTCTAAATAACTCACTCAAAACCGAACTTCCCTGAAACCCTTTTCATTGCAGCAGGAATCACTTGCAAAAATATATCCATTTTACTCTCAAATCCTATGATAACTGCAGCTAAACTCATGGAAGGATAATATAATAGTTCCTGCTACTCAGTAAGTCTCAGGCGTTCAACCCTGCAAGCTCTAGTCCCACTACACCATCCAGTCATGGCAAGTCTGGGTTCACAGAAGACTGTGATGCCCCACCTCCTATAATAATGATAGAACTGCTATCACAAACAGTAAAGGTAAAGCAAGCTTATTCCATACAAATGGCACCTCATGTGAGTCCAGACCAGTCCAGCCGCAACCAAAGCAGCCTAATA
>JBAJHW010000004.1:69406265-69648765 GCA_037013535.1 Intellagama lesueurii | reverse complement strand
GGCTCTTGGAAAAATTATTTTTTGAAAGAAGTAAGTTTTTTAATGTTGGTCCTATCATTAGGTAAAAGAAGGTGATCGCCTCAGGCAACTAGGTTTAGGTGTCAGGAAGGGACAGTACATTATCTGGGATTTTTTCCCCATCTATTACTGCTGAATTTTACTTGAGACCCTATTCTACATCAGGAAATATGAGCAAACCCATTATGATTTTACAGACATATGTTCCAGTTTTATAGAAGGCAACTCATTTCCACAGTGATCGCACTGCTCTTCAGTAGTGAGGACTACTCACTAGTAGATTAGACAACAAATCATAGTGAACATGATGTGATCGAATAAGCTTGAAAGCCACAGAATGAAAGGGGGTGGAGCATCAGAAATTCCACCATTAGTTTCATACAAGGCACAAAAGTTTTTATCAAAATCACTTAAACATTTCAGTGAGGTTTTTCTGTCTTCTATCATGAAGTATGGGACTGTACTACCAAGTCATGGTATCATTAGCCAAGGCTGTGTGGTTTTGCTCATTTGTAAACACAGACACACAAACTCGGTTGCATGACTTTTGTTCTTTACAAAATGCACTCTCTGACTTTACTGCACCTACTGTAGAAAGTGTTTCCTTTTATCTAAAGGGCATAGTCTTCAAGATGGATAAGAAGCACAATTACACAGCAAGAAAGACTGCTGTGCATCACACATACAACAATAAGCCTGTAATTTGCCAGTTCATGCAAAGATGGAAGAACTGAGATGAAGGGACAGTTGACAGCACAAGCTGAATCCTTTTCTGACACTTTCAGTTTTCTCACCTGTGTAACAGAATATAGGGGAGAACAAGAGCTGGTTGGCTCTCTACACTTTATTTGGTAATAGCCAACTCTATGTACATGCTCCACAGGTAGGATTGCAAAGCATCTCCCAGGACTTGGCAGATAGGCAGGCTATGTAAGGCTGACAAGATGACATAGGTAATGTGGCCATGTTTCAGGCTACAACTCCAACTGTCACCGACCAGTGTCCATGTTGGTTGCAGCTTACGGGAACTATAGTATAAGGAACCAACCTGAGCAATGTATTCCACTCTATACCTATCATGACCAGAACTAGGTTGGGGGGGCGGAATAAAGGGAAGTTAACAAAGACATACACACCATAGTCTTTTAGGCATAGTGATATATATCGATTCCCAATTCTTCCACTTGTTCCATCAGCCTTGTCTCACCCAACCTTAAGAGGAGCTGTCCTGCAATATGAGACCATTAGCTAAAAACTAAGATCCATGTTTTTCACTTTCTGTTATAAAGTAAGTAAATACAAAAGAAGAAGAAGAAGACTAGAAAGAAGTCCTTAATCATACATGATATTCGCACTTTCTAACTAAAATTAATTAGCGGACATTTATGGACATGGGAGGCTACCATACAACAAGTCAAAAGATTGGTTCATTTAGCTTGGTATTATTCACACCACATCACTGCATGACAACAGCTCTACACACACACACACCCCTCTCTATATTGAGAATGACCGACCTACATCTGTTGTGTTACAATGTAGCAATGTTGTATCTTCTAAGTTTTCCAGCACAGAAAGTACTACTATACTGCTGTCCTCCAGCTAGAACTAGTTTGGATGCCAGACCAGGTAAGCAGAGTGCCAAATGTCTATCCCGAAGACTTAAGCACACTTGTAAATCTAGATTTCTAGGGACATGCCCTCTTCTACCATGTCTTGCATAGAAACAGTGATATGCTAGATGATTACAGCTAGAACTTCTTTTGACACCAGATGAAGTGAGAAAGCCACATGGGCTTGTGGTTGGAGCCTGCTGTTTGGCTTCCCAATGCCCTGTCCTCAATTCAGCCTGGAATAAAACAAACCTGAACCCTCAACACAAACTCAGTTTGGAAAGCCCATAGGGAGTCACCCACCATGATACAATGAAGGTAGCCTATCAAGATTCTTGCCCAATGTACATAGCATAAAAGGAACACCTTACAATTTGCCTATGGTTTCAAGATTATTAAAAAAAAAAATTGCAATCATTTCTTCCAGGATGCCTATTGCCTGGGGAGGCATCAGAATAATAATAAAAAACTGTCTTTACCTGTGTAGTAACGTCAAAGAAACCAGGCCAACCGGTTGCCATACTAGGGAGTCACAATTCAAAACAAGTTTGTTGAAAATCAGAAGTATGATGCTTACTTAACAAGCATGTAAAGATCTATCCAAACATCTAAATAGCTGCGAAGGGAAACATTATCCTGTCTCTCCACTAAGTCCATTTTTATATGTGTATAAATGGACTACAGTAATAACACGGAGCATGGATTCAGCCAAGTCTGCAAAAAGGCCTCTGAACTGTTACTTCCTTCACAAATCAGGCATATAATTTTGCCGAACAGATACTGCATTCCTCTCTGAGAAAAGGCAGAGAAATTCCATCTTACTGGACATGGGCACTGTTAATTACAATAAATTCTACCAGCCAAGAAGGATCCAACATTCACAATCATTTTAGTTTTATTAAACACACAGACTACCCTGCAACAAATGTTTCTAGGAGCTAATAATGTATCCTGTTTTTACACACACACACACGTCTATAGACGAAGCACTACTTGTTCTGTGTGGCACATTTATCACAATCACATAGCTGTGTGTACCGTTGTAATTGCAGTTTGAAAGTGCACTGCATTGGGTTATATATAGGGGAGGTATAGGTATAAATCACTGTTAAGTGTCCCTAACTCAAATACAAACATATATTCAGCTAAGTATGTACTTTTCATATCTTTTCACTTCAGCAAGTCCAACAAAAGCACTGCTATAACTCAGCTGAAGTACAGGTGGATAAAAATACGTTTGTCATACAGCATTACAACTAGAAGTTGGCCTTGACTTTTCTGCTTCATTTGCCATACTGGACACTAGTGAAGCATACTGCAAGCTATTCAGTAGCAAGACCTTTGGGACCCCTTTGAGGGGGCCCCTCACAAGTTAAAGCCATACAGTGATTCATTCAAGCCCAGGCTCCAGGAAACATGCTCTTACCTAAGAAAACGGTGTATTGTGTGCGGTACAGCAGTTCAAGCATTTCAAGGAGTTTTAAAATCAAGGTGTGTCTTGACACTGAAATACATTATTATTCGTACAATATTTTCCGTTACTAAGTAACACCCACAAATTGAAGCACCGCTGGATCTAGGCTTGTCTACTCTCCCTTATGATGATCTGAGCAACAGAAACAAATAGTTTCTTTGGATACAGCTGTGGATATGATGTGTGTAATTAATTGTTCAGTCAAAAACACTGTTCTCTGGCACATTTGATGATTTAAGTATACAACAGCATTAGTTTTCTCAGCCAACTAAAAATAGTGATTTTAATTTATTCCTGCTGCCTGCAATTACTCACAACCATGTATTTTTAAATATTTCCAGCATATAAAAATTACTAATTTTTGCCACTTGTGTTTATCTGCCTTTAGACTTTGATTTGGATAAATTAAGCTCTCAAGTGTTCCTTGCTTTATGAAACTCTGCATGTTGTACACTTCAACACAAATAAATGGCTTCTACCATTAGAGGTTTAAATAATGTAATGTATTTCATGCTCAGCCTGAAGCGGGATTCCAATGAAGTTGCTAATGCACGTAATGATTAAGTGTAACTCAAATACTAACTGTGTTGTTGAAAACATGACAGGCAATAATTTGGTCTATTATATTCTGCCATTTAATTGCCTAGTACAGACATTCTCTGACACGTTATGAAGCAATGATTTACAATTATTCAAGCTGCAAAGGTCAGAAAGTGACATTATAATCATCTACACAGAGATCCCTTCTAATGCACAAAAAAATAGGTAATACCACACAAAAATAGTTATACTGAAGTTTCAACTTTCCTTTTAAGGAGTTCTGTATTTCAGAACAAACAGTTCACTAGCAGCACCATTAAGTCACATGTAACAGCCAGAAGAACATCTTCTTTTTACGCCAATGATACATTTCAGAAATGCATCGTTTTTGTTCTTTAGGCCAAGACTCAAGACAAGCAGTTTCCAGGTACAAGTTATAATTTTTTTTAAATTGGTTTCAATATTCTGCAAATTCCTTTTTTTAGAGAACATTTTAGTACAATATTTTTATGAGATAAAATGGTAGCAAAACCCACAGAAATAACAATTTAGGTAACTTTACACATACTTGCAGACTACAATTTTTCTTCCAATTTCTAAATCATAAAACCATGTCAATGTCCTCAATGAGTCTTCTGTGCTGATGAAATTCCTTCAGTTTTCTTCACATGTATTTTCACAATTCAACATAATTTGACATTATAACTTACCGTGTTTCCCCAAAAATAAGACAGGGTCTTATATTAATTTTTGCTCCAAAAAACACATTAGGGCTTATTTTCAGGGGATGTTTTATTTTACAGTCATGTCATCTTCAGGTTGCTGCACAATGGTTGAGGCCAGGCTTTCACTTGACTAGGGCTTATCTTTGGGGTAGGGCTTATATTACAAGCACCCTGAAAAATCATACTAGGGCTTATTTTCAGGTTAGGTCTTATTTTCGGGGAAACAGGGTAGTTACAAAAGCCAAATTCATCAGTGCACTTGGAATATTGCTATAGTCTAAGTTGCAATGAAGTTTTCAAAGTACTTCTTTAAATGTTGTGTGGGTTAAAAGAAAGATGCACAACTACACAAAAGTGAGTCAAAAGAAACTGAAATGTGTGCTATAAACCATGTTTCCAAATCTTTAAAGAGGTGATATTTTAGTAAAGAGATAAAAGAGGAATGCATAAAAAGAACATATAAGCTGAGCTCAGAAAATTAACATTTCTGAACACATAAAACCTACTTAGTTTCTTTTTCAGTGATTTATTTATTTGTTTGTTTGTTTATTTATTTTAACTTAAGCAAAGGAATATAAAGGGAAGTAAATAACTCTAGTTGTTACGTTTATTTTTGTAAGCTTTATGTCCACAACAAAGGCAGAGCAAAAGCAGATGTATTTTTAAATTATAAGATGCCCATAAATTCTGTTCAAAATCTGAAGTGTGGAACAATTCATTTTTCACGTACCTGAGGCATAAAATCTCTAAAGTGCATGGTAAGCCTTTTTAGTACATTGGCAAAATGCAAGTTTTAAAAACACAGCTAAATGCTGGGAAACCAGTTAGATTTGCTAATCTTAGTGTCATGAACAACTTCATAGGCAGACTTCTGAAAATTAAATTTAAATAGGTAGCAGTTGGGATAGTCACTGAAAACAGAACCCTTCTCAAATAAGGGATGCATTTCCCATTCATGAGCATAAGCAAAGGAAAACAATCACCACACATCTGCTGATAAGGAAATGAGTAGCAGACGGTTTATTTCAACTGTTGAAAGATTAGTAGCTTCCCATTTCTATGGGAGAGTATTTCTAGTGTGCAGCTGGAAAAAATTAAAGTTAGATTTGAAACAATAAAAGCAACATGCAAAAAACACCGTTATCTTCTTTTCTCTCCATGATTTTGCTGCATGAGATACAGTACATAAAATATTTTGTCCATTTTTAGCATTTAGGCTAGCAATACTTTACAATGGTTTGCACTTTCCAATTCATAACAGAAGTCTATTTCAAATCAATAAAGTAGTATCTTAACATACATAATCATACACAGCTTTGCACTGACATTTCATCTTTAAAAAAATGCCCAAACAGGCCACGTAGCAATTGGGAAAACATTTGAACCTTCTATCTAACAGAAAGCTGGTTGTTTAGAATCTAAAAGTCACAATATAGACTCTTAACTATTGAAGAAAAGAAAACATAGTACAAGACCTTCTGTTTGTGACAAAATTACCAAGTTAATGTTCCTGAAAGATCATGTCACCTTTTAAAACATGTTTTTTTAAAAGGTAAATTTATAGCAATTAAAGCTAATGAAGAAATGCAGCATGAGCTGCTTATGTTCAGGAACTAATAGGTCCATTGAGCATTTCTAAGATTATTTAGCTATCAATGATAATGAATTGACATTGTCAGTGATGTTAATGTACCAACGCACTATACTGCCATTAATCCAATAGCCAATCCCAGCAATTTTATGTTGCCACGTTTATGTTGTAATCTACACACTACCCTATCTTTTTGGTTAACATGGCAGACAAACCAAACAGGTTGTTATTCCTTCTCATTCACCCTCTCTTTCACACACACACACACACACGGAGACACAGAGATTTGTGCTTATATCCACACATTCATATCCACACTTGAAAACTGATATGTTCTTTATTGCTTTGATAGTTTTAAGTGCACTCGGCTTTTTTAGATCCAATTCAATTCTTGTTCATGTACACACTGCTGGTAAATAACCAAATGGCTGTACAAAGCAGAAGCATGTGCATCTCTCTAGTTAGTTGCCACATCATGCACCATGCAATTACAAGATACTTATAATATCACAGTTAATTACATAATGCAACAGAAAAATGAGATAGAATTTTTGGTATGATGTTTAAAAAGACTGACAAATAAATGTAATTAAATGTCCAGTAAAGAGAATTCCTTAATTGGTAAAATTAGTGATTACTCTCTAAAATATAAAATGTTTCATCCTTCACAAATATGTAAGAATATGCTAATTGTAAATATTGCATTGGTCACTAAAAAGCATATGCCAATTTTGTACCATCACCCACGTATACTTTATGTTGGACTGGTTCAGATCCAAGTCCACATTCAGTTTCCCAGAGAGATTTACTAATTTGCACTTATTGTCTTTCAGACAAAAATTTCTGGAAAGTCAAGAAAATCTTGTGGCCTGAGCTATTAATTTAAATAGTAGTTGTAACAGTAACAATTGCCAAAAGTTGCTAATTTGCTTCCTGATTTTTCAAAAAAACAAACAAAAATATTTTTTTGGCAAACATGCATCTCACCCACAAATTTGACTTTACTTCTATTGTTTAGGCTTGACCATTTGGTTTGCCCCCATGCACCAGCAATGTGGAGAAATAACACTAATACTAATAATTATGGATTAATAACAACATTTTGCATTTGTTATCAGTTTTTTTCTGCTAAAAGTCCAGCAGCTATTTCTCTATTATTTTACAGTGGACCACTCTCATGAATACTCTCAGAAATACACTGTTTTTCACATTACTACCTTTCTAGCTCTTCTTCTCACAAGGGAATAACACCAGCCTTAGCAAGCTAACAGTATTTTTTGTGTTGATGTCACAAGTTTTGGTGAATGGAATTCTATTTATTTTCAACCACGGCTCTTACTTTGTTCTGCAGCTACAAAAACTGACAAGAGAAATGTCTGTATGAAAAATATCTAACCATCCACCTCGCCATTCTGATGTACCCCGTGTTTAACTAACTAAACCACGGCTGCTCTGTGAATGAGCCACTAGGCCTCTGCAGCAATGTAACCTGTTTGGAGGAAACCATTTTTACATGATGCATATATTAGCTAATTCTTTTAGCAGAAAAACATTAAAATACACTTTTAATAGACGTACAGCACTAAAACCCATCTCTGAATGTCCTATGATGTACCATATATGCCATGGCATTTTAAAACCTTTTAAACATTTCTGCTAAATTAATTAGCTTTGCATTAAAGAGTCTCAGAGCCTCCGTATTAAATGCAACACATTTGAAGGACAATTAAACATTACGAATGGCCCTTCTGACAAAATAGCCATTACAAAAGGAAGGAAAACAGGGTTTTGTAAGATGACGCTACAAATGTAAGATGTCTCAGATTTTTTTAAACATATACTTCTTTAGTAGATAGTTCTTCTGAAAGTTTGCTCCTCTTGTGCTTCCTGCAGCACAGAAGACACTATACAAGTCCATAATCTGTTCACTGAGCTGGAATATAAACAGATATAGCACAAATACCTGTATGGGCATATATATACAAAATGCACACCAAATTAAAGTCTATTTTTTTGTATCTTTAAAAAGAGAATTTACAGTTCTCCCTGGCAATGTGAATGAACATCCTATAATTTAGTCAATTTACAGATTACAGGTTCAAATTGACCTTGTAGCCCATAAAATTGCTCATCTGCGGCACTGGATTAGAAGCAGGAAAAGAATGTCATAACTGCATTTAAGGAATTTACCATAACAATGGGAAGGAGGATATGCATGCATAATTTTAGCCTCTCTTCCTCGCATCCCCATTTTGAATGCTGAAGCAATGCATAGCCTGCACTCTTCTCCTGTTAACCAAGGGAGGAACTGTTTCAATTTACTCACCCACAGACATGACACTTGTATTCCCTCATCCCAAGGTGCCTCTTGACATGGTTTCTGGCATCTCCTAGCTGAGCTGTTGCAAAGTGGCAAATCTTGCACTTGAACGGCTTTGATCCTAAGTAAAATTTAGCATAAAGATAGGAGTTGAATTAGAATATTATATTACCCTTGGATAAAGAAATCACAGTTTGTGGGGGAAATAAAAGGTGGGTGTGGAAACCACTATCCAATATTTAACCTGTTTAAGAAGCTTGCCTAGCCCCAAAAAGAAAAATTCCTACTGCATACATTTATAACTCCAGGGATACTGTTAGGGTATGCACCACATATTTCTCATTAAAGATACTTTCCCAAAGTTCAAACACAAAAGTTATTAAGCGAGAATGGGGCTTCATTAATGAGCTCTCCCTTATTATGGAAACAGTATTGATAATTAGAAGATGAGAGACTGCAGAACTTTAAAAGGAGGCCACAGAACTTGTTCCACAACGTTCGTCCATTATAAAATGGCTAGGTCTTGGGACATGGCCCAGCATAAGCCTGTACTGCAGAAGTTTCTGCTAAATAAAGCCCAATCCCATGACCATGATAAGGCAGAGGTGTAATGATAAGATGCTATTTTTTCCTTCAGAACAGCTGGATAGTTCAGTGGTTTAGAAGTTGGGAGTTCAATTCCCCACTGTGCGTCTTTGACAGGGGCTGAACTTGATGATCCATAAGGTCCTTACCAGCTTTGCAGTTTGATGATGACAATGATTCCCTTAGAACAGCATTGCAAAAAGGAGACTTTAAGTTGCAGCATACTGGCAATGGGATGAACTTCATGCTGTGCTATCACATTCCTGCTAGCACAACAGGCAATTCTCTTTCTTTCCCACAACTCTCTGTGCCAGCCAAATGTCTGCTGTGAAACCATTTTCCAGCTCTCTGAAGTCAATTTTGAGGGTGGTGGGGTGGAAGGTTGAAGGGGGAGGGGACTCTGACCCAGTTCTGTTCACAGAATTGAGTCTGTCAGTGGGATGACATGATTCCATTCAAACCATAGAAACCTAAAGTTCTACCACGTGAAAAGCTCTACAACAGCACATTTAATTTTAAAAAAACAGAATTGGCAATTAGGTAATATTGGTACTTCTCTGTGAAAACTGCTCCTCATGGTTCTTCTGAAACCCACTCTTGAGCCTAAAGTCAATAATCAGAAAGGCTGGTACCAATACTTCAAAAAGGTTGAGGCCACTCATGGTTTCTCATTGTACTGGGGAATTACCTAATAAACAGTACATTATATTTTAGCTATGACCATGTTTTCTGCATGTGTATCTGCACTTGTATGTTCAAAATATGAAGCTTTGGAGAAAGTCCTAAGTTAAAGATATTGGACATGCCTGACTTCCACAGCAAAAAGCATGCTTGGTTATTACTAATGGCAGAATTATACCTCAAACATTGTTCCTTTTAATTTGTACAAAAACATACTTTGATGACAAATGCATCTGAGCTATTATTGCTTTTGCCTACATTCTTTTCTCTGAAATAATGTTAAAATGAATATTTCAAGTCTCTCTCACACATGCACCATTTTGGGGCAAGGGAGGGGAAACCATAGAGAAAGAATGATTCACTGCCTTCTACTGCAATGACATGCAGTGTATGAATATACAGTGAATAAAATATTACACCTTTATGACTGTTTTATGGTCAGGAATTTATGATTATTCTGAAAACTAGAAGTATTGACATTTTGGCCATTATTTATTTCAAGAACAAACTTTAACTGCCTAGAACAGACCAAAGAATTATAGGATTCTTTCTCTCTCTCTCTCTCTCTCTCACACACACACACACACACACACGCAAACCAACACACAGAGAGAGAGAGAGAGAGAGAGAGAGAGATGAAAGCAGAAATGTCATGTTCTTTTGTAGCACAATCAGTTCAAGGGGAAAATAAGTGAAATTGCACATTGTAACTGAAGATGACTTTCCAATCAGATTGAGGCAATTAAATTATCAGGAAAAAAATGCATTCATTAAAGCTGGCAGGTATCAGTAGTGGGATAATACATGGTAACACATCATTTTAACGTACACCATGACCCTTTCCAACTTTTATAAGACCAGCAGATCTCTGTATCCATAAATCCAAGAGTTGAAGTTAAGAGTAAGTGCAATATGCTCACAGATACTTCATATTATGTTTAGGATATGTTTTGTGAAGAACTTCTTCCAGTATAGTTAAGCATAATATGAAATATGGGATCTTTAATAAATATACATAAAAGACCTCGGAAAAGAAAAATGTTACAGTACATCATACTTGATCAATGAACCTTTCTGCTGTGCCCTTGAACACTGAATATCCTCAACGAAGACTTTGTTTAAATTGAGGATCTTGGTTTGAAAAAATTTAGAGTCTTAAATTTCAATTTAATTCCCAAAAGCTGACGAAAAATGAAGCATTTAATTTTAATCTTCCAGCAGAAATAAAAAAGTCAACAGTACTAAGCACGGGCAGACAAGGTTGAATATTTCACAGTTCAATGACAATGAAGCTAGATCTCTTAATACTTCCATTTCTACTGTTAGAAGTAGATGTAAAATATATTTAGCACCTGAACAGTTATATGTAGTCAGCTTTATATGTTTAAATGTCAAAAGCAGGTTGAGACTGCAGCTAACAGCAATCACATTCTATCAATCACATCAGAAAATTCCAGTTTATTTAAATTAACTTGATAGACCTGAATTAACCATTAATTTGGTGGCATTCCATATCAACACTGCATTCTATAAAGGGACCTATGAAAATAAGATAAATTTGGGTAAAGTCAATCTACCTCCACATTAAACACAAAGTGTTGAAGTTGATGTTCTAACTCAGCAGCTTAAAGAATAATTAGGCAATATATAATGCCAAGATGATGACTAGCTATGGCAAAGTGCTCTATGCATATTTATATTTTCATTTTATTTCAGCCCCATATTCTTTGGGTTTAGATTGAGCACCATATTCTTTGGGTTACTTTTTCTAACTGATAACATGATAGATTTGCCCCTTTTCTGTTGTCACACTCCACAATCTCTATTCATTTCTTGTCATTACACCATTGAGCCCCTTCTGCCCAATATGCCTAAACCCAATAAAGAAGCTTAAAACACTCAGATGTTTGGAGCAAACATTTACAAAGTAGGTACTGTTTCTTGAAATTTTGATATTAATCCTGAAGTACAAATGCCCATACACTGTAGCATTAATAATAATATTTTGAATAGTTACTAGAGATGGGGACAAATGAAAAAAATGGCGATTCGTTTTGATCTGTTATTCGTCAAGGTTAACGGATCAACAAATACGAATATATGAATATTCTTCGACAAATCGATCTGTCGATTCATCTGCACTTTAAACGGCTATAACACTGGCCCCCAACCACCTAGAGACACCAAATTTGCAGGGAAGCGTCCTCAGACGTTTTTCTACAACTCCTGGAAGTTTGGTGAACATTGGATCACGGACCCCTGAGTTATATAGTCACAAAGAGGACCCCCCAGGAAAGCTCCCCCCAGGTACTTAGAGACTCCAGAATCACAACGGAGCTTCCTATGTCTTTCCCCAACACGCCTGCCAACTTTGGTGAAGATTGGATATCGGAACTCCGAGTTATTCACCCACAAATTGGGGGCCCCCAGGAGAGTTTAGCACACGGCACAGAAGCCCATTCTGCCTACCGGCCGCCGATCAGCTGATCAGAAGTTAATAGGCAGCCACACACACACACACAGCCAGCCACCCCAACAGCCTACCCCCACACCCCCTTCTTTTCCCTACCTTAGCCCCCACCCCACTCCCACTGACACCCCCTTACCTTAATAGCTGCTGCCGAGGTCTCCATCAGGCCTTCGCAGCCACGGTGTGTAAAAAGGGAGACTGGCTGTCCTTTGCAAAGATGGCGGCTTGAGCTTCATTTAGGGTAGGGAAGCTGCAGCTGCCATCTTTGCAAAGGGCAGCCTGGATTCCCTTAAGGCAGGCTAAGGGAATCCAGGCTGCCCTTTGCAAAGATGGCAGCTGCAGCTTCCCTACCCTAAATGAAGCTGCAGCTGCCATCTTTGCAAAGGGCAGCCAGTCTCCATTTTTACATGCGTGGCTCCGAGGTCAGACCTTGGCGGCAGCGATTAAGGTAAGAGGGTGTCGGTGGGGGTGGAGCGGGGCCTAAGGTAGGGAAAGGTGGGGTGGGCTGTGGTATTGGGTGGCTGTGTGGGGTGGTGGCTGCCTTTCTGCTGCCGATCAGCTGATCGGCAGCCTGTAGGCAGAATGGTGGTTTTTTTTTGTTTTTAATACGAAGGACGAATAAAAACGGGTAAATATCCCTTCGTATTCGTGGGGGTCTCTGGAACCCACAAATACAGATCGACGAATATTTAACGAATCGGCTATATTCGTCGGAAAAAGCGATCCATTTTTATATTCGTCCCCATCTCTAATAGTTACCTATTAAGGGCTGGGCATGTTTTTTTTTTTACCATAACCAGAAGCTTATTACAGTATTTGTTTGTTTGTTTTGTTTATAATCCTATGAAACCAAATACGTTCATGTTTTATTTGAAGAAAAGCCTACTTTGAAGTTTTTCTGAAATCGTGGTGACTTTCAGAATGGATTTATGACAGGGCACGGGGCCAAATGCGCACACTGTACTGGGCTAATAAAAGTCCCTCATACGAGCAGCAGCTACCTTAAACATCTTGGTCATGATCAGGGACAGCTGATGGTCTACCAAGTGGGTCTGTTACCCCACAATTTTAGACTCAAGTCCACTCATTCCATGGGTCAACTTTATTCTTTACATGAAGCCAAAATTGCCCAAACATTTCCTTGCCTTTCAATATCTCCAAAATATCCATACCTGAACATTTACTGTGATCTCTTCTTTGCTGTACTTTCCTTCCTCTTAAATCATGATTCATTTGTTAGGTTTCTTATTTACACTCTTTGCCCTCAGTAGAAGGGTCACATTATTTCTTGAGCTGCACAGTTCAAACAGTGTAACTAATGTTTCTGAATTAATTCCTTTATATCAGTGGTTAACATCCCACTTAATGCTATTTCCTGTTAACAGCCCATAAAAGTTCAAATCCAAGCAGTTACACCAGTGAAGGCTCACATAAGTTTTATCATCCCCTTTATAACTTGATGTAACTAAAAGACTGAACTTCATACTGAGATGGCACCTCTACAAGCACAAGACAGGGTGTGCTCGAACAAGATGGAGGCAGCTTTGAATTCACTGTCGGGGACTTACATTGCCTAAAATTATTTATTTATTTTATTGCACTTCTATGCTGCCCTTCTCCCAACAGCAGGACCCCAGGCAGCTTACTAATCATTAAAAGAGACAAGAATTAAAAACAGAATACAAAAAGCAATTTTAAAAGTATTAAAGAAGGAAATATTAAAATCATCATACAAAAACAAATTAAAGAATAAAAAAATAAAAACAAATTAAAAAGTACACCCTATATACTCGAGTATAAGCCGAGTTTTTCAGCACAATTTTTTTGCTGAAAAAGCACACACACACCCCTCGGCTTATACTCGAGTCAGTGTCAAAATTACATGTTCTCCCCTGCAGTGCGGGTGTTCTCCGGACTCCCCCACTCATCTACAGGCGCCTGCAGCCTCTGTGGGTGGTCCGATGACCTGGGTTAAGTACACTGCATTTTTCAGACTCTGCAGGCAGACACCGTGCTGGGAGGATAATAGCAGTCTATGTCCAAATGAAGGAGCTGTAGATGAAAACTTTTTCCCGGCAGCGTGTCAGTATTTCAAAGACCACTCTGAACAGAGGTCACAGTGAGGGAATCTTTGTTTACAAGCCCAGGGAAGCCCATTCACCCCCTTCTTCCCTGTCAGCTATTTCTCTTAAATATCTTTACGGGAGTGTCCGCTTCCAGGACACTCCCATCCTCCTCCTTTTGCATATTCTATGTATCCACCTTCCTCCTCCCACCTTCCTCCTCCATCCTCCATTGGTATCTATTTTTATTTTTGAAATTTACCAGCAGCTGCTGCATTTTCCACCCTCAGCTTATACTCGAGTCAATAAGTTTTCCCAGGTTTTTTTTGTGTGTGTGGTAAAATTAGGTGCCTCGGCTTATATTCGGGTCGGCATATACGGTATATTGGCAGGAAATGTAGGGAAACTAGCTATGTTAAAATTAGATATTAAACAATAAAAACTTGTTGGAGTAACAATGTTTTCAATTGCTACTGAAAACAGAGGAGAGAGTGGACTAGTCTAGCCTCATGCGGGAGGGCATTCCATAACCTCGGGGAGACCACTGAGAAGGCCCACTCTCAAACGCATATGTAAAATGAGGGAGCTAAAGCTTCTTATTTTCCCCTGTTACAGAGTCTGTGGGCCATCCCAGGTAAAATAAACACCAGTGTATCACCTAATGAGACCCCTTTCTTTGTCTGTTGCGTCCCCCTACCTTTCACTACTATATTTTGATATAACATCAAAATATGGTGTCACCACCTCATCCCTTGACTCTTGCCCGGCCTGGCTAATCAAAGCAGCCAGGCCTATAACAACAGAATGGGCCACAATAATAATTAATGGGTCTTTCCTTGGGGGCAGGGTTCCTCCTGCCCTCAAGGAGACACTCATTAGGCCCATAAGGAAGAAACCTAGTTTGGCGGCGGACGAAATTGGCAATTATAGGCCCGTCGCCAATGTTTCTTTCATTAGCAAAGTGGTGGAGAGTGTGGTGGGCCGATCAGCTTCAGGCTCATTTGGATGAAACAGATGCCCTGGATCCGTTCCAGTCGGGTTTCAGGCCGCGCCATGGTACAGAAACGGCATTGGTCGCCCTGTATGATGACCTGCTGAGGGAGGCTGACAGGGGGGAAACATCTCTGTTGGTCCTCCTCAACATCTCGGCGGCCTTCGATACTGTCGACCACGGTATCCTCCTGAGGAGGCTCTCCGAGTTGGGAATTGGTGGCCATGCGCTTGCATGGCTCCGATCCTTCCTCGGGGACCGACCTCAGAGAGTACAGCTTGGGGAGAGGTTATCGGCCCCATGGACCCTTAATTGTGGGGTTCCGCAGGGTTCGATCATCTCCCCAATGCTGTTTAATATCTATATGAGGCCGCTGGGTGGGGTCATCAGGGGGTGTGGGGCGTCGTGCCATCAGTACACTGATGACACTCAGCTCTACATCTCCTTTTCACCAACTGCAGAGGATGCTGTTATGTCCCTCCAGCGCTGCTTGGAGTCTGTGCTGCAATGGATGCAGGAAAATGAGCTGAGGCTGAACCCGGACAAGACGGAGGTCCTGAGGGTGGGTGGCCCCACCGTCAGAGGTCTGGGAAACTCTCTCTCATTTGGGGGGGTGACTCTTACCGCTAAGAGTGAGGTTCGCAGCTTGGGGATCCATCTGGACCCGGCGCTCACCATGGAAACTCAGGTGGCGTCGGTGGTCCGTACCGCCTTTTTTCATCTTTGGCGGATAGCCCAGCTGCGACCCTATCTTGATGTTGGGGCGCTCACTACCTTGGTACATGCACTTGTAATCTCGAGATTAGACCACTGTAATGCGCTCTACGTGGGGCTGCCTTTGAGGTTGATGCGGAGACTCCAAGTGGTGCAGAACGCGGCGGCCAGACTTCTTAGTGGAGTGAGAAAATATCATCATATCTCTCCCACTCTGGCCACTTTGCATTGGCTGCCCATTCGGTTCCGCATTGACTTCAAAGTCTTAATGCTAACGTACAAAGCCCTAAACGGTTTAGGGCCTCAATACTTGGTGGAACGCCTACTCCCACCAAAATCTACCCGGATCACCCGATCGAGTCAGGAGGTGAGGCTGAGGAGCTTGACGCCGAGGGAGGCCCGGAAGGAAAAAACAAGAAACCGGGCCTTCTCGGCGGTAGCTCCTCGCCTCTGGAATAACCTTCCTCCGGCGATTCGTGCAGCCCCTTCGCTGGGCACCTTTAAAAACCAATTAAAAACTTGGATGTTTACGCAGGCCTTCCCTCCAGTGAACACTTGATTTCTTTTTATTTTTATTTCTCTTTTCCTTTTCCCTTCTCCATCTTGAATTATTTGTCTATTGATGTTATATTTTATATCTTTATATATTTTTTATATCTTGTTATGTATGTTATGCATGTTGGAAGCCGCCTAGAGTGGTCGTCTGACCAGATAGGCGGGGTAAAAATACAATAAATAATAATAATAATAATAATAATAATAATAATAATAATAATAATAATAATAATAATAATAATAATAATAATAATAATAATAATAATAATAATAATAATAATAATAATAATAATAATAATAATAAAACAACAACAACATGCAAAGAAGGACTATCTTTCTCCCTTTCCCTCCCCTTCATACTCCACAAGCATCCAACATCTTGCCGAAAGAAAATATAATATCCTGAAAAGTTTGCACAAATACCACATCAGTACAGGGCTTGGAATTTCTTGTGTGCTAACACAGGTATCACGGCTTTTGTTTGTTTCTGACTTAGCTGATGGCAAATTTAGCTATCTAACAGTAGAATCTACACAGACAAAATTAACACCACTGAGAACTAGAGATCATCAAGCAAAACAGATTAAGCTAGGTAAGTTTGTCATACAGATTTCCTTTACCTAACCCAGGGGTCCCCAACCCCCAGTCCGTGGCCCGGTAGCAGGCCACGGAGACAGATCTCCCGCGCCCCCCGCACACACTCCCCCCTGCACGCCCACCCACATGCACGGCCCACTCACCCGCACACACGGGTGCCCCGCTCATCTGCGCATGAGCGTGAGCACCCCCGCCCACCCGTGAGCGCGCGCCACCCACCCGTGCATGCGTGAGTGTGCACCCCACCCACCCGCAGGTGTGCTTCGCCCCCCCATGCAGACTCCCGCCCCCCAACCGGTCCGCGTTTTGGAAAAGGTTGGGGACCACTGACCTAACCCATCATTTCAAATCAAATCCAAGCTCTCTGATCTTCATCAGCCAAGGAGTGCATGTGCCCAGACAGGATGTTAAGTTCTCTACAGGGGCTTACATCGCCTATAACATAGAAAGCTTTAAGGACAACCTTATACTCCACTGTCCCTACTTAATTTTAAGAACTTGACTGCTGGTGATGACAATGTTCTTGAATGCATATACATTTTTTGTATCTTTTCAGCTGGCCTATCAATGATTTTTGTCTGTGGAAGACTGAAGACTTTAACAAAGTAAAACCACATACCATGTCCACATTATGCAAAAAATACATATGACTATTTAAATGATAAAAGTCATCTTTGACTCTTCCTGACTAGAGCTTGGTTGCCCAAAGTTGAGGGAGGTCATCTGGAGTTTTTGAGTGTTTTGCCATCAATATGCTGATGACACGCAGCTCTCTCTCTCCTTTACCTCTTCTGCAGTGGATGCCATACCAGGTCCTGGAGCGCTGGTTCTGGAGTGGTAAAAGACTAGCAGGCTGAAGCTGCACCCAGACAAGACGGAGATCCTCCTGTTGGAGGGGATCACCTGATAGGCTTGGTGAAACTGTCCCCAAACTGGGGGCCACGTGTGCAACTTGGGAGTGATCCTAGACACGACTCTTTCTATGGGGCGAATTTTGGTCATGGTTAGATCTGCTTTTTGTCAGCTCCAGCAGATGGCGCAGTTGTGTCCTTTCCACGATGGGGAACCTCTGGCAACATTAGTTCACACACTGGTTCTCTCACGGATTGGTTACTGTGATGTTCTCTATTTGCAGCTTCCCTTGAAGCTGACCTGGAGATTAGACAGGTGCACAATGCAGCGGCCAGGTTAATTACTGAAGGGAGGAAATTTGATCACATATCCCCAGTCCTGACTCGACTGCACTGGTGACCTATTGTATCCCATGCCAGGTTCAAGGAGTTAGTGATAAATAAAATAAGTTTTTAAAAGACATGGGATGGGCACATGACCAATGGGTCATACTGGCTGCCTTTTCCATCCCCCCTGGCACTGCTGTTCATTCTGCTGCCCAAAAAGCCATAATTGCACTTTGAAAGCAACATTTTTCATTTAAAGAAATACAAATGTTTCTAGGAGACTTTTAGTAGCATAAACCTAAGTGTAAGCAAGATGCATGGGAAACAACGTTTTTAAAGTATGACACTGTTCATCCTTTCATTGGAAAAATGTTTTTTGTGTTTTTCATATTTGACTTGGACTTTAGCTTAAAAGGGCATATGATTTCTACTGAATACACATATCCACAATTCAAAACGTATACAATCTCACAGAAATTCCATGCTCAGTTGTTTATAACATATAGCTGGCACATCAGATTACCTAAATAAGGACAACATTCATTAATAATTAAACTGCTTGCTGTTGATTCACCACCCTATGTAACTTTGTACTGACACACAACTATTTCACCTTTGACCAAAAAAACCCAACAAAAAACCTACCTCCAGATCAATGGAACTGCAAGGGGCACCCTCATGGCTCCATAAAATGCAAACATATTAATGGCTGACCTGGAACAATGCTTTCTCAACTGCTTCACCCAAAAAACACTCCTCTATTGGTGGTACACTGATGACATTTTTTCTGATCTGGACCTATGGAAAGGAATTTCTAGAAAAATTCCACCAGGATTTCAATAACTTTGAACCAAACATCAACCTCACCCTGGAACAATCTATGCAACAGGTGCATTTTCTAGACAACACTGTGAGACTACAACATGGACATCTTAGCACCATGTTATACCAGAAACCCACCAATCAATGTTATACCAGAAACCCACCATACTTGCACTATTCTAGCTTCCATCCTGAACACATAATAACATCTATCATGCACAGCCAAGCCCTTAGATACAAGTGCATCTGTTCTGACCCACAAGATAGAGATTCCAGCCTCAAGGATCTACAAATTGCATTTCTCACAATACTATACTCACCCCATATGATTAAGGAACAAATCAACAAAGCAAGACGCATACCTAGAAGTAACTTACTGCAAGACAGACCCAGAAGACAAAATGACAGAACACCGCTAGTTGTCACTTACAGTCCACAATTGAGACCACTCACAGGCATCTCAAGCAATCTCCAACCTATCCTTGACAAGAACACTTCACTCTTCAAAGTCCTTGATGGGAGACCCATGCTTGCCTACTGACAACCCTCCAACTTCAAGCAAATACTAACACACAATGGACCACAAAAAAGCAACACAGACAAGGGGACTAAACCCTGCCAGAAACCCAGATGCCAATTCTGCCTAGTTTTCTCTCCCCGGGAAGCCTGTTTAGACTGAAGCTTATTCCTTGCTAGTAGAACTGAGTCCTGGCACTCTGATAAAGAAAACTGAAACCAAGTTCATATGCAAGCATCTTGGTCAGCAGCAATGAACCGTTTATTACCAAGAAACAAGGACAGTTTGTTATCAAAGCAAACTAGATTCAGAAGAAACGCGGTGAGGATTTTGAAAAAACTCTCAAGGAAACGTCGAGCATAATAAGATATGGAGTATACGAATTAAGCACTTCTATGAATGAATTTAGCACTTTGTATGAATGACTGTCCAGGCTTCCCAGCGGATGGTTATTTATTACTAAAGGAATTGTATATATTATAAACATGTATGTAGCCTTGAGATAATCTTTTAGGCATTTCTGTGGCTGTATATATTTTTTAAATTAATGTGGTTTAGATTTCAATTAAGGTGGTTTGGACATCATAAACATTTATATTGTATAAATGGCTGGTATTTTATAATATATATGTATAAAAGCATATAAGTAAATTGTTGGTGGGTATTTTGTGTTTAGTAAGAAAACACAGGTTTTGTTTACATTATTAGGCACACATCTATTCTGGCAACACAATCACAGGACCGAACAATGCCACACACCATATCAAAGGCACCTTCACTTGTTCCACAGCTAATGTAATCTATGCCATCTTTTGCCAACAATGCTCCTCTGCATTCTACATAGGACAAACAGGACAATCTCTACGGAAACGGATCAACGGCCACAAAGCTGCCATCAGAAACCACAATGAACAGAAACCTGTCTCCAACCATTTCAGTCTACCAGTTCACTCTGTGGATGATTTGAAAGTCACTATTTTAGAACAAATCAAGAATACAGAGGGAAACAACTGAAATAAAATTTATACGCATGATGGACATCCATAGAAATAGACTGAATATAAGCCTAGGTTTCTTAAGTCATTACCAAACGTAACACTTCTGTTGTTATCCATTGCCACTGTTATTTTCTTCACTACTACCAAGCCCATCTCTCATCACAAGGCTCTAAGGTAAAAACTGTCTATATTCCCTACATTAACACATGATTCCTCTGCTAACTTCTTTCATTCTTTCTTTCCCCTCTTGAGGTTTAACTGCATTTTCAAACCACCACCACCTGCACACACACCCTTCTCTCTCTTCTCTTCCCCCCCATCTCTGCTCAGACCTGGTGTCTGTTTTCTGTCTTCCCGAAGAATTTTTACAACAGGACCCTAAAACAAGCATAGGCCTAATTACTGCATGTAACCAATGAACATTTAGAATATGAAACTGATATTTCATCTACATTTCATTTCATTCAGTTTATGTCTGATGAAGTGGAACGTGGAAAGTTTACATTAAAATACATATAATAGTAAGTCTTTAAGGTGCTAAATGTTTTTGTCTTGTTTCTTTGGATTTTGCCTGTTGATTGTAACCCCTTTTCCATGGATTTCTAGGCATAGAGTACTTAGAAGTGATTTACCATTCCATTCTTCTGGAGATGTTCTGGAATGTGCAGTTTGCCCAAGGCTACACATAGTGGCTCCTTCTAGCGGAAGCACAGTAGAGAACTGGACTCCTGACTTGTGGCTCCACAACCAGGTACCCAACTCACTGAGTTATCCAGCCAGCAAAAAATTAAATACTGCCTGAACTCCTACTGTATTTGGTGCGGTATAAAATTCTAGCTGAGGAAATTCACAGGAAGATAGGCCCAAGCAGGCTGCATTACATGCCTGAATGTGTTGTTTATAACTGTATTTGCAGAACTGCTGGCTACATGTGATTTCTGCCTAACCAGTGGAGCAACTCTGAGTGATTTGTTTGATTTCTATACTGCCCATCTGGCTACCAAGGCCACTCTGGTTATACAGGTATAGTTACGCAACAGGATTTGAGCCACTATATCGTAATTTGGTGAGAAAAATCAGGAAGATTGAGCTCAGTTCATTTTCTGTTAATGTCCATGGAATCATGGAAACAGAAGTCCAAAACATCTGGAGGGCATCAGGTTAAGGAAGGCCGGTGCAACTAATTACCATAGTGCCAGATAAGAAAAAAGTGCAAGAGCTAAATCAAGCAGCCCAGAAAATGAAGCAAAGGCAATTAAGGTTAACGATTATTCAGCACATTATCTTGGGAACATGGGACTAACTTCCTCATTGCAAGTTCCCTTGACATTTGGACAACTATTTGTATAGGAAACAATATGGGCCAACTGCATGGGTGATTGTTGTCCTATTCAGGCAATGACAACTGCAATTAGGAAAAATTCACAAGGCTGGCTCTGCCCATACCATTCCTATATATCAGTGGTTCCCAACCTTGGGTGTCCAGATGTTTTTAGACTACATTCCCAGAAATCCTGGCCAGCACAGCTAGTAGTGAAGGCTTCTGGAAGTTTTATTCAAGGAACAACTGGGGACCCAAGGTTGGGAACCATTGCTATATATAGAAGTTGCCACTGTCATGTGAAACTGCACCATAAAAATGGTTACACACTACTGCACTTAACACAAAAGATCAAATATATACTGTTTAAGAGAAGTGCAAAATCCAAGCAAATGTTGTTCTATGAAGCTGAAGCAGAAACAACAAAAGATAGGTAGGGGCCCATAAGCATTTTCTTCTTCCTATTCTTAACCACCACCACCTGTTCTTAAATATACAATAGTAGTTAAGCTTCCAGTAGCACATGATAGATTTTTAAATAAGTATTAAATCTGAATGCCACTTATAACTTCGCATACCAGATTCTTAAATCAACATTTGCTATCAGTTCCATGCAATGAAGGTTCTTCCCTAATGCATCCCCACTGTATGCTAAAATTGAAATATAACCATGTTCTGGGAAAAATTAACATTTTAGAAAATGTGCTTAAGAAACTGAAATAAGTAGCAAAGATGTCTTCGTCATAAGGGATCTCCCAGTTCCAAATTTTCTTCTACATTAAATGCAAACACCGCAGTTTAAGAAACAAACATTTGAGTGCTGGATCTTCATCCTCATTAGTAACTCTACCCAA
Source organism: Intellagama lesueurii (assembly GCA_037013535.1). Classification (NCBI taxonomy): domain Eukaryota; kingdom Metazoa; phylum Chordata; class Lepidosauria; order Squamata; family Agamidae; genus Intellagama; species Intellagama lesueurii. Next base: position 69,626,138 of record JBAJHW010000004.1, on the reverse strand, counting down.
AATAAGCTTAACCCATTTATGATTTCTGAGCAAATCATAAAGTAGAGACAGTGCAAAGACGGATGACTCCATTTCAGAATTCTGGTTTCTAATTAAGTAGATAAGACCTGTTTGAATTGGAAGTTGAAAAGTCTTCCCTTCTAAAATTTATTTTGCTTTTCTTTGTATTTCTTCATTTGAACTTGCCAGTGTGTGACGGACTTGCTTGTTGTACCATACAGTGGATATTATTTCATCTGCTACAGAAGAAGCTTTGGGATGAGTGTATGAAAACACCTATTTTCTACTCTTCATTATCACTAGTCATTAAGGATAGTATCTAGTGACTGAAAGTGGTGAACCTTGTGACAGTACAACTATGGACTATTTCAAGACACATAAAAGAATAAGATCACAATTCTACAGCCTGGGAGTAAGCCCCCTGAAGTCAGCAGGATTTACTTGCAACAGACGTACACAGAATTGCATCATAAACTCATTAAAAGAATTCTATAACATAAAGGTGAACCTGACATTTGATCCTGCAGCTTTCTTCATGGTGGTGTTCTTTCTTCTCTGGACTCTTAGGGTGCAATCCAAACCAACCAAGATGGCTGAAAGCCAGGTGAGCTAACCCTAGACCCGATGAAGCAATGCTGAATCCAAACCACTATGGAAGTTGGAAATCACACCAAAGCACTCAGACCCTGTCTAAAATTTGTGCCAGCATTGTGACTGTGAGTGTGGACTGAAAATGGTTTGGATCTAGCTCAGCTCAACTCCTCCCCTACACCTACTTTTCTCCATCCATTTCTAGACTTTTCTGCCCACAGTTAACAGCCAGGATGGCAGCTGCATCAATGAATCTAAGTTCAGGCGGATCAAAGGCAGTTGTGCCAGCAAAAAGGCTTCTCCCTCTTCCAAGTGCACTACAGCCTGCATGCCTTTTAGCTGGGATTGCATTTTTAGTTCTGATGGCCACAATCCATGTATTTCTTTATAGAACTGCTTTTATTGTGCAGAAGCATTACATAAAACATTAAATAAATCAAAAAATATATATATGAAGGAAAAAAGCCGTAGGAATTGGAAGAGTAAAAGCCTCTTCCAGTTAACTATTAATAAAAATACCAGCATTATTATTTTATGGGCATAAGCAAAGTTATCAGAAAAGCAATTCATTTTAAGGTGCTGTGAGAAAGGGAACAGATTAAAATCTATTCTGCAACTTTTCTCAAAAAGGTGACTTGCAAAATTAAAAGGTAGATGAGTTTTGTCATCCCTCACAAGGTCCTTCTGCAGTACATTCATTCCTAATGAAAATACACTGGGTGATAAGACATACACAAGATGCTAAAAAGTGTGCTAACTTTTACTAAATGTTACAATCAATGATGTAACTTATGTAAGTACGGTTGCTTTGTCATATATTGATAGTTACCTCACTTTCACATCCACATTAACTTGATTTTAAATGCAATTAATACATATAGTCAAGGAAGACTAATGGACTACATTCTGCACTTAACCTGGTGGACATTTTCAAATGGCACAAGTGACCAGTGCAAACCTATTTTGCATTGTAAACGACTAAATAAATCTTAATGGATTAAGAATGATCAGCTATCAACACACAAGGGAAATTAAGTGCTGAAATGCCTACATTGATTATTTTAAATTATTAGCCTTACTCTGTTCTTGAATTTGTATGCTTTTAGTGAGCTTTAACACATTTACAAGACTTATTGACTATAATTACAAGAGAATTCAAGTAATGGACACATCAATTATAAGCAACATGTCTTGACCAGACAGTTGCATAAAGAATTCTAAAGAGAGCTCCATTAGCATCTTCCCTGTAGTTTTATTCCATTTTATCTGCCTTAAGAGGGGATATTAAGGGCTTATAAAAGCTGTTCTTACCATGTGAATGTTGCAGTGCCTCCTAAAATCTCATCACCAGATCCAAAATTGAAACATTCCCTAAAACGTTATGTTCAAATACAACATTGCCAGGCTGAAAAAAGTTGAAGCCTGAGATTCTGATCCTTTATACGAATAGTTTAGATACAATGAGGCATCTGAAGATTTTTAAGGCAATGTCAATTCTCCCACCACAAGTCTTAAACACAGTACCCAATCTCAGGTTTGGCTCTTCTAAGCAAACTATTTCACAATTAACACCGAGAAATTTATCAATAACATTTTGCATCTCTCACTTTTCACTTTCTCTTTAGTAACCGTACACTAAGTTTCAACTACTGCATGAATTTAAACTATAGCTTCTATAATAAGCCATTATTTAAAAGTACAGTAAAATAAACCTTACAGTTTTAATGAAAATATGTTCATTGAAATATGAATTTATTATTCAAATCCACTCATAAATTCAACCAAGGAGACACCACTTGTCTAAGCAGAGCTCAGTGATTTAGAAAAGCTGTCTATTTAAAATAAAGAATGTATGGCAGGTTTATAGAAACATAGCAGTGAATTTTTACATAAATTTAGAACTGCAGCTTATGCATTTTTGACAAAAGTGTTGTTTTAAATTTTTCCACTTAACATAAAATATAAAAAGGAAAAGGGAAATGTGGTATAGTAAAGGTCTAAATCACCAAGCCCAATTTTCGCTCATACCGGCTTTGAGTCTCCTCATTACTACCTAAATAAGTGGCTATTTGTAAATATCATGATAATCATACACATTTTTGCTTTCTAAAATTAGCATTCTTCACAGAGTAAAACAGGAACAAATACCCATTTTTCAGACTTTAAATATGAGTGCAGGGTTCTTAATTCAAAGTGTCTAAGGCGTTAGGCTAAGGTTGCCAACAGGCGGATAACATACCAACCAATCAGCTACTTAGGACCTGGACAGGTCATTAGCTAAAACAATGAAAAAAACATAAAATGACATGATCTCCCCTATGTCAGGACTGAATTAGCCAACACTCTAAATACAAAACTCAACTGGTATGTGCCAAAAGGATTGCAGCCAAAATGGAGCCACTGAGCAACAAGTGAGATATCAATATATGCAGGGACAGCCAAGTATTGGCAGATCAGTAGCACATTATTTCTTGAATAAAAGCATACATTTCAGAGTAAAGCACGGAAACAGTTACACTTCTGGAGACATCTCTCTCCCTCCTTTCCTGCCACCCCAGTTCTATCATGTCTCTCTTCCACCTCATCTCAGACACCTCTCCTGAAAAGAGATAAACCTTCTTTCTCATTCAACAGCAAATAAACTCTTCCTCTTTTCCCACTGACAAGTCATCAAATTATACAAACCCAAGAAGAGGACTGTGGAGCAGAATGTCTGAATAACATGGTATGCTTGCTAGGGTAGCAAGCATTGCTCTCAACAAGTTATTTTGGGGAGCAATGAACAGCAATGACAGTGGCCAAAATCCTATTGTAGTGTAGTAAGTTGCACTACAGTAAGCCTATTGAATAAAAGGGGATATATAGAGTCAAATCCTCCATAAACTGCATTGATTAATGGGCCTAATTTAACTGCAACTTATTATGTTAAAGTAAATCACAGTTATAGTAGGCCCATTTGAACCAATGGACCTTACAAAGAATCAGATTCATCAAATCTCCATTGGTTCAGTGGGCCTACTCTAGTACATGAAGCAACAGGATTTTGACCATTGTGGGTGTTTTTCTGTCTGTCTGTCAATCTGTCTTTTGGTTTAAAGAATACAGTAAGATTGGATGCAGAGAGCAGTGGGTGGTTTTTATTTTCAAATTGTTCAATAGGTCCCATGCTACAGAGCACGAGATCCTACTTTTTACTTCCTGTTCACAGGAACCAGCAGTGAAGTGCTCCTAGCCACACTTCCTGGAGAGTGTTTTAAGCATCACTCTTCTTACCCAATACTCTAAACGCTTTTAAGGAAGTGTGGTCAGGAGCGAACACTTCCTGCATTGTTATGCTCCACTTCTGATTACTTTGACTTTGGACTAGAAACAAGCAAAGTTTTAAAGTTTTGAAGAAGACAAAAAACACTCCAGCGATCTCATACGTTATGGAAGTATGACAGGACACTCCCCTCAGCCCATCCAAGAATACCTAATATAACATAGTGCTACCAAGTAACATAATGAGAAACTGATGGATTACTTTTACAAAGCAATGTTCCAAGCTATGGGAGAATCACAGGAAGCCTAATAAGGAAGCAGCATAAAATACATAGACCAAAGAAAAGAGTGCGACACACCAACAGATTGGCAGTAATGAGCACACTTGGCTGTTTCCATTCATGCAAGCATACGTATGTGTATACAGATACAAATTAAAGAGAACATTGGTGGGCCTTCTGTGACCTGACTTGGCAGGTTACCTATGCCTGACCTAACCTGTACCTTGACTAGTGCAACAAGCTCTACATAGCCTTTAAAGAGGATCAGGGATTCTCACTGGATGCTCTACATAGCACTGAGGCTGCTAAGTAGTACACAGTATTGAGGGCATATGACCCTAACACTGAAAGACCTGTGTTAGCTTCCAATTGCTTAACACATCCAATTCAAGGATGATTCTAATTTTCACATCCCTAAACAGCTTGGGGCCTCGCTATCTAAGGGGTAATTTGTCTTGTTATGCACCTGTCTAGATGTTTAGATCTAGACGTCCTGAGAATACCAACAGCTTCACATACTCACTTGACACGCATGCAGGAGAGAGCTTTCTCCTACATGACTCTTGGACTGTGGAATGCACTCCCCCCAGAATTGAGTCCAGTTTACACACTCCCTGTTTTTAGAAACGGTATTATTATATCACAATATTACAATAGGGTTATGATGACCAAAATTCCATTGAGTTTTTACACTGGTGCAACTGGTATAAATCTCATTGGCAAGTTGCTATAATTTAAGAAGTTCCCACAGGCATCTACTGATGCATGCCAAGTTGCCTAAGTTGCCAATGAGACATACACCACTTTCATTACACGTAACTCTATTACTTTAGCAGGTGTAACTAATATGATTTTGGCTGGTAATTTCAATTGTCTGCAGACAGAAATGATTTGAATGCTTGTGGTTTGTTTTGAGGACTGTATGGCTGAATTTACTTTCACTTGTTTTTATTACCTGGAAGCCACCCTGAACATTGTAGTTAAAGAACAGGGTGAAAATGGAATAAACAATAACTATTAAAATGAGATTCCACTTCTGTACCTTCTGCCAGTATGTGGACACTTTTAGGGGACTGACGCCTGCCACCTACTGTTAGGCCTGCTTGCTTACTCCTTGTAACTAATCATTAGCATTTGTTTCTCAAGTGGAGAATATAATCATAAAGTTCTTTGAGGGAGGGAAGAAAGCATCTCTGGAGAAAGAATGAATCAAGGGAGGTCCAAACAGAAATATTTTTATAGGAAAAAGATAACAAGCAACAATGTATTAGGTGAACAGAACAGTCGGCCATTGGAAGATATATGTTTTTCAAATCAAAATGGATGTGTAATCTAGTTAAATTGATATTGCTGGAACCTGGAGGATATAGCCTTTAACAGATATAGTAACAAAGGGGAAAAGGTCACACTTGTAACTTAAAAAATAATAATAATTCATCACTCTGATGAATAAAGCATAGTAGACCTGGGCACTTTGTATTCATATCTTGGAGATACAAATATGATCCGTGGCACAACAAGTGCTACGGGGCCCAATTCCCTCCCCCACAACTGGCCAGGCCACTCACTGGTGACCACTCATCAGCTAAGTGGGGAGACTCCCTGTCCTGCCTCCGCACTAAAATGGTCAGCTGTGCAGGAAAATGGAGAAGGGTCACCTGGGCTCCGGCTGGGATTGGCACGCCGATGACAATGAAGGACCTCAGCGCTGCACAAAGCCAGGTGAGTAGCTCCACTGATTCTGGGGGAGGGAACTGGGCCCCCACAACACTTGTGGTGCCAAGGGTCATATTCATATCCCCAAGATATTAATGCTAAGTGCCTGTCTTAAAGCAGAGTTCGGAACTTTAACTTTTTGGACTATGGCTCCTGTGTCTACCATGCTGGCAAAAGATTCTAAGAGTTGGAGAACAAAAACATAGGCTTCAACTTTCCGCTAAATAGTAGTCTTAAAATTTAAGACAAGGAAGCAGTGAAGTCAAAATTAATAGAAACACTCAGGGAGATTTAAGACATTGGAAGGGGCAATTTACAATTTAAAAATATATGGAATAAAAAAACGGGGCTAGGAAGATCTTAATTCGGTTTATCTTTGCAAAGCACTGGCTACACTGTTTGTTAATACATACCTGTATGGGTGCGAATATGAGCTAGGAAGGCCATCGAATTACTGCTTCGACACATCTTTCCACAGTATTTGCAAATATTGCCTTTATTTTCTTCTCTCTCTCGGTTGATTTGCTCAGTATCTTCAACTATGTATTTGTTGACTTCTCGGAGCAGTTCCTCATGTTGTTCTTTAATATGAAGAAATAAATTCTGTTCTGAATCAAAAGGTTCTGTACATTTAACACATTTAAAGGTGGCACCCCCTTCTGGCAGTTCTTCAACACTGGCTTGTTCATTTCTCATGTGGCCAGCGCTAGCTAGGTGCTGGTGAAGGTTGCTTTCTGTGTAAAACGACTTTCCACAGAGTAAACAGTGGAAGTGCTTCTCTTTTGAAGGATGCTTCATAGCTATGTGAACATTGAGTCCACTCAAACCATCAGCTAAAAAGCCACAGTCATCACAGCGAATACGTGTGGATTCCCCAAGGGGATGTCCTTCAGCTCTCTTCTTCTTTCCACCACCATGTGAAGCATCCAGTTTCACACCTCTCTCACAAACTTTGAGTCCGCTCAGATTCTGTCTATCAGCAACATGCTCGGTTGGCTCACAAACATCTTCATGGCTTTTTAATTTTACTATAGATGAATCAAACTGACCAAAATTTTGCACTGCCATCCCCTCTTTCACCCTACTATCAGGATTGACAAAAGAATCTAAAGTCTCATTACCTTCTTCAATACCTTCAACTCCAGACCTATCTGAACCCCAAATATTATTTAAAGGTACTTCTGTTTCATGTTGTGCATCTAATAGGGTATCTTCTTCCTCTGGAGTAGAATTTTGCTCGGTGTTTTTTTGTTGCTGCAAATCATGCATATTTTGAATAGTTCTTTCAATACTTTCATCAATAGTTTGCTGTTCTAATGTAGTACTTGCATCCGAAAGTACAGAAAACTGTGCTTCTTCTGTTTTTATGTCCTCAACAGATGTCCCAGAACTTTCATGTACTTTTTCAGTGTCTACCCCCAAACTGTATTTATTTTGAGCCAAGTTCAAGCTCAGAGAGACTTCATTAAAAGCTATATCTGTATTTCCAGTTTCTGCTATAAAATTAAATTTTGACTTAACCGTTTCTTGATCATTTATACATTCGATGGTTTCTTTAAGTGTGATCACCTCACCAAATTTATCAACTACACCTTTTTGAACATTTTCTGCATTTTTTCTGTCTTGGATATCTGCATCTACAGCATTAAAAGCATCACCTTCACTAGGCAGCTCAGAAGTGCCACTTTCTTCTGAAGCCATGTAATTAGATGATTTCTTCATTTGCCATGTCTCTTGATTGTCTAGAATTTTCTCTGCAACGCTATCTCTGTGATTCATTTCATCTTCTCTGATCTGAAGTTCTTCAGCGGGCTGCTGCTCTTCTTGAGGCACAGTAGCACTTTCTTTGGCAATATCAGTTGCATCCGTCTCCTCTTCAGAGGAACCACATATGTAAGTTTGCCTTTTAATTTTATGCTTCTCTGTTGCTGCATGCCTAATCATCTCTCTGCGAGTAACGGCGTAATAGTCACAGGCCATGCAATAGTATTCAAATTCTTTAGTATGCTTGCGTTTTACATGTACATCCAGAGAAGAAAAAGAATGTGCAACAAAGTTGCAGTGAGCACACTTATTATCATTTGCACCTACAAGTCTTGCTTGAACCAATGAATCTCTGTCTTGAGTAACTTTACCTGGTTCGGCAATCATATTATGTTTTATTTCTGAATTACTATTGCTATTCAATTCAGAAATCTGAATCACATGTTCGGCTTGCATTTGGATAGCACTGCCCTGATCATCTCCCTGGCTTTCCGAAATAGCATTTTCCAAGTGAGAAGACAGATTGTCATGGTCAACAGAATCACTCAAAATCCCTACCATACTATTTATCTTTTTGCTGTTGGGTTCACCATTAGTCCCTTCGGGGAAAACAATGATCTCTACATTTTTCTCCCCGTTCATTTCCAAACGGCTCTTATGCTTCTTTGTAGCACAATGGCGCTCCATGTCTCCCTTAGTTACAGTGTAATAATTGCACACTTTACACAAATAGCTGTATTGGTGGCTATGCTTTCGCCGAATATGAACAGTCAAGTTTGTAACACTGGAAGCCAGCAAACCACAGTGAGGACATGTGCGAGATATGGTGCCTTTAGGCCTTCCTCTCTTTTGTACAGTACTCAGAGCCAACTCCCTGCCTTTAATTGTTTCATCCGATGGAAAAAGTTCCTTGTTTTCCAGTGCACCGAAAGAGACATGTATGCTGTCAATTTCTGTTGCAGTCTTTGAGCCACCATAAATGGAAGGCTCTGTTACTTTCTTACCATCACTCACACCTACACATACTCTTTCAATACACTCCTCGAAGCGCAAGCCAATATTATTTTTCCTGGCATTTTCAAGGTGTTTACTTCTTTTGATATGCTTTTCCATTCCTTCTTTGCTTAATGAATAGAGATTGCATGCTTTACAGAGGAAATGATATTCCTGAGCATGTCGAAGTTTTATGTGTCTCGTAAGCACAGAGGACGATCTTGTTTTATAAAAACATTTTTTACACTGAAACTGGCTTCTGCTCAGAACAGATTCCTTGGACTCATTAGCAGGATATACCACAGAAGGCTTGGAAATTTCTTGCTGAATTTTCACTTCTTCGGCCTCTTGAAGAACACTTGACTCCACTTCAATGCAAGATGCTGTCTGTTGGGCCAAATCACTATCAAATTGCCTAGTGGTATTTATTTGAGATAATAAACCAATATGCCTCTCAGTTCTGTTATGAGTTGCCACTTCTTCTTCAGTGAGAAAATACAAGTGGCAAGTGACACAGTAATGGGACATACCATGTTCATCACACATGTGTTTCCCAAGGCTTTCGTTACTTAGAGCAAGAAATGAACACTGAGAACAATTTATCTTAATATTTCCCACATGACGGCTATTGTTTTGACAATGTAGCTCAATTTCCTTTTTAGCTGGACAAGAATTACATTTCTCACAATAAAAGTTAGTTTTTTCAGCATGAACTTCATCAACACTCAAGGGCAAGCCTTCTGTGTTCAGCACAGTACATCCACAGTGATCACAAGGATGCAGACTCTTCTGGAGATCAATAGTTTTCTTTGAAGAATTCTCATGCTCCAGAATCATAGATGAACATGCATTTGTTCCATCTGAATTAACCACTTGTATTTTGGAGGCAGCTCTGCACAAGAGATTAACATCAGCTTTCACCAGTGATAGATGACTCTGACTCAACTCCGCTTTGACACTGTGTTTCAAGGTACAGTCAGGTTTGTTCCTTTTACCTATGCCCAACAAATTATATCGCCTTTTAATCTTCTGGTTTAATTTAAAAGAACTACTTTGTCTGAAAGTTGTTCTTTGGGATAAAATATTTCTTTTTTGGTGGCACCTATCAAATATCTCCGTAGTGCTTAAGTTGCCTACTATTATCCGGCCACCTTCAGAAAGTTCTGATGCATGTCTGTTGCTCCCTGAGGATCCTGCAACATCTAGCTTTTCAGTTTGGACCTCTCCACTTCCATCCACGTTGCAGAAAACCACTTCTTCAGTGGTAATATTCTCTGATATATCTGTAGAAACAGTTTTAGATGGTGCCATTTTAACAACCACTTGGCAGCTTGTTTTCAAGTTCTTCATTTTATTGCCTGAATTTTTTAAGCATTGTGAAACTGGATTCCTTATCTTTGGTTTGTAAAGTGCAGATTGTGTTCTCATATTCTTTTCTCTGACTGAGTACTGCTGTTTTTTATGAAGGGTCTTTTTTGTCAATATCTTCACAAAACCACCACGGGCAGCAAGGTTTTGCCGGCGGAGGTGTGTCTTACCAAGAAAATGAGTCTGTAGGAGATCTTCCTCAAAAGACTGAAAACCACAGAGATCACAAAAATATCTAAGCTGTCCAGCAGTCTGCTTGACATGTGTTTGCAAAGATGGAGAAGGTTCTGGCATGTAAGTACTCTGTGGGGTCATAGGCTCTTTGGATTTCTCAAGGTGGTTTTCCTGAATATGCTTTTCTAAATCAGGATAAGTAGCAAACGTTGCCTCACAGTCTTTGCATTTTGAAATATTTTCAGCACTACTGGCTACATAGCTAATGCTGGTTTCATCATCTGGGAAAGATAATGTACATTCAGGAAGCAGAGCTGGACCTTCTTGGAGATGTTCAATTTCCACACGCATATCCTGTGTTGTACTATCACCTTCAGGCATTAGATCATGTTGCATGCATGAAGAATTTGAAATAAATGCATCACTACTAGGACAAGCATTTGTAGATACTTCTTCAACGGCTTCACCCGCTATAAGCTCACTTGTTTCATCAACAGAATCTTCACACATTGTGGCACTTGATGGCCTTTCCTCATTCTGTTCTGTAGCTTTTGCCACAGTCAACTTTAACCTTTTTGAGAGAGGCTCATTTTCAAGGATATTTGTTTCAATAAAGTCCTGTTCTGAAGTTGCTGATAGTGGTCGTTTGGCTTTGCTGTTCTCATCATCTCCGTTCCCTTGGTTCTTTTGTTCTTCAGTCAAAAATGTATTTATTTTTGAGGGAGACAAAGGCTCACTGCCCGTTTTTTCAGCTAAACTATTTTCAGTAAGTTCTTTTTCTAATTCATTCTGTACATTCTCTTCACCTTCATAACTCCTCTGATTTTTTTCAGCATCCATCCTTAATGAAGGTAACATCAAGTCCAGGGGCAACAAAACTATCAGCTCATTTGCTGCAGGGCTTTCTAGGAAAGAGAGAGAGAGAAAATAATGTTAAGTGATTATCTTTTCATGTCCATTAAAACAAGTTGTGTTTTATTCCAAAGCAACTAATAACTTGTTGAATGCAGCCCATTATTTAAAAATCTACAGGGATGTTTTCAGCTAATGATGTTGGTAAACATGTGTAAACAGAATGCCCAAGACAATAATACCTAAATGAAGTCTGTGTCTGGACATCTACATAAGAGTTCTATTATTCTTTTGTGAAAAGGATGCAGTTATTATAGAAAAATTGGGTCCACTTGCATTTGAAATTGTGTTAGCAAAAGACACTCATAAATGACAGAAACAAGTACTGTATTTTTAGCCTCTCTGAAAAACAAAATGTTATCATGCAGCTGCAAGTTCTGCTACTCAGGAACATGCTGCTGTTGCTTGGTTCCAACACAAGCTCATTTTATATGACTGTATTCTGGAAACTGGACAACCCAGTGCACGTTATTTCATAGTTGTGGCATAAATAATGTGCCCATTCTGGGAATTCAAGCCTAAAAAGTTTGACCTTTGTTTTTGACTGCTTTGACACTGCATGGCATTCATTTAAAAGGAAAGAGAAGACAAAAATTATTCTTGCCTGAATTGAAAGTTTCACAATTAAGTAATTAACTGTCCTCAAACTGAAATATGCTCTTAAGATACGACTAGCTCAGAATTATAAAACAAAACATCAGCATGCTGAAACCAAAGTCCAGTTAATGTCGCTCTGCCTATGATAGAGCTTACAGTACCGTAACATCTTGGGACTTGAAGACATAACTTCCTGCATTTTAATAATTAGTCCCAAATAAAAGTATCATGTAACCATCACTATTTCTAATTTTCTCCTCTAATGGACAAAACAGCTGCCTACATTTTTGTCTTTCTAGATAAATTATTTGGCAGTATTTCAACTAACACAGATGTTTTTTACTTGCTTTCTTGTAGTGGTCTCCTATGTTGAAAACATCCTTCAGCTTCACACACCATGTATATCCTTTGGCAGAATCATACTGGAGTTTTGTGAAACTCACCTCAGCTGACTAACAAGGTTTGCCAATTGTATGCCTGGACACATCCCTCCTTGTGCAAGTGAAAAGTGCCCAGACACCTCATCAGTTAACTACAATTAGCTGTGGCAAGTTATGCAAACCTCATGAAAACACCAGTGAGATGCCAGTCACCAGTGAGATGCCTGCTTTGGTTACAGGGGAGTTTTTTTGGACTGGGTGGTGGTGGTGGTGGTGGTGTGAGAGCTAAACTGGGCACTGTGGGGGAGTGTCTGCACTGATTATCCCCTTACTTTTATGTAGGTAATAAGGATGGTGATGACTGACAGAACCCCTTTACTTAGTGTTTCTCTGGCCTGCTCGGTGCTATCTCCCATCCTCCCAACTGCGCCTGACCCTGGGACTACTCAGGAATATGCTGCACATAGCAATGACTGATAGCCAGAATGGACAACTTAGAGGGTCAATTATCAGTCCATAATTTGGCACAAAGGGCTCAAGCACATTAGCTGCAGCAGCTATCACCATCTTCACTTCTTCTGATGAAACACCAAGGTTGTGTCTCCAAAACCTGTCCCTGGACTGTTCAGCAACTGAAATTTCCTAGCATGGCACAACAGATTGCTGGAAAAGGCCGGCATCAAAAGCAAAAGACTGATGCAGGACTTATGCTAAAGACAGAGCTAGATTTTAGCATGACTGGAGGTCACCATTGTCTCCACACTTTACTACCAGTAACAAAAACGTATCTGGGGCACTGGCCTATCAGGCCATGATCTTTGTGGATGCTTCAACGGAAGCTCAGTGTCACAATATCCTCAAAAAAAAAAAAAAGATATTTCACATTATGTTCACATTCCTGCAAAAATTCTAAGTAAAATAACCCACACAAAATAAGATGAAGTCAGCATAAAAAAGTCTTCTGATGACACCTGGTGGCCACTTTTTACAGAGACTAGAATTAAAAAAATCCATTATTAAAAAAACTTTCTGAGAAAATACTTCTGTAACAATTCGAATCCTCATCTCACAATGGGCAGAGAAACATATTCCACATTTAGATCCAATCTGTGTTTGAGTAATGTATATTTACATTTTGAAGTGAATATGTAATGTATATTTACATTACTCAAAGCATTTTCCTTTTACAAGTTTAACCTCAAAAAACTTTCTGCTTTTATCTTCCAAGGAAAAAAATAACCACTGTTTGCTTTCATTTTAATTCCCATTCTTGGATTTGTACTTCAGCTGTACAGTACATTATCCAGTGTAATGAGTTCATTATCCAGTTTAACAGAGCAGCCCCCAAACCAGTCTTTCCTTAAATTTCTTAGAAAACACAGATGAATGGCCACAATACTTTCTGCTCTACAGGTGAGAGCTGTGGAGTAATTCTTCAGCTACATCCCAACTTTTTAAAGCCACAGAAGACACTGTCTGGGGACCTGCAATTGGTGCCAGCCTCAAATGCAGTTAGCGTAATGACATCATTCCACATCTGCCACACTAATATAAAATAGCTGAGTATCTCTTCCTCTCCATTTTCCCAGCAAGCCTGCCAAGAGCTGGAAGACTGGAAACATACTGCAGCCAGACGTGTCTTTGTGGTCTGAGTTAAGGTCGACAAGGGAAAAGGAGGGGGAATTCATGCTACAGAAAGGAGTGTGATGCACAGGTTCACAAAGCTGGTTCCCAAATTTGCAAACCATGGTTTGCAGGGAGCATTTCATTTATCTTAAGCAATTTAAGATGAAACCACTATATCGATTCTGCCTTCTCCAGAAGTATAAATATATTTTTAACTGTTAAGTACTTAATATAAGGTTATCATTAAAAAAAAATAATAAGATGCATGCCTGAAAATGGGCTCAGATATAAGACAAGAGGAAAGGATTCATGGAAAAGGTAGCAAATGCACAAATTCAGTGCCATTAAAGGCAGACACGTGAGATCCCATGTATCTTGTGCCATTTTTAAAAAGGTTGTTTTATTATCAGTGTAACTAATCACAATGAAGCCATCTCTTACAACCAAAGACATAATAATGAATTTTCTTTACAGCTGAAGAGAAATGGGATTTGCTGTTCCATATCAACCCAGAATAGGCTATATAAATTCTTCTTCATATTTATAGTTAAATGTAATTTTTATCTATAAAACCAGACATGAAATATTAAAAAATGAAACAACAGAATTTACATCCCTTACTTAATTTAGTTTAAATGGTCTATTCACTAAAAAGAAGGGGAAAGGTTACATACGTATTATTTCGCTCCCTCCATTCTCCCCTATAGCTTTCCCATTATAAACCACACTGATTCTGGAATTTATAACTCAGTTGTAAAATTTCCACTCTATACCAAGTGTTGGTTTACTTGTCCTATAACACACACACGTGTGTGCGTTTGTGTGCACGTGCGTTATTGGACAAAGAACACTAGAGAAAAGTCTTGAGGATAGGCAGCTAGAAGAAAAACATTTAGTTAAAATGCACATTTAGAAAGCATGTCCTAATGAGCTTAAGACTTTATTCTGTAGATATACCTCAGGACCAGGTGTCTGTCTGTAAAGACATACACCGGTAAAGGAACAGAGAGAAAACAAAAAGACAAAAAAAGTGCTTTTTTTGGTTTGCTGTTTCTGTTTTTTTACAGGTCATGAGAATACATGCATATGTCTCTTGTGGTGGTGGTGGAGATGGTATTGTTATAAACAGATGACAATATCAAACCTTGGTACAGGCACATCATGACACAAGAAAGGAAGAAGCTACTATTTTCAGATTATCCATATATTCCAGTCCTCTTCCACTTCTATAACTTAGGATACCAGGACAAAATATCTCACTCAGAAGAGCAGCAGCTGGGGGGGGGGGGTGTTATCATCCCTCTAACTGTGAAGATTCTCAGTCATCCAGGTGAAATTATCTGGAAGTTGAGTCATGGCAACTGGACTTCTGGTCATTCCTTACATGGCGGGTGTCTCTGAAAAGCTCAAAAGGATGTTTGGTAAACACCACATACCTGTGCACTTCAAACTCACAAACACACTATGGCAGAGACTAGTCCACCCAAAAGACTGAACACCAAAACAAAACAGGAGCAATATAGTATATGCGGTCCAATGCAAAAAGGAGAAACCAAACAGCCACTAAACAGGAGAATGGCCCAGCACAGGAGGGGCAACGGCTCAGGACCATAATCAGCAGTGTTTCTTCATTTGAAGGAAAAAGGACACTCATCTAATGACCAAGATGTACTCATTTTGGACCGAGAAGATAGGTAGTTTGAAAGAGGGGTCAGGGAGGCCATACACGTGCATACAGAAAATTCCTCAATCAACAGGGGTGGAGGCCTTAGATACAATCTGTCTCCCATTTAACATGCTGCCCGTTCATCCATCCCCAGGAAGATCAGGACCGGGTGGAGAAGGACAGCAGAGGTGGGATTTTCACTCACCCCCCCCAATCCTTTGTCCATCTAATGAGCCTATTCAGAACAGGGGGAAGTGAAACCAACGTGGAGGATATATCAGGGATCTCCTACCAACTCTCCTCAGACTGAAGCAGCTACTTGGATGAGTAGAACGTTTCAACCTAATAAGAAAGAAGTCCAGTTGCCATGACTCAACTTCCAGATCATTGATCTAAGTACTTTAAGTCTCCTAGGCCTTCCCTTTACCTTCACTACTGAAAACTGTGTTTTGGCAAAACTACATTAGCTAACCAGTCCTTCCACCCTCAACAGCTATGATCAACGTCTTCAGCACATAAGAACACAACAATAAGGATGCACTACCCTGTTTCCCCGAAAATAAGACCTAACCTGAAATTAAGCCCTAGCATGATTTTTCAGGATGCTCGTAATATAAGCCCTACCCCAAAAATAAGCCCCAGTTAAGTGAAACCCCCGCCCTCCACCATTGTGCAGCATTGTGCAGCAACCCGAAGAAGATGACATGACTGTATTGGAATAAATGTAGATGGTTGTACATGAAAATTTTAAAAAATCCCCTGAAAATATGCCCTAATGCGTTTTTTGGAGCAAAAATTAATATAAGACCCTGTCTTATTTTCAGGGGAACACAGTACACAAAAAGTGGCCATGCAGATAGGTTCTCAGTTGACAAGTGCCAGCGCCTCCATTTCAAGATATGTTGGGGTTGATGAAACTCACAGTCACTCTGCATAAAGGCAGACAGCCCAGCCACTGGAAGCAGAATACATATCATATTTTGCGCTCACTCTCTCTCACTTGCTCGCTCTCTCCACAGAGAGAGAGAGTATATATATATATTCTCTCTCTATGTGTGTGTGTGCATGTATATATATACATGTATATACATATATACACATACACAAAGTTATTTCATGAATCCTTTGAGGGAAAGGTTCACAGAACGCATCTTATGTGCAAAGAGAGGGAAAGCTGGTAAGGCAAGGTACTATGAGAACATCTATGTCAACATTCTCACAATCATCTATCTAGCTCATAGTCATCTAGCACAGAGGTCCCCAACCCCCGGTCCGTGGCCCGGTGCCGGTCCGTGGCCTGGGCCGGACCGGGCCGCCGAGACAGACCTCCCGCCCCCCCCCGCATGTACTCACCCCGTGCCACCCGTTTGCGCCTGTGCGCGCGCTCCAGCACGCCCGTGTGAGCGCCGCACTGCCATTTGCGCATGCACACGAGCGCGCAAGAGCGTGCATGCGCAAACAGTGGTGCGGCGCTCGCACGGGCGTGCACCCGCCCCGTGCGAGAGAGCATGCGAGTTTGTTCGCGCATGCACGCAAGCGCGGGGGGTGCCCCGCCTTCCCCGGCCGGTCCGCGGACCGAAAAAGGTTGGGGAACGCTGATTTAGCAGATATCTATGTCAAGAAATTGTGTAATGCACTGCCACTACTTACTACCATCCCAACCTCAGGCAGCATCTTGGCAATCCTTTGCATGCCTACAAAATCTTTACTAGTCCAGTTCAGTCAAAGTCTACGTAGAGATCTTATTGTTTTTAATGGTCTCAATGCTGGGTAAATAGAATTTATTTTTCTTTAGGAAATGAAAGAGCAGCGCTCACATCTTGTACTTACTTGGGGTGGAAGCTAAGGTACAAGAAGAGTGCTTCAGCACACCCATGTTTTTAGTGGGGAGGAGTTGATCTATGGTCTAAAATTCCCAATTCTGGAAATAAGGAAATCTCAGCCATAACATTTGGCATTAATTGAAGGTTTTCTCTCATTGAGAAATTATTCCTAAAGTGTGTAATCCAGAAGGCAACATCCACTGAGAGAAGCCAGGGTGTATCTTACTTACTAGCAAGAAAGAACTAATGGAGAATAATAGGTCAGTTTGGTATGAGCTATTTCAATTCATCATAGCCAGGAAAGGGATCATTAAACACAGCAGTGCAAACGTATCAAATTACAAGAAAGACGACAAGTGAAGTTAGAAATAAAAAAATGTCAATTTTGTATACTGCTGCTATGTGCCCTTTTATTCATCATTGTGAAGGTAAGCTTAAAGGACAAACTGCAGCCCTCTAGCACACTCAAGTGGGATAGCCACACACACTGTTTAACTGACAGCAAATCGTAACATGGGCAAATCACACACACACAAGTGACTCTAGTAGCAACGCTGTCTGAAACTAATTGGGAACATATAGCTTCCAAATGTACCTACTAAATAGATGCAATACTCAGTTCTCCCATTGTCTATAGGTTGGGGAGATGTGAAGTATTTGTCCCTACCTTCTTATATTTCTGAGCAGCATTGTGCTGTCTTACTATGTTTTCTACACTGTAACAGTGTGCTAGTTCAATATACAGATAATTAAAACTTAATCTGAACTCAATTTTGCTAATAATACCTGAATCTTGAAAATATAATCATTTTAGGAACAAAAGATAAACAATGTAATGGTCACATGCCTAGCAATTCCACATACAACTGGAAAAAAGCAATGTACTATGTTGCATGTACAATGATATACACAACCATATATAGCAGGAGTGGCAAATCTATGGCACACGTGCCCAAGGTAGCATGTGAAAGAATTCTGTTCACACAGCATGCAATGCCACGTGCTGGTTCTTTAAATCCTATCCGCTTCTCAAAATTAACATGGGCATGTGAGAGAATTCTTTAGAACAGTGGTTCTTAACCTTTTTTTTTTTTTACCATGGATTTTTTACCATGGACCCCCTTTAAATGTCTTTTGTTGCCATGGACCACCAGAACTTAACTCAAGATTTAAAACCCTAAGGTGCATCAAATATTTATTTAAAGTTTCTCATGAATGGTCTACATATTTGGAGAGAAGGGAGAAATAATTCCAACACATTTCAACCAATCCATGTCATGAAATGTTATAAACTCATTTAAGCTGTTAAATACTTCTTCAGCTGTAGTGTGCACCAATGAGGAGATGAGTATGTTTTCAAAAATATTTATCTCGTGCTCATATCTAACGTAGCACAAAAAGGTTGCTTTGTTTGTTATGTCTGTGCTTTCATCCAACTGCAGTGCAAATTATGGGGACATGCGAATTCTTTCTAATAATTGTTCCTTGCTATTGGTTGACAAACCATCGATTCACTTCATTGTGTCATTTTACAAAGGTGCTAAGGAAAGGTCCTTGGCAGCTTTCTCGTTGATCAATGCAGAAACCATGATTTCTGCAGAAGGTAATATAAGTTTCATTTTGCTTCATCAACGTAATCAGTTCTTTTATGTTTCAAATTCAGCCAGCGATCCATTCTGAGGCTTAGCCAAAATGTATTGTTACAAAATTCACTGCAATAATATCGAAAAGTCACTTTATCTGACAATAACCAAACGGTTTTATTAGCAGAAATAAAAGAAGAAACATTATCACAAAGTCCTTCCAAACACTCACTCAAACTGACACTGACTGGCTCCGATTTTCTCTTCCGGTAGCTTCTGATTGTCTGTACAATACCAAGAAATGTCATGTATTGTTTCTCAGCCACTCAGTGTCATTCACCAGCATGTTCTCATTGTGTGCAGAAATATCAAACAGTTATTTACTATCAAACAATTATTTTCATAACCGATTTTTACTTTTGTTTGTTTTTAATGGAGGCAGTAGGTTAGAAGAGCCACGTTTTACACAAATAAGCAAGATAAGTTAACATTTTGTTCTACAGTTTCTTTCTTTTTTTCTTTCTTAACTGCAAAAAATCATAACATTTCTTCAAGCCTTCATGGACTGCCTGTGAGGACATCATGTCACCCCGGGGATCCGCGGATCACAAATTAAGAATCTAGGCTTTAGAAGATTACCACTAATTTAGGCATACACTCTCAAAACATTTCACTGCCCCAATATATGGCTTAGCCAGATAATGGTTCAACACTTTCCCTTTTTTCAACACAGATCCTCCCAGAATCTCCTGCTCATCCTGCCCAGTAAGCTTTGCGACTTTCCTAAGTGCTTAGCTATCATACGAGGTATGAGAACGCAACATGAGAACCCATTCTACCACCTGAGAGACAGCTCAGCAGTAACAGTCAGGCCAATTTTACAAAAGAAAAAGGTAAACCACACTTGCAACCCAAAACCAAGTGTATTTGAAGCATCTGATAAAACCAAGCAAGTCCACAACCCTGCCCTGATTGCCAGAGCGCTTCTTTATTCTTGTCAGAAGCATGCTTTCTAACTTCTGTTACATGGCCAAAAAATCAAATACTTATTTGTGAGTTACACAGCTGATCCAATATCAAGTAGACCCTTTAAGAATGAGCTACTGCTAATTTGCAGAAATGTTTCCCCAACAGTGTGAAGTTGGATTATGCCGAAAACCTATTCATGAGATGCTGATACAAGCCTTTTTAAAAATGTTCTTGCTGAAGGTGCTAAGCTCCGCCAAGTATGAGTAGCAAACTGGCACACATAAGAGGGTATGGTCCTGTGCTGAAGGGTTTATTTCTCCCTTAAGCAGACAATAATTTGTAATGCAACTGTAATGTCCGAATTGGCTTGGACTGAGGATAGCTGCTTATTTCCTGGAGTGTTATTTCTGTCATAGGAGGACAGAAAGTTGTTCCAGTTCTGTACAAATGCACTGGGACTCCTAAGGCAGCCTATGGCATTCAGAGAGTTGGTAAGAGTGAGAGAGGGAAGGACAGCCAGTTCCCCTCCCTCAAGAAATAAGGAAATACATTTTTCCTTTTTTTTAGTTATAGGCCAAGTAATATCACTGGAAGTAAAAAGAGGATGTCCTCTTGAAATCAGCTCAGATAAAAGAAAATGTGGAGTTCACTGTCAGAGCTGAAATAGACATCTTAGCTAGAACTGGTACATTCTGGGCAACGGCAGTGAAACAAACAAAGCTGTTAAGAGAGCTTTCAAAACAGAGATTGCAAAAACTATAGTCACATGCACAAACACACATGGACTGTTTTTAATAAATTATATTGAGTTATAGGGTACAGAAATAGACTTTATTGTACTGTACTGTCGAAAGATAAACTTGAAGCAGAAATAAAAAGAACTCGAAGTGAGCTTTAGCTACCAAATGCTAGAGATCACATTTTGCTAGAAAAAAATTAGGGGAACGATACCAATTTCTTTTCCCAGAATGGAAGAGAATTTTTGGAAGCCTATTTATGCACAGCTATAGTTGAAATTTGAGGTGCTTGCCTTGCAGGTGTCAGGACTACAAACCAGGCACCCTGGCTTATAGTACCTTGCAAGGAACTAGACAGTGACTAGCCATACTTGCCTCTTTATCAGGCCTTCTCTAGTTTCCAGAAGATAATCCTTGAAATGTGGACATGGACAAAGCCAAATTACATGTATAATTGTTCTGCGCAAGTTGCCTAACTGGATGGTTGTGATGTAACTGAAAATACTCTTTGTTAAATGCCATCAAATCGGAACCAACTTACAGCAACCCTAATCAGGATTTCAAAGTAAATGAAATATTTAAGAAGTGGTCTTACCACTTTCACACCCCCAGTGAGTCTCCATGACTAAGCCTCCTGAGTCTTAGTCCATCACTCTGTTCACAACGTCACCCTGGGTATCCTGAAGATACTCTTCATGTAGATTCATTGCAACTTAGCTTCAGGTTTGGGTTTGCCAGGAAAAAAGCTTTGTTTGTCTTGATGGATGACCTACTGATCTATACTGGGAGAGCTGCATACACCCAGCTCGCTCAACAACTTTCCCAGTATGTTTCCAACCACAACACAAAGTGTTGGTTTTTAAATTTTAAAAGCACTCAAAGATTTGAGACCTCTATAACTAAAGGACTGTGTTCTTCCACATGAGCCTATACTAGTCATTACAGTCATCCTCTGCAGCCTCTACATTTCCTCACCACTGAAGATGAGTGGTGGCCAAAACCAGGATCTTTTTAGGTGTGTTGCTTCAACTCTGGAATACCTTTTCTCATGGAAATGTACACTGCTCTTAGTTTTGCTTTTAGAACTGTTTATTACTAGGAAATGTTTCTTTCTGATTTATATTATTGTATCGCTTTACTGTCTGTTTTTTAAATTTTAATGTAAGATGTTTCCATAATAATGTAACCTTGTTTTGTTGAAAACTGGGGTGTGACTCTTAGCTAGACAGACAACTAAATAAAATAATTATCGACACTACATTGCTCTGTAATTCATTATGAATAGGAATCACAGAAGAATACTGTTTTCTCACACCAATGGTACAGTGCCTTAAATTTAGAATACAAAGTTTCCACTTTATTTAAAAATTAAAAGGCATGCTGTGCTATGGTTGCACTGGCAATTGGATTAGTAGCACCCCAACTGAGTTAAACAGCACTTCTTCCTGTTAGGGTTTATATTATTATATCCTTTAAAAAAAAAAAGAGGGAATAGAAAGATAGAGGGAAGCAAACACCACAAAAAGAGTAAAATAATTATGAAGGCATCAAGTGCTGTGAAAGACAGTAAGACCCAAGACACAGGGGAAAAAAACACTAGCATCAGCAGAAACTGATAGTAAAGAAGAGCAGCAATATGTTTCAAGTAAAGAAGTAAAATGTTTATGCACTTGAAATTTTCATGTCTCAGAAAAAAGGAGTCTGGCCTCATGAAAGGAGAGTCTCTTTCAAAGTAAATGGTTTGAATCTCAATGTCTTCAATCAGATTTGCCATCATTGCCAAGTTAGGGAACACAGGCATAAACAGCCAATGAACAAACTCACACAGGCTGTCAACTGCTTAATCAGGATCTGACATTACAGGAAAAATGTGAAATTATGTAATTGCCTACATTTAGCAATTCTGATAGCTTAGACAAATTAAGAGCACTCTTACGATCTTACTTTATACAATAATACTACTTCTGCAGTTTAATTCGGGGGGGGGGGGATCTTGTCAGAAATACCTCTGCTTTTCTTCCAGAGCTTGATCACAGTTCCAGTTTTTGATTTTATATAAAATTATTATTCCCTCACTCCCCATCACCCAATATAATCTGATCAGGAACAGACATTTCCTGGGGTAAGAGTATGGACCTCAATTAAAATTGAGTACATTATATCCTGAAATCTACCACTGTGTGATTAATTTATGCATTTATGATATGCCCAACAATTCTGTATGAAGCTGAATCTAAACACTGGTCACCAAAAACCCTAAAGTTTTGCTGTGTACCTTATGTAAAATCTAAGGGAGTTACCATCAAATAAACATATACCCTGTTTCCCCTAAAATAAGACCTAACCTGAAAATAAGCCCTAGTATGATTTTTCAGGATGCTCGTAATATAAGTCCTACTCCAAAAATAAGCCCTAGTTAAGTGAAACCCCGCCCTCCACCATTGTGCAGCAACCAGAAGATGACATGACTGCATTTGAATAAATGTAGATGGTTGTACATGACAAAAATAAAACATCCCCTGAAAATCAGCCCTAATGCTTTTTTTGGAGCAAAAATTAATATAAGACCCTGTCTTATTTTCCGGGAAACAGGGTAAATAGAAAATAGAAATAGAAAATATATATGCAGAATAACAGAAATTACATGTCTTTCTCTAGCAAGAGGTAAGAAGTAATCCAGAAGAAAAAAATATCTATAACCATACAACCTTCTTCATGTCTACTCAGAGATAAATGTCATCATGGGCCAGAATCCTGTTGGTGAATTACATATAAATAATTTAAGTTGCATAGCTCACTCCAGTGAACTGCTTCTAATTAATAAGGGGCAAGTCGTGTGTGCCTGTTGTGCAATCTAGCACATACCCTGGAATTCAACTGACACCTCATTGGCAAGTGTTAAACCATTTAGCTTTTGTAGACATAAATCACCAACAGGATTCAGTTCAATGATGCTTATTTACTCCTAAGTGGGTATACAATTACAACACATTTGGATGTACTCTTTTGCACCTTGAACAGATATAAAGTTTGTGGTCCTTGTTCCATTTAAGGAACAAGAATTTCAGGACAAACTATAGGGCAACTTTTCTCCTCCTCTTCAACCTATATAAAATATTACTTTTGATTAAGTGTTTTGGCCCCTCATCAAGTAGTGCAGCCCCACCTACCCAAGGAACTGTAAAACTGAACAACAGAAAACAAACTTAAGGCCAACACAAAAACAACCAACCCTACATACAGTTCTCCCTTTCCACTTAACAGAAATCATGATGTGATACGGTATGGTCTTGCTCTGATCTCTCCCCT
Source organism: Intellagama lesueurii (assembly GCA_037013535.1). NCBI lineage: Eukaryota > Metazoa > Chordata > Lepidosauria > Squamata > Agamidae > Intellagama > Intellagama lesueurii. The sequence continues at coordinate 69,602,388 of JBAJHW010000004.1, read as the reverse complement.
ATGCAGGAGCTGAGCATGCAGAAAAGCAAAAGGCACATTGGGATGATATCGTATCACATGATGTCTTCGCCTGTTTTGGAAGGCAAGTTATTTCAGGGTGAAAACAAAATTAGGTGTTAGACTGAGCCAACCCAGTGCCTGCCATGATTTTCTCTCTAGAGGAAGCCACAGCTCCATTTTGCATGCAAAACAGTTCAAATCAGACCAATAAATATTCACTGGGTACTCTTCTTTTTGTATAAACTCTAGAATTTTACAGCATAAGGAAAAACAACTAATGTTGATCCTATAATAATCAACCTTCTGAAAGAAAAACGTTGTCAAGTATTCAAAAGTTTCATGCATATGATAATAAAATTCATGAACCCTAGGAGGTTTGTTACCATACTGTCTTCTTCTATTTGGAGTCTTTCAGTAGTGCTAAACTTCAGGCACTGAGCACGTGCATGTATGGCAAACTTAAGAAGCAATCTTCAAATAAAAGCTGAAGTGATTATATCTTATCCTTAATATAGTATCTATCATAATTAAAAACTACTCATCTGTTTCTCTTGACATACTGATGCATACCCATTAATGAACTAGTGAAACCCTTCATGGGGGGAACAATCGCTCATCTTTTCTAGTCTTAATGCTATACATATTCCTTATATATCCAAATTCCTATCTATTCTTTATTCCATTTACAGCAAAAAGCATGCCATTGTGCACACCCTCAAGTAATCTTGCCTTTACAGTCATCTACACAGGTAAAAATAACCACACATAAAGCAGTCTGACAGAACTCCCTTGAATTTGCATCCCTGACCACCACACATTAGAATTTACCATCCATAAACTGACTGAAGATGTCTATGTAGGCATCCTTCAGTCTCGAGAGACTATGGTAACATGCTCTGAATTAGAGGTCTTGGAACAGCATCTAGTGTGGCTGAGAAGGCCAATTCGAGAGTGACAATCCCTTCCACACTGAAGACAAATACAATCTGTCCCCTATCCAGCTCCCTGATTTTGCTGGTTTCGGGACTGCCTCTTTGCCTCGGCCTGCTGGACAAGTGTCTCTTCAAAATGGGAGAGGCCATGATGCACCGCCTGCCTCTAGGCTGAACGCTCAGATGTCGAAGTTTCCCATCTGTTGAGGTCCATTCCTAAGGCCTTCAGATCCTGCTTGCAGATATCCTTGTATCGCAGCTGTGGTCTCCCTCTGGGGCGCTTCCCTGCACTAATTCTCCATACAGGAGATCTTTTGGAATCCGACCATTAGCCATTCTCACGACATGCCCGAACCAACATAGACATCGCTGTTTCAGTAATGTATACATGCTAAAAATTCCAACTTGTTCTATGACTACTCTATTTAGAACTTTGTCCTGCCAGTTGATACCAAAAATGCATCGGAGACAACGCATATAGAATGTGTTCAACTTCCTCTCCTGCCATGCACAAAGGGTCCAGGACTCACTGCAGTACAGGAGTGTACTCAGGACACAGGCTCTATAGATCTGGATCTTGGTATATGCCGTCAGCTTTTTATTAAGCCATACTCTCTTTGTGAGTCTAGAGAACATGGTAGCTGCTTTGCCAATGCATTTATCCAGCTCAATATCTAGAGAGAGTGTGTCAGAGATCGTTGAGCCAAGGTACACGAAATCATGAACAACCTCCAATTCTTGTGTAGAGATGGTAATAGAGGGAGGTGAGTCCATGCCCTGGCCCATGACTTGTGTTTTCTTCAGGCTGATTGTTAATCCAAAATCTTGGCAGGCCTTACTAAAACGATTCATGGGTTGTTGGAGGTCTTCAGCAGAATGAGTAACAACAGCTGCATCATCGATGAAGAGGAAGTCCCGCATGCATTTCAGCTGGACTTTGGTCTTCGCTCTCAATCTAGAGAGATTAAAGAGTTTTCCATCTGATCTAGTCCTGAGATAGACACCTTCTGTTGCAGTTCCAAAAGCATGCTTCAGCATGACAGCAAAAAAGATCCCAAACAGAGTCGGCGCGAGGACACAGCCCTGTTTCACTCCGCTTCGGATGTCAAAGGGATCTGATGTTGAGCCATCAAAAACTACAGTGCCCTTCATTTCCTCATGAAAGGACCTGATGATGTTAAGGAGTCGAGGTGGACATCCAATCTTGGGAAGGATTTTAAAAAGGCCGTCCCTGCTAACCAAATCAAAGGCCTTTGTAAGATCTATGAAGGCCACAAAGAGTGGCTGTCGTTGTTCCCTACATTTCTCCTGCAACTGTCTGAGGGAAAATACCATGTCAATGGTGGATCTATTAGCTCGAAATCCACACTGTGATTCTGGGTAGACTCTGTCTGCAAGCACCTGGAGCCTCTTCAGCACAAAACAGGCAAGCAGCTTCCCTACAACGCTGAGAAGAGAGATGCCACGGTAGTTACCGCAGTCGCCCCTGTCGCCTTTCTTGTACAATGTGACGATGTTTGCATCCTTCATGTCCTGTGGTACTCGACCTTCCCTCCAGCAAAGACAAAAGATTTCACACCGCTCTTGTACTTGCTATCAAGAACCCTTTAACCTGTAGATTTTTATAGTGTACAATGTGTAGACTCAATTTGAGTAGGGCACTTGTTTGTGTGGAAACAGTACATTGCAGTAGCAGATTTGAGCCAGCTCAGCACATACTGTAAGACCAGATAGGAGGGAGGGGTCACCTACTGCAGTCAATCTAAGAGCCAGTGCATAAGTCCATTTTTCCTATTTCAAGAAACCAAAAGGTAAGAAAGAGAGGTGAAGGCAATTGAGGTAAGTAGTGGGAGATATTTCTTCCTCTTTCCACTGCTTTGTTTTCAACCTTCAACAGGTTGCAAGGCCACTGGGGGGGAAAGGAGATACGTTTTGTCACCCAGAAAAACAGCTTGTTAGACAATGGCCCAATTCGTCTTACCTGCTTACACTGGCATAGCACAAACAGTGTTACTCTGCAGGTGAAGCATCTGAAGTTAAGAAATCACCACAGATTTTGTCTTGCATACTCAGCATGCAATTGATAATGCCTACAGTGATGTCTTAACTTGAGGCAACTTGCCTCCAAAAGTTACACTATTTGCACGGGCCAATTGGTTTTGTACCTAAACAGAACTTGTCCTCCTTGCTACTGTCTGAAGCCCAATCCAAGAATGCCTCTATTTTGTTTTAAGTATTTTGGATTTTCTACCAAAAATCGTGTGCATATGCAAACATATACACACTGTAAAGCAAGATCCATTTGGAAAACCTGTGGAATGAGGTAGTTTTCCAAAGTCAAGGCACTACTGTCAAAAAGCCCTTGTCATGTATAACCAGCAAACCCCCACCCCCAATTGCGTTGGGACATGGCCCCAGAAATCTGCCAATGATCTCAATGAACAGGCCAGCTCATGTGTCAGAAGGCAGTCCTTTAAAATCACTGTTGGAAATGTGGGAAGGAAATTGGTACATACTTTCATATGTGGTGGGAATGTGAAAAAGTGCAAAGATTTTGGAAACAAATTTTTAAAGAATTAAGCTACATATGTGAAAAAGATATAGAATTTAATGCTGAGATTGCTTTGTTATCAATATATGAGAATGTGGAATATGACAAAATGACTAAAGAATTGATAACTAATTTATTAACAGCAGCTAGATTGATTATAGCTAGGCAATGGAAATCAAAAGTCGAATTGCAAATTGAAGAATGGTATAAAGAAATATGGAATATAGCAATAAATGATAAATTAACTTGTAACTTAAAGGTTAAGAAAGGAGAGTTGAAAAAAAAATAACTTTTATGATATATGGGGTAGATTTTTGGAATATGTATTAATAAGAGGAAAAGGGAAAGCTCCAAATCAAGAATCAATGCAGTTTTGGAGAAGAGGACAATAGAAGAAGAGGAAGAAGAAGAACAATAAGGAAGAGGAAGATTATGGCAAGAGGTCCCGCATATGGTGGTGGGGAACACAGTTAAATTGTATTTTAGTTTGTATGTTATATGTTTTTGTTTATGTTATAGTTATATAATAATTAAAAATAAATTTTTTTAAAAAAAAATCACTGGTTCAAAGCATTATATGACTTTGAAAGTAACAACCACAACTTTAAGTAGACATTTGTAACTCTCAACAAATCCAGAGCACCACTTTCTAGACTTGCCTACCAAGAACAACTAGAGCTACTATCAAATGGAATCTTCACATTCCATCCTGAAAAGGTGATTCAGAAGAATATACTTGGCAATACTGAAGGCCACTGACAGAACCAACAGGTTCTATCGCCATCTCACAAAATAAGTCATCCATCAGGAAAGCCACAGCTATCTCAGTCCCAGACTTGGGAGAAAATCAGACTGAAATTGATCTAGATAATTTAGGTGCCTATTCTGTCAGAGAAAATGAAGGCCTTCTCATTTCCATATGTGCTGCATTTTCGGAATACTATCATAAACCTGTTATCTACTCTAACCTGATTAAAACACCATGCTTTTCATTCAGTCTGGATAGCCAAATTGCCCTTTTGCTCTTTAGGAGAAGTTGCAAAATGGACAACTCAAATTCTAAGATAAGAACAACTAGGATAGTATTCATTAGAATCTCAGATATATAGTCAAAGCAATGACATTTAACGTGATTATGGAAAAGTGTTCATTAGCTTATCAGCTTCAAACCGCCAACTTGCAAATAATTTACAGTTTAAAATGTGAGCAGAACAGGGGGAAAGTCAATACGAGGATTGCCCCAGTTGTAAAAATCGGAGAAAAACACAGAAACCTAAAAGATCTTGAAGTCAGCATCTACACATACATCTCTGACTGCTGTGTGCATTATTGAAATAGGGTATTGTGCTAATATGCAAAATTTAGACATTAATCAGGATAATCATGTTAAAACAAGATGCATACAGGTTTATACTTTTCAAAGTTATTCCCTGAGAAAAAGAGAGGGTTTGTCCTCAAAGTTTGGGTACTTCCACTGATATTGCCCTGTTCTCAACCCTAGTAGCATTCATAAGGGAACAGCCAGCAAAAGGAACTGTGAGACAAGATAGAAGTTCTATTCAGGCATTTGCCTGCTCATGTACAGGACTAAAAGGGTTGTAGTCCCACTCTTTATACTCTCACACACCCAGAAGTATACTAGAGCTTTAAGTGATACATGCAAAAGTCTGCTGAGGGCTTTGTAACTGCATTGTAACTGCATTTGGTTTCCATCTTGTTTCTCCAAGTATGACAGCTAAGAGAGGAATCACTATCTGGATGATGGAACCATTAAGGCCCTGTTCCCCAACCCCCGGTCCCCGGCCCGGTGCCGGTCCCTGGCCTGGGCCGGACCGGGCCGCCAAGACAGACCTCCCGCCCCCCCACCCGCATGCACTCACCCCCGCGCCGCCCGTTTGCGCCTGCGCGCGTGCTCCAGCATGCCCGTGGGAGGGCCGCTCCACCATTTGTGCATGCAAGGTCCCTGCAGAGCAGAGGGGGAGGCGGCGGCAGGTAGGGCGAGCTGGGGGCGGCCGCTTCTCCTGGCTGCGATAAAATGAAGAGCCAGAGGCAGCCAAGGCGAGCCAGCCGAGGCTTCAGCCTCCCTGCCCCAGACCAGAGCAGCAGAGCCTGGGAAGGACTCCCGAGTGCATCTCAGACCGCCTTCCCCCTCTTTCTTTCTTTCTCCTCCTCCTGCCTGGAAGCAATGTGCACACCACACGTGGACACTGCCGCCGGTCCCCACCCCCTCAATTTCCCACTTCTGTCCGAGTCCTTTGCAAAGCAGTTAACTTTTTCACTCGGTTTTCCACGCCCCCCCCCATATGAAGCTGCAGCCCGAGGGACGCTCTTCTCGCCGAGAAGCGGCAATAAAAGTGGGGACGCTGGGGGGGGGTGGTCGAGGTCTCTGCAGAGACTGCCGTATATCTCTATCGGAGCGAGATGGGGAGGACGTGGGAGCGCCTGAGCGCGGCCGCTTGGCCCTGGCAATAGAGCGAGAACGAGAGCAAGAAAAGGTGGGAAGGAAGGGCAAGGAAAAAAGGGAGGGGGGAATCCCTTCTTCTCCTTTGCTCCAGGAGAAGCGGTTTCTTAACCCCACCCCCCCAATAGCCCAGGACAAGAAAACCAGCCTCTGCTGGGCAGCCACCCCTTTGCCCCCTCGTTGTGCCTGTGTCTGCCCCTCTTCGGGCTTTGGTGTGGTGGCAGTTTTTTCTTCTTCTTTTTAATTTGATCTCTCGTAAAACCAAGAAGGAGAATGTAAAAGGGGGGGGGGAATGCCCAGGAGGAAGCAGGAGCAGAGAGGAGAGTGTGTGTATGTGTGTGCCCCCCTCTCTCTCCTTCCCCTCGCTTTTCTTCGCTTTCCTCGCCCTCTCTTTCCCCTCCCCTTTCTTGTGATTGTTCATTTGTGTATGTGTGTCTGCATGTGAATGGATTTCTCTTTTACGGCGGGGGGGGGGGAGAAGAAAGAAGAGGCTATTTCCCCCTCTTTCTTTTAATTGGGGTGGGGAGGAGTTGCAGTTGGAAGGGAAAGCCGTGTGCTGGCGTCCCCTTGGCTTCATGCTTCCGGTTCCGTTGGGGCCACAGCGCAAAGGGCTGGTCGGGATGGCGGTGGTGGCGTCGGCTGTTGGTTGCGGGCGTTTGTTGAACCGAACGGGGTCACGAGTAGGCTTGTGAAAAACACACTGGTGAGTGGAAATGGAAAAGTCTCTGGCCAGAATCCCCAACCTATTTGGAATTCTGAATAAGTGTCAGGAATGCTATGAGGAAGCTGCTGTTCTCCTAATGGCTATTGTGATGGGTACAGCCAGTTACAAAACACTAATTTTACAAGACATAGTGGTGAGGATTAAGGACAGTTTGCCCTATAATCTGAAATACAAAGCACATATTTGAATCCATAGTTTCAGAATTTAACAAGCAACCTATTTTACAGAAAAACAAGCCAATTAATTCTTTGATTTATCTCTAAAGCTGTCTTTCCCCACCAAATGAAGGTTGCATCAAATCATACACAAGAACCACACAGCAGGCATGCACAAACAATTGTGTTCTCCCCTGTTTTCTCTCTCCTTCAGTCACTATCCTAATTAAACACATGATGCTCTGGATCATTACTAACCTCTTCATCTGTACCTCACTTCCCATCCTGTCCATTTTCAAACTTGCAGCAATGCACCTCATTCATCCATCATGTAAGTGCCCACTATCCCTTTTCTCTGCCATAGAACATCATGCATATCATAAAGCTTAAATACTTCTTTATTTTAAAAATGAGAGAGGGCAAGACAGTTTGGTAGACGCTGTGGACAGTGGGCATTATTTTGGTGTGCAAGGAAAAATGAACATTGAGACAAAATACTTGTAAACCTCCAAGCAACCTGTACTACTAATTAAAGGAAATCCATTGGCTATACAGTTCATTGATGCATAAAGGCTTGACAAGTATGTTAACAAACCAGCACAGCCATTCAGTTGGTCAAGGCATTAGTCTCTAGTCAGGGGTTCACACATTTACAATACATATGATTGCAAATATATATAAATATTTATTTATTTTATTATTATTTTTTTGTAGCTGAGGAAATGTCTGAAAGAAGGTTGCCACCCTTCACAATAATTTCCTGCAGTAGTTGCCAGTAAAGATGTGCAGCATTGGCTTGATGATAGAATGCCTTGTACCTACCCCACCTGCACCTGGGAAGGGGTTTCTAAGTGCCCTGTTTCATATATGGGACATCTCTGGGGCTCTTGTCATTGATCTCCCTGTGAAGGCTGCAAAGAGGACCCTTAATCTGGAACCAGGAGAACAGGAACTATTGGCCAGAATCCCATTGGACTGTATGTTTTGTGTAACTTGCCAGAGCTAATTGTGGCTAGTTGAGGAGGTGCCAGGGTGGGTCTCAGTGGATATAAAAAGTTTACACACCCCTGTTAAAATGTCAAGTGTCTGTGATGTAAAAAAATGAGACAAAGATAAATCATTTCAGAACTTTTTCCACCTTTAATGAGACCTATGAACTGTACAACTCAGTTGAACAACAAACTGAGATCTTTTAGGTGGAGGGAGGGAAAAATAAAAAACTGAAATAATATGGTTGCATATGTGTGCACACCCTTAAACTAATACTTTGTCGAAGCACCTTTTGATTTTATTACAGCACTAAGCCTTTTTGGGTTTGAGTCTATCAGTATGGCACATCTTGATTTGGCAATATTTGCCCACTCTTCTTTGCCAAAATGCTCCAAATCTGTCAGATTGCAAGGGTGTCTCCTGTGCACAGCCCTTTTCAGATCACCCCACAGATATTCAATCGGATTCAGGTCTGGGCTCTGGCTGGGCCATTCCAAAACATTAATCTTCTTCTGGTGAAGCCATTCCTTTGTTGATTTGGATGTATGCTTTGGGTCGTTGTCATGCTGAAAGATGAAGTTCCTCCTCATGTTCAGCTTTCTAGCAGAAGCCTGAAGGTTTTGTGCCAATATTGACTGGTATTTGGAACTGTTCATAATTCCCTCTACTTTGACTAAGGTCCCAGTCCCAGCTGAAGAAAAACAACCCCAAAGCATGATGCTGCCACCACCATGCTTCACTGTGGGTATGGTGTTCTTTTGGTGATGTGCAGTGTTGTTTTTGCGCCAAACATATCTTTTGGAATTAGGGCCAAAAAATTCAACCTTGGTTTCATCAGACCATAACACTTTTTCCCCACATGCTTTTGGGAGACTTCAGATGTGTTTTTGCAAAATTTAGCTGGGCTTGGATGTTTTTCTTTGTAAGAAAAGGCTTCCGTCTTGCCCCTCTACCCCATAGCCCAGACATATGAAGAATATGGGAGATTGTTGTCACATGTACCACACAGCCAGGACTTGCCAGATATTCCTGCAGCTCCTTTAATGTTGCTGTAGGCCTCTTGGCAGCCTCCCTGACCAATTTTCTTCTAGTCTTTTCATCACTTCTGCAGGGACGTCCAGTTCTTGGTAATGTCACTGTTGTGCCATATTTTCTCCACTTGATGATGGCTGTCTTCACTATGTTCCATGGTATATCTAATGCCTTGGAAATTCTTTTGTACCCTTCTCCTGACTGATACCTTTTTAAGAATGAGATCCCTCTGATGCTTTGAAAGCTCTCTGTGGACCATGGCTTCTGCTGTAGAATGTGACTAAGAAAATGTCAGGAAAGATCAGCATAGCTGATCTTTATTTGGGATTCCTCAGAGGCACTTTAAATGACGGCATAACATACTACTGCATAACAAGTACTCCCACGCACGGACGCCCCCCCATGCCCCCCCATTCACAGACGCCGGCGGTGGCAGCCCCCCCCCCCCCCGGTCCTTGGAAGAATGGTCTTCAACAAAACCGGTCCCTGGCATTAAAAAGGTTGGGGACCACTGCATTAAGGTGCAGCCCCAGAACAATATTCAAAATAAGTTTATTCCTTACAAAAGGAAGGTACCGTCCATCTTGTCAGACATGCTCTTATTGTTATTCTAGCTGATAGTGGGCATCCAAAATCACTAAGGTTAAACAGATGACACCACTGATCACTCTTTGACCCCAAATCCTAATGAGTGTTCGTAATTGCTTCAAATAGATGTAAGCAACAGTAGAAATAAGCTAAAACCTCACAGCACCCATCCAACAGTTCAACCACTATTCTGGCAGGAGCCTGAGCCACAGATACCTTATGCTATTCTCTGGTATCAACCCTAAAAGCTAAGAACCAAAACATCATCACATGATGTCCCAACTCCCCATTCACCGAGATGGACCAGAAGGATTCTGGCTGCCCCTGACAAGCTGTTTACCAGTGACCCACGATGACTGCAGCTGGCTATAAGTGCCAGAATGAGGCATTTCATTTTTTCCCCTTATTCTCTATACATCGTTGTTTATTCTTTTTTGCAAAAATTGGCACACAATGAATGAGATACTTCTGCCATGCTATCTTATCAGTAACTCTGTTCCCAAACAAGCTGGTTGTTTTGGAAGGTAGTGGAATTCTTTAGAACAAAACTATAATAACTAATGTAAACTATCTCTTTAGAAAGCACTTTTTTCAATCGTATTTTCACTTTTCTTGGCAACCTGGGAGGCATTTTTTTCCTGCTCTCCCTTAAACATTCCAGCACCCAGTCTGGGGAATTCCATGTTGGATCACTATTGGAAATAGTATGCATGACTAGCTTAATCCCTGTTTTGTTTCTTATTACATACCTTACTATGTACCACACAACAAAAGGACTGCAGAGGAGACCCAAATTATGCCGCAAGGTTCTCCTCAAGTAGAAACAGACTGAGGTGAAGCACTCCCAATTCAAGCCTTCCATTAAGGTACACTGTGCAGATACAGAGGAAGCAAGAAACAGACCCAGGATTTATCAGGTTTACTGTCTCTCCAGGATTGTCCCTTAGTGATTCCTTGTTTCTTTGCCATGCTAATTGTTTCTATATTTGTTCCTCATAAAATATTGGGGAAGGGAAGTAAACACATTGCAGCATATTTTTTAAAAATATCAAAGATGATGACAGCTGAACACTAACTTTCAAAAAAGAAAAGAAAAAGAGAAAGCTAATAGCTAAGGTATTCGGGGATCTGAAATATTTCTCACTCATTCAGATAAGAGACTGAGAGAAATACAATCAACTGCACAAGACAAGCAAATATTGGCAGAGCTAATATCAAGATTTTTAATCTCATGATCACATACAACTCATTGTATATATACTCATTAGAATGTCTAGCTTTAAATAACTAAAATAATAAATAATTAATAAGAGCATATTAAGGTGACTGGATCTTGAAACCGTTATATAAGATACAAATGTTTCAAGATAATGTTCTAGTAGATGACAAGACAATCTTTCATTACCTATCTATATTTTTTAAAGGGTATACATGTTTATTCTATACTTATACATATGCAGGTATAAACACACATATAGATATGATAAATCCAAACATGTTAGTAAATTGACTTCTTAAACATAATAACACAGTTTGCCCAAGAAGCATAAGAATGCTCTTCTATTCCACTACAAGGCCTGGAACGCCTACCTCATATTTCGTAATATGCACAGTCTCACCATCCGCAATTAAGGTCACAATCCTAACTAAGCCAGATGGCTGAGGGCAGGCTGAGCTGACATTAAGCCAGTTGAGCCAGTGCTGAATCCAAACCTCTCCCAGCCTAGGCATATTGGAAATTGCTTAAGATTGCCCAGACCATGACCCATCATTGTGCCAGAATAGTGGTTGTGAGTATGATCTGAGGGGTGTTTGGACCTGACATAACTCAGTTCCTCCTTTCTCCACATGCACACACCATTCCTCCCCCCCCCCCTTGGCTCTTCTACTGCTGATCTCAGCCAGCACAGCAGGTGTGCTGGCAGATCCAACTGTGCTGGCAAATCTGATATCAACCAGCATGAGAGGCTTCTGCATACTCCAGACCCACTACGGCCAGCATATCTTTGAGTCTGGATTGAATTGTAACCTTTAAATTGATTCATTCAATTACAGGCAAGTTAAAGCCCAAATCACCTTGTTTGCAGTTGGACTGCGATGACTGAAATGCTTCTTATATTTATATATTTATATTTCCCATAAAAATCTTGTATGGGGAACTTCACACATTTCATCATGTTGCACATCTACCCATTTTTATATAAGATCTGAGTCCACTTATATGTTTAGAGTTAACAATGGTCTACTTCTTTGCTGAGATCATACATTGCAGCACTTTACTACAATAGCTCTAATTTATTTATTTGTTTGTTTGTTTGTTTGTTTGTTTGATTGATTGATTGATTGATTGATTGATTGATTGATTGATTTAAAATCTTTTACCCTGCCTTTTTCCTTGAATAAGACTTTGAGTAGGAGCCAGGGCAGCTTACATCATTAAAAGACAATACTTAAAGCTAAAAATAAGTACACTAATACTAAAAAGGATCAAACAAATATCACACTAAAAGATTAACAGAAGCAACATCAAAACACATTCAAAGCAGTAAGGTCCAACAATCTATTTAAGAACCCCACTCAGGCAGCCAGTTATTAAGGGAAAGTTTACTTGAAGAGAAAGGTCTTTGCCTGCTTGCGGAAGGATAGCAAAGATGGGGTCAGCCTAGCCTCCTGTGGAAGGGAGTTCCAACACCTGGGGACAGCAACAGAGAAGGTCCTCTCCCGTGTGCCCACCAAACACACCAGTACCAGTGAAGGTGGTGGAACTGAGAAAGACATATCCTGATGATCTTAACTCCCAGGCAAGGTCACAAATAGAGACACAATCCTTGAGATAGCTTGGGCCCAATATAAGAGATCAGCAGTCAGTGGAGTTGCTTTAAAAGAGGGTTTATCGGATCCCTGTGACTAGCCCCTATTACGAATCTGGCTGCCACATTTTGGAGTTGCTGAAGTTTCCAAACATATTCCAGAGCACTCTATAGTAATCCAGCTGGGATGGAACTAAGGCAAGTGTCACTGTGGCCAAATCAGACCTCTCTAGGAACAGGCATAGCTGGCGCACTAGTTTCAATTTAATGACCTGAATGTTGAAAACTCCCTTCATGAGTCTCATAGATAAGTGGTTCCCAACCTTTTTAACTCCACAGATCGGTTGGGGAAGGCGGGGCACCCCCCCTGCGCTCACGTGCTCGCACAAAGGAGCGCAGGCACGCTCACGCGCGTGCATACATAAAAGGCGGGGGCGCTCGGGAGGCACTCATGTGCACTCGCAAAGGGGTGGGGGTGCTCGCTCACGCGCACACTCACACACATGCACAAAGGGGCTGTGCGGGGGGCGGGAGGGCATGCGGGGGGTGGATTATCTGTCTCCGTGGCTCGGTCCAGCCCAGGCCACGGACCGGCACCGGGCCACAGACCGGGAGTTGGGGACCCCTGTCATAGATCATTCCAGTAAATTATCTTGATAGAAACTAAGATGTATTGATAAACAGCAAAATTTAATATCAAGCTATTCACATAATGACTCACAGATGAATATGTACCAATTGCATATCGAGAATGTCCATAGAAATCTTGGATTTCAGAACACTATATTTTTCTTTGGTACTAGAACTCACTTTAATGACATTAGCATTTACTACGTCCTGTCTAATACAGCTTTTCTTTTGTCTTTGGAAGTTGGTAATGTGTGCAAGGAGAAAGACAAGAGAAGTTGTTCAGAAAACGTTCCTGAGTGATTCAATGTAGCTGGGGTAACAGAGCAAGTGTTTCTTCAAACTACTCCAGATCATTGAACATGGTTAAAATTTTAATTTTAATAAACTGGGTTATGGAAGATGTGGAATTACTCAGTTTTTTCAAGGTTTGTTCACACAAAAACAGATTGAAAATGACATTATCTAATACATACAACCTATATAAAGATGTGGTTCAAAAGTCACACTTTCAAATTTAAAATGGGATCCTGTTTTTAATCCCTGATTTTAAAAAATTACCATCAGCCGTACCAATATTTACACACTGGAAAGTCAAAAGTGAGAGAAAAGGGTGTGCCAGTTTCCAGGTGCTTCACATGAAAGCCTAACTATTCCACAGTATAAAACTTGGGTTCCCAAACTGGGGAGTGTGCCCACCAGAGGTGTGAAGAAATTGCAATAGGATTATGAGACTGTGATATTTCCTTAAAGAAAAAAATATCAGCTTAAGCAGTTATCTTCAGTAGAATTTAAGATTTCTCAAGAAAAACTGTTTTGTACAGTTCAAAATATTTTAATTAAATGGATTATGACTTGAATTTTTTTCAAAAGGGGGTTGTATGACAGTAAGAAAGAGGGGAGATGTATGGATTTCTCAAAAAAGGTGAGTCATGATGCCAAATAATTGAGCTGGAAGGGGCCTATAAGTCCAAACCCCTGCTCAAAGTTTGGAAATCACTGATATAAAGTACCCCACTCTGCATATTTTAGAAAGGGTTCTGTTTTCATCTCAAGGCAGAATCCTATTACTTATTAATTTAATAATATTAGAATTAGCACATAAAGTTTGCATAACTTGCCATAGCCACTTACAGCTGGAAACAAGGTGGGGGAGCACGTCTAGGTCATGTGCCTGGTTGTGAGCTCGCCTGCACAACAGAGAAATGCCCCAGCATTACATCAGTTAGGCTTCACAAGTTACACAAACACCAAGAGGATCCTGGCCTCTGTGTATAGAACTGTTTTGGTTTTTATTTTAGCGATAAAAGATCTAATGCTAACACAGTACCATTAAACAACAGCTCCTTGAAAGGTTTACGAATTGAGTGTAATTTCAGTTCTGTTTTGCCTTGCCCAGAGCACTTTGCAAAATTATGTCAGGAGTAACTGTGACATCCAGAGATCCCATGTACCAAAAGTGAGAGCCAAACATTCAAACCTCTAGAATATACTGCAGTTTGAGTCTTAAGTGTATCACAGACATATTGTGTGTTTTCAATCAGAATCAGTGTGTTTTCACAAAAACAAATTGGGAACTAGACTACAGGAGGTATATGGTTACAGAACTATGTCTTGTTAACTGTATTGAGAATTTACACACAGTGGTTCAGGCTTAGTAGGGGGAAAAAACACATATCATGAACAGTATTCTCCCTTGTGTGTGCCAGCAGCTGAAAAAAAATGTTCACATAGACTTGGTAAGAGTTTAAGAATGTTTACTGTATAATATATGTCTAGAATAAACTAAAAATGCTTTAAAATATTTGTACTTGATACAGACTTGTGTGCCTGACAGACTTATAAGTGTTTTGTGACATATTCTTAGCAGACATAGTAACAGCCAAGTTGTCAGACTAACTATACAAGCAGACTCCTAACAGACAAATAATAGACTACTTCTAACAGAATAAAGCCCCTTCATGGATTGCTGCCTTGACGTGGCAAAGGGGCTTGAGTAATTCAGAGAAGCTATGGGCTATGCCGTGCAGGGACACCCAAGACGGACAAGTCATAGTGGAGAGTTCTGATGAAACACGATCCACCTGGAGCAGGAACTGGCAAGCCACTCCAGTATCTTGGCCAAGAAAACCCCATGGACAGAAACAAAAGGCTAAAAGATATGACGCTGGAAGATGAGCCCCTCAGGTCGGAAGGCGTCCAACATGCTACTGAGGAAGAGCGGAGGACAAGGACAAGTAGCTCCAGAGCTAATGGTTGGGCCAAAGCCGAAAGGACACTCAGCTGCAGACGTGCCTGGAAGTGAAAGGAAAGTCCGATGCTGCAAAGAAAAATACTGCATAGGAACCTGGAATGTAAGATCTATGAACCTTGGTAAGCTGGATGTGGTCAAACAGGAGATGGCAAGAATAAACATTGACATCCTGGGCATCAGTGAACTAAAATGGATTGGAATGGGCGAATTCAATTCAGACAATTATCATATCTACTATTGTGGGCAAGAATCCCATAGAAGAAATGGAGTAGCCCTCATAGTCAACAAAAAAGTGGGAAAAGCTGTACTGGGATACAATCTCAAAAATGATAGAATGATTTCAATACGAATCCAAGGCAGACCTTTCAACATCACAGTAATACATGTTTATGCACCAACCACCGATGTTGAAGAGGCTGAAATTGACCAATTCTATGAAGACTTACAACACCTTCTAGAATTGACACCAAAGAAAGATGTTCTTCTCATTATAGGGGACTGGAATGCTGAAGTAGGGAGTCAAGAGATAAAAGGAACAACAGGTAAGTTTGGCCTTGAAGTTCAAAACGAAGCAGGGCAAAGGCTAATAGAGTTTTGTCAAGAGAACAAGCTGGTCATCACAAACACTCTTTTCCAACAACACAAGAGGAGACTCTACACATGGACATCACCAGATGCGCAATACCGAAATCAGATTGATTATGTTCTTTGCAGCCAAAGATGGAGAAGCTCTATACAGTCAGCAAAAACAAGACCTGGAGCTGATTGTGGCTCTGATCATGACGCTGTTAAGGTGCTACACTCAATATGCCAGCAAGTTTGGAAAACTCAGCAGTGGCCAGAGGATTGGAAAAGATCAGTCTACATCCCAATCCCAAAGAAGGGCAGTGCCATAGAATGCTCCAACTACCGTACAATTGCACTCATTTCACACGCTAGCAAGGTTATGCTCATAATCCTACAAGGTAGGCTTCAGCAGTATGTGGACTGAGAACTCCCAGAAGTACAAGCTGGATTTTGAAGGGGCAGAGGAACTAGAGACCAAATTGCTAACATGCGCTGGATTATGGAGGAAGCCAGAGAGTTCCAGAAAAACATCTACTTCTGCTTCATTGACTACGCAAAAGCCTTTGACTGTGTGGACCACAGCAAACTATGGCAAGTTCTTAAAGAAATGGGAGTGCCTGGCCACCTTATCTACCTCCTGAGAAATCTCTATGTGGCACAGGAAGCAACAGTTAGAACTGGATATGGAACAACTGATTGGTTCAAAATTGGGAAAGGAGTACGACAAGGCTGTATATTGTCTCCCTGCCTATTTAACTTATATGCAGAATACATCACGTGAAAGGCTAAACTGGATGAATCCCAAACCGGAATTAAGATTGCCGGAAGAAATATCAACAACCTCAGATATACAGATGATACCACTCTGATGGCAGAAAGTGAGGAGGAATTAAAGAACCTCTTAATGAGGGTGAAAGAGGAGAGCACAAAAAATGGTCTGAAGCTCAACATCAAAAAAACTAAGATCATGGCCACTGGTCCCATCACCTCCTGGCAAATAGAAGGGGAAGATATGGAGGCAGTGACAGATTTTACTTTCTTGGGCTCCATGATCACTGCAGATGGTGACAGCAGCCACGAAATTAAAAGACGCCTGCTTCTTGGGAGGAAAGCGATGACAAACCTAGACAGCATCTTAAAAAGCAGAGACATCACCTTGCCGACAAAGGTCCGCATAGTCAAAGCTATGGTTTTTCCAGTAGCAATGTATGGAAGTGAGAACTGGACCATAAAGAAGGCTGACCGCCGAAGAATTGATGCTTTTGAATTGGGGTGCTGGAGGAGACTCTTGAGAGTTCCCTGGACTGCAAAGAGAACAAACCTATCCATTTTGAAGGAAATCAACCCTGAGTGCTCACTGGAAGGACAGATCCTGAAGCTGAGGCTCCAATACTTTGGCCATCTCATGAGAAGAGACGACTCCCTGGAAAAGACCCTGATGTTGGGAAAGTGTGAAGGCAAGAGGAGAAGGGGACGACAGAGGACGTGATGGTTGGACAGTGTCATCGAAACTACCAACATGAATTTGACCAATCTCCAGGAGGCAGTGGAAGACAGGAGGGCCTGGCGTGCTCTGGTCCATGGGGTCACGAAGAGTCGGATACGACTTAACGACTAAACAACAACAACAAACAGAATAAAGAAAGAGGACCATAAAGAAGGCTGACCGCCGAAGAATTGATGCTTTTGAATTGTGGTGCTGGAGGAGACTCTTGAGAGTCTCCTGGACTGCAAGGAGAACAAACCTATCCATTTTGAAGGAAATCAACCCGGAATGCTCACTGGAAGGACAGATCCTGAAGCTGAGGCTCCAATACTTTGGCCATCTCATGAGAAGAGAAGACTCCTTGGAAAAGACCCTGATGTTGGGAAAATGTGAAGGCAAGAGGAGAAGGGGACGACAGAGGATGAGATGGTTGGACAGTGTCACCGAAGCTACCAACATGAATTTGACCCAACTCCAGGAGGCAGTGGAAGACAGGAGGGCCTGGCGTGCTCTGGTCCATGGGGTCACGAAGAGTCGGACACGACTTAACGACTAAACAACAACAACAGAATAATAATGGTCACTTCTTTTTCTATCTGGCAGTTAACCCAATTAACACCCATTGGCTAACACGAGACAGAATCTAACTGGTTACATATGTTCCAATATGTAAATTATAAAATTCAATTCTTGGATATGCATATTTATACATTTTGGGTTGCATATTCCAACATGTCTAGGGGCAGAAACACAGGCTACAAGAAGAAGGTATTTCCCACTATTTTTCATGACACCATCTGATTCCCACACTTTCCATGCACAATATTGCATTGTAAAGTTTTAAATTTGTGTTTGGCTCACAAGATCAGCAACACAAGTAAGCAAAATCAGAGATTGAGTTTATGCGGTAAATTGGTTTTGTTTTTCCTTTTCACTACCATTGTGCCTTTGTACGATCCAGCCTGATATAAAGTTATGATGAATGCAGAGTTTATTATTTTGTGAAATGTATTTAATTGTAATAAGTGTATTTACCCAACTATGGATTTGAATGTTTTTCCTATGTACCAAAATAACTATTTTAATCTGAAGTGTCTGAGAGAAACTGATCAAAACCCAACAAGGTGGAGGCTTTATGGATAATAGATGTTCATGTCAAAAAATTGCATATGTAGCCTATTGTACAGGTATGATTTTAAACATCCTCCCTGTAGAGCCACAGCTGATATCAACAGGCAGTTTATAAATACATGACAACCACTTTGGCCAGAATCCTACTGGTGTTTATACAGGTTTGCATTAACTTCATCAAGTCAACTAATGAGGTTGTTTCCATACACCCCAGAACCTCATCAATTAGTTGCAGCAAATTCTCAAAACCCCAAAAGGATGCCAGCCCATTAATTTAGCTGTTCAGGGAGAAATTTACTACCAGAGGAAGACTGCTTTTTACCCAAACTTCCTTGCATTACTTCAAATACAAAGAATTTTGCATTTCGAAGATTACACGTCCTTCAATCACCAGGCAATATCCCATTTGTCTGGACTTTTGCCACCTGTTATGCAAAATTCCTCAGAGGCTTTGTTAATATATGTTTCTCACTACTTGTGACCCACAAACGTCTTTTCTATTAAAGGTGGAGATAGACCTCGGTAAGAGCAAGGCTTTATACTTTTCCAGCAAGTGCTGACTAACAATTTTTTTGATTTTTTTTTCTTAATTTACCAGCAGGGCTTCCTCTGATTTTTTTTTTTAATCCTATGTCTTCCAATAGTAACTAGCTACTGGGTTACTTGCGGGGAAGTATGAATAAATACTGTATGTAAGAGAGACACAAGCAACCCAAAAGATATCCCTCACTGTGAAAGCAGACAACGTCTCAGAAACAAAGTGCCCGCAAAAATTCCGTTTATTTCTTTTGAAGTCTGTCAATTGCAGAACGCATGCGCACTCCTCAGTTCAAGCTTCAACGTAAAGCAGTTATAACACGAGCGGAACAAACCGGCCGATGCGCAGGCGCAACCATCAATATTGAAGAATACGCGTTGAACACGCATACCCTCCTTTTCCCTCCGTAGTAAAAAAATAAAAGGAGAGAGGGAGAGCTGTCAGACAGGACGCATGCACACTACTGACAGAAGAAGCCAAAAACTGCAGTTGGCTTCCGCATGCGCACTTTGCCCACCTCGTCTCCCCTCTTTTAATGAGGGAGTGTGAGGTCTTGTGGCGTTAGCCAATCACAATCGTCCCAACTTCTACGCCCAACCACTCAGGAAACGATTTGTAAGAGCCAAGTTCCGGTAGCCATCACTGATTGGCCCAAAACTTGCTTCCCAGTGTCCCGCCCACCCCCTCAAGAGAGGAGAAAGAAAAAAACGACGGCAGCGCAGAGGCCCAAAAAGCCCTGGGGAAAGAGACAGGGCCTGCTGGAAGCTAGGAGAAAGCAGGCCCTCTACGAACAAACGCCTTTAACGCTCTTAAGCACAAACCTTCCTACGAAACGAAGCCACTGCCCCCAGTTGTTTTTCACTCACCGGCCCGGGGGGAGCCGTCCTCCTCCGCTTGTGATGATCTTGGTCACAAGTGGCGTGCCGTAGATTCGCCGTAGTGCGTCACTCTCGGAACGTGGTGCGTCATGCCGTATCAGGCGGGAGGCTGGGAAAACCGGAAACGGGCCTGCCCAGGGGGCGAGTGCCCTGTTGCTGAAACGGCCTTAACGGTATCTCAGTGTCTCCTTTGGGGCGCGAGGTGGGTTTTTCTCCTAGAAGAGTCGCAATGGAGTCACGAGAGTTGTAACGGCACCCGTCCCCTCAGGCTGAGGGCGCTCGCACGCGCTCAGGGGGCGTTTTTGGCTAGTGTGACCTCGCGTGAAAAGCTGGTGGGTGTAAAAAGGCGCTCCGGGGGTTGACGTGGGGCGCTCAACAGGCACATGCCCCCCCCCCCCCGGCCTTCCCTTTCAGTGCCTGTAGGCTCAGTCCCTGGATGATCAGCCCGACCCTCTTGTTTAATAAGCGGAAAAATCATAAATCTGGATGTGGCGTTCAGTCATTGGGTATCTGAAGTTTTACCTGTAAAAATACTTGTCGGGATTAAGTCTCTAAATTAGGATATATTATTTACAGTTGTTTGCAGTCTGGTATCTTTCCTGCCTAGAAGGAAATCCAGTTAAGCACAATGGGATTGATGCTCAGGAAAGCCTTCAGAAAGGGTAGCGCTAATTGTTCAGCTATTTCCCAATCGCTTGATGGTTTGTTCAGGGTTTTTTTTAACCTGCTTTGTAAGAGTGTTGGAATAATTTAATATTCTTACACTAATATTCAAGCGTTTCCTGGGCATTTTCTGATCTCTGTAACAATTTTGGTACATTGTGAGAAATACAAAATTGGCATGACCCAATAGGTTTTTGTGTGTGCAGGACTGTGTGTGTTCCACCCAAACACAATGGCCAGAGTTTAGACTAAAACAAAAATAAAATAAAATAAAGCAGTCCATTCCTTGCACTGTTGGGTATTTTCTGGCCCCAGTAAACTCCACTGCCCCTTCCCCCATGAAGTAAATTTCAGTTTTCCCCAGATAGGACCAACCTACAAGCAATTATTTTTGCATTTTCTAACTTATTCTTGGGCCCCTTCCAACTCAAGAATTCTATGGAACAGAAAAGCACACTGGAAAATATATGGGACTTATTTGTCTCAAGATGTCACATTGAGTGGGACACACATGCACACACACACACACACACTCAAAAATATATACATATAAACTTTATTATGGTCAGTGACCACTGTCTGAAATACAAATATGTACATACATGGATACATCCATCCATGAATACATAGAATATGTTATTCCAAGGACCTGCATTACTTTGTTGTTATGTGCCATCAAGTTGCCTCTAACTTATGGTGACCCACGAATGAGCAATCTCAACTGTGACCTGACCTCAACAGCCCAGCTCAGTTCTTGCAGACTCAAGGGAGTCAATCCATCTCATATTTGGTTTCCTCTTTTCCTGCTGCCTTCAACTTTCCTAGCATTTTTTCCTTTTCCAGAGAATCCTGTCTTCTCATGATGTGCCCAAAGTAGGACAACCTCACTTTCAGCATTTTTGCCTCCAGAGATAGTTTATTTATTTTTTTCACAGATTTTTATATCTGCCCGTTAGTAAGAGGCACTATTCTGGGTGGTTAACAGTCTGTGCATGTGGGCGGGTGGGTGTCTGTGCATGCAGGTGGCGGGCCGGCTGAGAGTACACACGTGCACATGTTCCTGTTCCTTCGGCCCTCAAAAATGTTGAAAATATCCGGTGTGGCCATCACGGTCAAAGGTTTGGAGACCCCTGGTCTAGTAAATAATGCATTGCATATGTTTTTAATTCAAGAAATTATTGTTTAATTAAAATTGGCATCTAGTATTAATTTAAAAAAAATTAGCCGTCCATTTGATACCTTGACTATGGCTGAAATGTAAGCTAACGGCGCCTCTACATAAGAACCAAAAACTGCCAGAACGGATTAATCGGTTTTCAATGCATTCCTATGGGAAATGGTGCTTCGACTTACGAAAATTTCGAGTTGTGGCCACCGTTCCAATACGGATTAATTCCGTAAGTCGAGGCACCACTGTATTGAGATTTGGAGTTTGATGACACAAGCGCTGTCTCTCCTTTGCTTCATCTGCAAGAGATGCTGCACAGGTCCTTGAGCACTGCCTAGCATTGATAATGTACTGGATGAAGGCCAATAAACTGAAACTGAATCCAGATAAGATGGAGATCCTACTGTTAGGATCATCAAAGCATTTGGAGATAAACATACCTGGCCTGGATCTCCCTGAAGGATTGGGTCCACAGCTTGAGGGTACTCCTGAACCTGGCACTCTCTGCGGAGACTCATACCAGCCATGGCCAGGAGTGCCTTTCATCAACTCTGTTTGATTGCCTAGCTGTAGCCCTACCTGGATAAGAAATGCCTAGTAGCACTGGTTCATGCAATGGTAATATAAAAAACAGATTACTGTAATGGCCTCTATGTAGGACTATCCTTGAAAACAGTATAGAAACTTCAGCAGGTGCAAAGTGCAGCAGCCAGATTGATTTCTGGGACTAGTAAATTCAATCATATATCCCCAGTCTTGGCTCACCTTCATTGGCTTCCTGTCAGTGTCTGTGATCAATTCACGGTGCTGGTTATGACCTATAAAGCCCTTAGTAGTTTAGCACCTCGATACTTGTTCAAATGTTTTTCTCAGAAATCAGCTACCCATTTCGCCCGCTCTTTTCAATCCATATTGCTAAAAGTGGCCACACCGAGAGAGGCCAAAAGGCAGTAACAAGGAATCCAGCCTTTTCAGTGGGGGTCCCCAGTCTTTGGAATAAACTACCAACTGAGATATGCCAGGCTGCGTCTCTGGAAATTCGTGAAAACAATTATACAAAGCTGCCTTTAGTAACTGATCCCCTGGAAGCTGTTCATATTTTTTTCTTATGTTTTCCTTTTGTATGAATTTTAAATTTATACCTGTGAATTGCCATATTGTTGAATATACTGTAATGTGGGATGTTGTGGAGTTAAAATTTTAATCTGTAAACCATCTAGAGTAATGCTCACATTAAAGGGGTGTGTGTATATCATATCAAATAAATAAATTTGGTTAAATCAGTATTTCACTTTCACCTGCAACCCACAAGGAAGAAGTTCATCTGGAAAGAGCTATATGGATTATCTGGTTAGACTGGTAAAGTTATGTGCAAGTTAACTGCATGTGTGTGCACTTTTTCATTGCACTGCAAATCACTGATGTAGCCTGTTTTGCTATACATAGTATAGATTGTAATATGCTCTTGTACTGTTACCTTAGATTGTGCATGTGCTGTGCATAAGTTCAAGTTGCTTACTTTCTTGCTATTTGATTTGATTTTCAAAGTTACGCACTGTCATTTTAACCTACATTGGCTGAGAGTTTGTTGCTTAGTACAGTAAGTCACACTAGAGCAGGCCCATGAATCAGTGGGAATTTGATGAGTCAACTCTACCAGAAGCTCCAATTATTTAAATGGGCCTACTCTAATTGTGTCTTAGTAAATCAGTCACAACTACAGTAGGTCCATTTAAGCCAACGGGACTTACTGAGGAAGTGACTCACCAATGGGCCTATTTTAGTGCAATTTACTATGCTAAGCAACAGGATTGTTTGAAAAGGGTAAGATCCAGTACCTATATAAGTGCAAGATCAAGTATGGTGGTTACTGTTGCAGTCTTAGCATTTGCTGTGTATTCCATCAGAAAAAAAAATTGTGTCTATTCACATGGGTCAGTAATATAGAATACTAAACTGCTCATTGTGTAGTAAATGAAAAATGAGACCAGATGTTCAGGACTGCATGTGTCATGCTCAGTAGCATCAGATCTTCCTTGTTTGGTTTCTCAAAATTATTTTTCAGAGTAAAGTTCTTGCTCAACTGAAGTACAAGAGAACATTACAATTCTTTTCTTTTGAAACCAAGACAAAGGTGCTGTACAAGAATTTTGCAACTGGCTGCATAGAAAAATGCAGGAATAAGTTTTAGGAAAGAAATGGTATGCTACCAGTAGAGGGCACACAGCACACATAAATAGCTGAAATATTCATTTTCTCATTGGTGCTATATCACATTTACTGCTAAGTAGTTTTTTAAATGACTTTTGGTTTTGAGGAAATGTGTTTAAGAAAGTAATGTGTCATTCTGAAGTGGCATATGTTTTATATAACATAGTAAGTTAATGAAGAGTGGCATAATAAATTTGCAAAATGCAGCTTTTTTGCTGGAAGTGGAGTTTTCAAGGGAAGATCTAACAAATAAAAGACATGTAGGTAGTGGATTTGTTCATGCTTCAGATATGGGATAGCTGTTGTTTTTTTCTTTGTTCTTTTTCTTCCAGATAGATAGGTTTTTGCAAGAATATTGCTATATCTTGAAATCAGATTTATTTATTTCTAAGTTCATCTGAATGTGCTCAAATAATAGAGTGGACAAAATTCTATTGGTATAAATGTGTGCCAGCATAATTTGTATTGGGCACTTGATACATTTAATTTAGAATAAATAAAAACTCCCTATTCACCTGTATTAGGTTCTGAGACTCCCTAGGGCTCCCTTTTGCCCTGGGGAAGTCTTTGGAAACCTTGGGGGGCAGGGTGGAGGGAACCTTTAAAAATAATAAAAAATCACTGTAGTCCATTCTACAAGACCAGTTTGCTGGATAGATAGCAGATGCACGTTCAGACCATTAAGCTCAGGTGTTGCATGCTTTCAACTGAAATTACTTGAAATATTGGCTGAAATCCAGTTGTGCACTTCTACATGTGCAATGAAGATGACATCAACAGCAGTTGCACATTATTATAAAGACTTCCTTTGGCAATTTGGGTTGCACACAAATTCATCACATTGTGTATTAGTTGTGCATACTCTGAAATTGCCTTTAGTAAGTGATAGCCTTAATCAATGGCAATTTGCCACTAATTATGACATAATCCCCATTGTATGTGTGAAACTGCACAACAGGATTTCAGCCATTGTGACACAGTGAAGTGGATCTATTATGTGTTTGCCATATGTTGCTCAATAAGTAAATAATGTAAACGCTGAATTTAAACTACAGAAATACTTCTATAGGATATTTTTAACTAGAAAATCTGATGTGCAGCCCAAGTCCTGTGCATCATATTGCAAGTATACAAGAGCATTCAGTGGCCCTTACTCAGAGACAGGTGTTTGTAGGATGACAGTGTGAAATTGCAATCATATACAGCAGAGGTCGTCAACCCCCAGTCCGTGGCCCGGTGCCAGTCCGTGGCCTGAGCCGGACCGGGCCGCGAAGACAGACCTCCCGCCCCGCCTGCACGCACTCCCCCCACAGCTGCTTTGTGCACGGGTGTGCGTGCCAGCACGAGCGCTCCCCTACCCCTTCACGCATGCGCCCGAGTGAAGGGGTAGGGGGCGGGCGGGCGCTCCCTCCGGCGCATGCGCGAAGGGGTGGGGGAGCGATCACGCGTGTGCTGCCATGCGCATGTGTGCACAAAGCAGCTGCGGGGGGGGGCGGGAGGTCTGTCTTCGCGGCCCGGCCCGGTCCGGCTCAGGCCACGGATCGGTACTGGGCCACGGACCAGGGGTTGACGACCTCTGCTCCCCACCGCTTCGCGCATGCGCCCGAGTGCCCGTGTGAGAGAGTGTTCCTTCGCGCATGTGCACGAGTGCGGGGGGTGTCCCACCTTCCTCAGCCGGTCCGTGGTCCCGAAAAGGTTGGGGACCGCTGAATTATACAGTATCCCATTAAACTCAGTAAGACTTGCTTCTCAGCAAACATTGGTAGGATTGTCCTGTAACTGGGCCATGAGAAAATACTGAACACATTGGTCAAATTTCATTTCATTTCATTTTGTGTTTTTGAAAGAAATGCATCTGTTTTCCCAAAACAAGTCTTCATAAATAACATGTGAATGAGTGGCACGTTCATTTTGTTTAAATTCTATTTTTGTGTGTTTATTCAAGAATCTTTAAATTCAAAACATGTGGATATATTTTAGGAGATATTATTATGCTATTTTTTCTATAAAGAAACAAGTTCTTGAAGTAAAGCTGCATATAGCTTGGTCCCCTCTATGAAATTGTACCTAAAATTAAGAAGACAGAGACAGTTTAAGTGGCAAATATAAGCAGTGCTACATAATGACAGAAAGAAAATAAGAAATTAATGTTGAATCCAAAGAAAGTACTGTTTGGGGAAAAAATGGTAAAGGAGTATATAATTGTCTTTGGACAATGCTACATCAGGTTTAATTACTCTGGTTCACTCTGCCGCATCTACCTCTGTTTTTCAAATATGTGTTGGATGTTTAAACTCTACTTGGAAAAACTATAGGCAATAGTTTTTCACTCCCTGCAAATTTCCAGTTTCTCTACAGCTGTTGTGCATCTAAAATTTCCAAGTGTTCTCTTTGATATTATAATACCTCTTAATATTAGCTCAAGAGGGCCACAGATTACCTGCTAAGTTTTTCATTTTGGCCATGGGGAGCATCATCTGGTCCTCCTATTCCTAGAAACATTGCACTCTTTCCAGTCACTTCTTGGAAATGGGAACCGATTGGAATTGTTCCACCTATTCGGAACAGCTCAGGCTCAGTGTTAAACACTAAAAAGAAAATAGGAAATGTATGAACATTAAATCTGCGACCCACTTCTTAACAGTTATTGTATCATATATTGTCTTATTATTGGGGAGTCAAGCAGTTTGTGGAAATTTGCCATATATTTGTTTAGATTTTCCCCTCCATCTTGGACTATAAGCTAGGAGTATGAATTCCTCTGGGCTTTTCCTATTTTCAGATTTTAAATTTGGATCCTGCATTGGATCATAATTTCCAGGAGTCTTGCTTTGTAAAGTATTTTGTAGTAGAAACAGTTTCATTATTATGAAGGTGATGGGAGTTGCAGACAAACATCAAGAGAACTTCATTTTGCCCAACTCTTTTTCAAGCCAATAGTGCTTCTACATGTATCAGGTTTATAGATAGATAAACTAAGCAAGTTTGTAATCTTAGTACTATATGCACATGTTGATTGCTTTGCTTTATTTGTTATGTCACAGTCATTGTGTCTTATTATTTCAGTGCAACCTTTTAATATGAAAAGTATTTCATGATACTTTCAACAATCCCATTAAGACCTTGGGTCCCATTATGTTATTGGACTGCAACTCCCAGAAGCTCAGCTCCCAGAAGGACAGCTAGTGAGGAAGGCTTCTGGTAACTGCAGCCCAAGAATATCTAGCAAGCCACAGTTAAGAACCACTGCTATAAGGGCAGGCTGTTAGAGGAACAGAAGTAACTTGCCTTCATACAGATTGATAACTCAATAACTCAATAATAATAGCTGTTGGGTCTTCCATATTTAAGCAATAATTCATAGATAACATCATTAACAATATAATCTTGTCTGTCCAGAAATAAATCACATTGAGTTCAGTAGGGATTACTCCAAAATTAATGTATAAAGGAGTGCTACCTCAAATCATGGTCTTCAGTAGTAAATCAGTAATCTGCAAACTCTTATAACCTTCACTGATGTCACATTAATTTTTTGGGTGACTGCTCCATTCACATACTAGCTCACAAAAATAAGCACATATCACTGCCTTCTTTCACTGAGACTGGCACTGGCCAGAATCCTTTAGTTTATGTAGGCTGGTGTAAGTATAGCAGTGTAAATCACAGTAGCAAATTGTTTCCATTTAAGGAGTTGCTGCTTTTATTTTTCATTGAACACCAAGTCATGCAACTGCACAACAAGGAATACAAGTGATGATTCTTTGTTGTTGTTATTTGCCAATAAGTCAACTCATGGTGACCCTATGAATGGCCTGTCCTCAACTGCCCTGCTCAACTTTTGTAAACTCAAGCCTGTGGCTTCCTTTAGGGACTCAGTCCATGACTTACAATAATGTCAACAAGTTCCACCTGCTTGCTATAAAATGTATTTAAAGCATCAATAGACATAAATAATACCATTCACTTACATAACCAAATTATAGACACTGTTTGTTTTATGAAATTATCTAATTTGTTCCAATAAAATAACCAAACCTTTCTTTATTGCCTTTTTCCCAGCCAAATATAGTGGTCCGTCTATATCAGAAAGCCATGGCTTTGCTTGGATTACACATTTTATGGAAATATGATTTGGACTTTTCCGTTCTGCAAATTTTTCTTTCAAATAATCAGTTACCTTAAGAGAATAACAAGGAAAGTTTATCCCCATTTGTCCTCAACAAACATTAAAAATCACACAGTAGCAAGACTGAATTAAACATATATCTATAAAGGTACATTACTTGGTGATCATCTGCCACTTCAGCATCTTGTTCAGCTTTCACGTAATCCTTAATACTTTTTGAACTTTGACTTTCAGAATAAAAGGTTTTTTACAATATAAATTTTGTAGCTACAGAGATACTCAGTGAAATTGAAGATAAAGTCACATATCCTCAGTGGTCCAAACAATTATATAAAACACTAACAAACTGGCTTTATTCTGTGTTTATCCAATAAAATATGAATCCTATATGTTTACTTAGAAGTAAGCTTCACCAAGTACAATACAGGTTGCTTGCTGATTGGTTGGATGATTGGTTGCTTTGGAATATTTGTACACCTACATCATAGAAGTTATAGGACTGTGAGGGTGGGCACCCCTCCTATCAGTGGTTTCGGAAGCTCCCTCTCTTTTGGGGGGGTGACTCTCACCACAAAGAGTGTGGTCCACAGCTTGGGGGTCTATCTTGACCCAGCGCTTACCATGGAGTCCCAGGTAGCGTCTGTGGTCCGTACCGCCCATCTACATCTTTGGCAAACTGCCCAGCTGCACTCCTATCTTGATGTTGGGGTGCTCACCACTCTGGTCCATGCGCTTGTAGTCTCGAGATTAGACTACTGTGATGCGCTCTACGTGGGGCTGCCCTTGAGATTGATACGGAAACTACAAATGGTGCAGAACACAGCCGCCAGACTATAAACTGGGGTGAAAAAATAGCATCACATTTCCCCCACTCTGGCGGCCTTACACTGTTTGCTTGACCCCGAGAGAGGCCCGGAAGGAGAGAACTAGAAACTGGGCCTTCTCGGCGGTGGCCCCTCGCTTCTGGAACATCTTGCCCCCTGAGATTCACCTGGCACCCTCGCTGGGAGTTTTTAAGAACAAGCTGAAGACTTGGTTCTTCAGGCAGGCCTTCCCCCCCTTCCATCACTTAATTCCCTGTGTTTTCCCATCTTGGACTTTGCTTACTTCTCTTTTTTGTTTGGATATTGTCTGTTTTAATTCTTGATTTATATTGCTCGGACTGTAAGCTGCCCAGAGTAGATTCGTTTGAATCTAGATGGGCAGGGTAAAAGCTGAATAAATAATAATAAATATAGTAGAGTGCTTAAAGTAAGCAGTCATCTCATCAGTCTCCTGCACCAAGTCCAGAGCCAAATTTCTATCAGCTCAAGGAGGGAGACTGATCAGCAGTGGAGTGGTTGGAGTTAACAGAATTATGAGTCTCAAGAGTCACACTCAAATGAACAGGAGTCCTGGAGAGGAGATTAAATCCTATATACTGCAGCAGCATCTCCATAGTTCTCATGTTGTGCTGCACCAAGTACTCAGAACACATGACCAAGAGAGATGAACTTAAGCTGCAATCTTGTACACATTTATCTGGGACTAAATCCCACTAAACCATATAAGGATGAGTCCTGAGTAGATACATACATGATTGCACTACACTAATCCTGTACATATCTAACGGAGCAAGCTCTATTGAATTCTGAGGGACTTACTGCCAAATACATGTTTAGGATTGCATTGCAAAGTTTGTTAGTCCTTTTCAGCTTGCTATACTAATCACATCAATTGTAGAAAACATAACTGGTTAAAATATGAAAAGGGGCAATAAATAAAATTTTAATGATCTGTCACTCTACCTGATTTATCACTACTGAAGGTTCCATATTAGGAACCAGACGTATGGAAAATTTCCCAGTTACTTTTGCAGGAATTACAGTCTTCGTTCCAGGGGCAGAGAAAGCTCCTTCAATTCCATGGATGGACAGAGATGGGTAGCATGAGCGTCGCATTAATATTTCCTCCTAAATAAAAAGAGAACTTTTAATTCAACAGTCTGAAATCCTAAACTACCATTGGCTACTCCTTGCTATTATTTTACAGTGACTTATTCCACAATAGATAAAATACATAGTAATGGACAGGCAACACTCTTTTCTCTCAGTTCTGCACTGGGTCAACCCATAAAAGTGTGGGTAAGGACTGACACAATTCATTAAAGTGTAATTATAACCATTAATCAGTTTCCTTATTTTTGTACATATTTGATCAATGTACTCCTACTCAAGAAAAATGCATTGTCTAAGTTTTATAGCAAATGTTATTCATATATTTACTGTAGATTCCCGTGATGGAGAATCACTATAATTAAAAGGGTCCAAAATGAGATACAGGTTTTTGTTTTCATCTACTCCCATCTTTTCAAAAAGAAAAATTATTGGTAGTCTTTTCTAAGCATATTCTGGACTATTAGTTGTGTATGGGAACTAATAATAAGAGAGTGATATCGAGATTAAAGGCTATATGTGGAAAGTGTGCTTTGCCTTCATTGTTCTCTGATTTTTCCACAGCTACGTATAGGCCTTCTTTGTAGCCAAGATAAACAGTAACACGAGCGCTTCAGAAGTAACATTTTAAATTTTACATGAAATTGCAGGGAAAGGCCATCTAGAGTTTGGAAAGTGCATCTTGCCAAAGTGCCAGTGATTTCCAGCCCTATCTCAGCTAACACCAAGAAGGCTGAATCATGGTCTGTGTAGTAAGTTATCAAGTGCAGACAAACAAACTCAAGTAACTGATGGCCAAAACATATTTTCTCTTAGTCAGCAAAAATACAAGCCTGGGATTGGGAGTATAGCTTGTTAGAAAGAACCCAATTTGAACCTTGGACCCAGATTCTCTGCTGATAAGCAACATGAATGCTGTGATCTTTATCCAGCTTTGCCTGGTGCACCAGCTATGCCCCTTCCTGAAGGTGAGTTTGGCCACAGTGATTTACTCCTTAATTACTTGCCTCCTAATTAAAATGTTTAATGTATTCTATGTGAGACTGTCACTGAAAAGTGTTCAGAAGTCACAGCTAGTACAAAATGCAACAGCCAGACTGTTATCTGGTGGGAAATTTATATATGACTGGACACATGTTGTATCAACGCACTGGCTTCCACGCTGCTTCCAAACCAAAGTCAAAGTGCTGTGTTTTGTTTTTAACCTACAAAGCTCTAAATGTCTTGGATGGGGGCAAAATATCTGAAAGACGGCCTCCCTTGCTACAAGCCTTCCCAGAAGCTTGAGATCTTCAAGAGAAGCTTTGTTGCAGGTCCCACTCCAGAAGGCTAAGTTGGTTAGTACGCCGGACAGGGCTTTTGGTATAATAGCTCCTTGACTGTAACACAACAAGCTTTCTCCATGAGTCAACAAAAGCTAAATTGTTCTTGAAGGAGTTTCATCTCCCGACGTGGTAGGTTTTTAAAATGGTTTTTAATCTGTTTTTAAAGAACACTTGTGTCTCACTGTACATTGCAGTAGGAGTCCTAGTTTCTTGGGCAGAAAAGTAATAGATAAATAGTTCAGATAAATCATAAATACAGTATGCAATGTTTCAAATTCTATCAGTAGAATAGAGGACTAAGATTTAATGATTAATAACTTTTTTAGCATTTATATAAGACTTGAATGGTTAAAATACTTCATATTTTCTCTGTGTCATTTTTTATATCGGAGTTGGGCAACCCTTTACTGTATACCACACTGACTGTTCAAAGCCCATTGTAAGCACATTTTTACAATAAATAATAAATACGGTAGCCCACTTCTGGTCAATTAAAAATAATCTAATTATCATAAGATTTTTTGAGGGGGGGCAGATCTGATTAAATAAAATTTAATCAAAATCTAGCATGACATATACTTTAGCACTGTATGTAAAGTTTTTAATTCCAAATGTTGTCTTTATCTTTGCAGCATTAAACTCTGATTCCTTATAGAATTCCTCTTCTTTTTCCGAAGGAGGGACAACCGCATCATATATTCCAGGAATCAGGATATGACCAGAAGAATTAACAAGAGTGTCTAAAAACAAAGTTACAAGTTGTGAGGAGTCTTACTCAATAGATACAGCATAAATTTGAAAATATCAAACAAATTTTATTTTTAGAAAATATGATTGAGACAAATATTTAAAAATTATTATTAACCATCCACAGAGATTACTTATTGTTAATCTGTAGAATAAGAAAAGAGGCAAGCCTCAAATGGAACTGAATTTCCCCCCCATATATTGAGTATTTCTAGTAAGTCCAGAACTACTTAGTATTACTAGAAATATACTGTAAACTGAACCCTTTGCCTCTGAGGAAGATCTTCACCGAAAAGCACTGAGCACACCATTATTTTAATACATGGGAGGGGAGATAAGAGTGGAGTATCCTGAGGCACAGCACAGAACGGAAACACGTAATGCTGCAACATTTTGTTGCAGATCAGTTATTCAACAGATTATTGCATTGTTGCTTGATATCCTAATAATACCTGTACTGTTAGTACCTGGAATGTTCATGGCCATTCTGACTGCTGGGGTCATTAATGTTATCCTGACAAGGAAAAAAGGAAACCAGAAACTCATGCATGATCAAAAAGTCAGAGATGGATGTGTGGGAAGGGGTGAAGTGTATTATATGACCATGGTGTGCTTTCTCCCCAATCTATGAATGCAAAGAAAGGATAGCTGCTATTAAGAGAATACTATGTTGGACAGAGTCAGTATAACACACATTCATATGTCCATAATTTCGTTATGTAGTCTTGGAAATTGTACTTACTCAACAAAAATATTAAGTCACCGGTTGCTTCATGAACCACACCTCCAAAGCTCCCCGAATGCAAGTCTTTCGTGGCACCTTGCACCTGCCAAGAAGAAGAAGAAGACACTCGAGACGCTTAAAGCTGAGTGCACAAACACACAAGAAAGGATTCTTAATTTTCCCCTGCTATAAAGAACTGGATAAATGGGGGTGGATTGTTTTTGTATCAAATGGAATATATTAACCTAAACCCAAAGCGTGATTTGTGCATGTCAAAATCTTCTTCCCTAGCCCCTTCATCCTGCAGCCTGGGAAGCTACCATACTCTAAAATTGTCTGTAAAAGGCTCCTCAGCATTCTGGGGTAGGTGCTGAGGTGCCTACACTGGATTCTGCTGTTCTATGAACAAATGTCCTCTGTCAGTGTTAGAGGTAGCCCATTGTGGTCATGTCCTGAATGACACGTCTGTTAGCTGTCTGGCATCATACATACTGTAGGTATAAAGAAGGAAGGGGATTGCAGGGCATCAAGACATGATTTGGAACTGGCAAATCACCCATCACCAAACATCCACCAAAGAGAGAAAGAGACATAACACACACAACTGTCTGGTTAATCATGTTGTGTGAGAAGAATTTAATGTTACAAGATAGGAATTTAACGGGACAAATTTAAGCTCATGCTTAAAGATAAATATTTTTAAAAAGAGATTTTTAAAAAACATTGTATCAGGGGTGGAATTCTGGTTAGTATCACCTGCCCTTATCTGCCTACTTCTTTTAGTGGATGGAACAAATGTGTTTAAGGATTAATATTGCATTAGGTGGGTGGGAAGAGTTCTGGAGATGGCCATTGTTGAAGAGAGAAATATTGGTAACTAATACAGACGTTTAAGCTCATGGTTGGGAAATAAAGTAGCCAGAAAAGAAGAGAAAACATGATTTTTCCCCCAATTTTTATGAAGAGGGCTTAAGAAAGGTTAAAAATGAGTAGGAAAGAGACTATTGTGATACCAGATGTATTTTTTAATTGTAGCAATTACCCTTCACTTTTCTTTGTGAAAATGCAGAAGTTAATGAATAAAGCAAATATACTGACATTGAAACTATTTTTGTGTGAATCCATTTCTTCCCCAGGCACATTTCTAAAGAGCTAAGAGTTCATTCAGATATAAGCTAAGAGGAAAGTCAGCATTATGATGATAAATAGCTCTGGGCCTTGAGTTGGCACATTCCTTCTTTTTCCAAATGTAGCAGCCAGGAACATCCAGTATTCTTCAGACTTCTAAGATGAGTGATGAATGCATTCTATAACCCCCCCCCCCCAAGGTTTGGATAAATATTTGTATCATATATCTATAAAATCAGTACATGACCATGCTGGTCTCCATTCCATACCTCAACAAAGAAGTAGCAATTCCCCCTTGTTCCGTATGTGATACCAGGTTTGTTGCTGAGCCATGAGGTATCGGTGACCACAATGTAATCCACATCTGAAAAAAACGTACTGTTCCTCTGCTCAACTAGTGTGAATAGCCCATTGGATCCTACTTCCTCCATACCTTCAAACACAAACTTGACATTCACTGGGAGTTCCTGTCAGAGAATGAAGTTTCAACACATTTTACTATGGTGGTGTTTTTAAATTGCAGATTAGAGAAAATGAGAAAGGCTAGTGAAGAAAAATCATATACATGTTTTTGAAGTGTTTCTACTGCATGCAGTACAGCCAGAACTTGCCCTTTGTCATCAGAAGTCCCACGTCCATACAGATTGCCTTGAAGAGAAATGTGAAATCATAATACCAAACCTATTAGAACAATAGGTCCTGCTTTGGCATCTGTCAAGGCCATTTCCTCATGCTGCATATTGAGTGCAGAAGTTGGGGTCCAGCAAAAGTCTCTAAACTCTTGACTTACTTGAGTTGGCTTTATACTTTCCTAACATCCCCTCTAGCCTGGGATGGACAAATGCCCAGCACACTAAATCCAAACTCTTTCCTGCAAAAGGAATGGATCCCAATTGTTGCACTCAGTTGTAAAATGGAATGGGGTTCTTATAGCTGCTGATGCAGAGAACTTCCCCTTCAGGACAATCACCACCAGTTCCTAATATTCTATCTTTTATCTTTTACATTGATATAAACGCATTTGATGCAACTTTGCTGGGTTACTAGATCCTAGAAACAACTGTAAATAGTAAATAATTACACCCCTGGAGATAGTCTGAAGTGACAGCAAAATGAAACCTACATCTGCTTGTAATAGAAGTTCTCTAAAGTACAGAAATAACTAAAATAACCTATGCACATTCTACCCCCATGTATTGGGCAATAGAAACAGGCTGGGGAGTTTCTAATGCTAATGCAATAGCTTTCACAGTAACAAGCTTTCCAAACTTTTTATCTCCTCCTTCCATCTCCTTCCCTTACCATTTCACAGCCTATTCCTTTTTGGTCTCTCACATGCCAATTTCACAATAATTCACAAGCAATAGAGAAAATATAAGAGCCTGATGGTGCAGTGGTTAATCTGCAGTGCTGCAGCCAAAACTCTGCTCACAACCTGGGTTCAATCCCAGGTAGCTGGCTCAAGGTTCCCTCAGCCTTCCAGCCTTCCAAGGTCAGTAAAGTACCCAGCTTGCTGCGGGGGGGGGGGGGGGGAATCTGTACCCTGCATAATTAAATTGTAAACTGCCAGAAAGTGCTTTAAGTGCTACAGAGCAGTATATAAGCAGCACACTGCTTTTGCTTTGCTTTATTCTTAAGTGCATCAGACCAGCTGTCCAGCATCTAGATCCTATATCATTATTTCCTCAGTGACCATTCAGAGATATCTTCAGGAAACCCACACAATCATGGTGTCAATGCAGTATCCTTCTTCCATTGTTGCTGCCCAATGAGTGGTATTGAGTAGCATACTGCCTCTGTCATATGATAAACTTTAATAAAAATAAATGCTTACCATCTTTTTCTGTCAAATTATATGGCTGTGTGGACCATCCATCCTCAAATTTGGCTGGCTGCACATCCAGATGTCCATAAAAACAAACTGTAGGTTTTTCAGGGTCCTTTTCAATTCCAGCTAGAATTACTGGTGGCAAAGGAACGTCATGGCCATATAACTAGAACATAGGTGGTGCATTAAGTCACAGACACTGATAATGGCTTATAAAAGGTACAATGGTTGTGGGGGGGGGGGAATCAAAATAAAACATTGATGGCAAAATTTGAAGCTGATGCTGATGATTATTTCAGTTTTATTTATCTAAAACAATTGTAAGCTGTAAGTTAAATAAAATCTGTTATCAGTCTGCTTCTGAGTTACGATGAGACCTCTTCAAAGGATGATCAAGACACCCAACTGCCAGCCTCATTATGATAGCAAAGGAATATCAGAGCTTAAGAGAATTTTCCAAACCTGCCCTCACTCCCTATCTACCCTGGAGTTCAAAGAAAGAGCCTGAACTACCAGGGGAAAATCCTGCTTGACAGTGGAGGTCTGTTTCCTCAGGGTTTTAGGGATAACAAAATCTCTTTAGAGAATTTAGTATAAGCCTTACGAATGGAGATTTCCTCCTGAAGCAGTGGGAAAGGCTTACCTTTTGACTGCCCAATTCTACTAACTCAACGGTTGCATTTAACTCCTTTAGCCTCTCTGCTGCTAAATGCATCATTCTTATCACCTCTTCTCTCTTTAGAGAGTCACTGGAGTCACTCTCAATGGCCACCCATTCTTTCAGTCTCTGTGGGAAAAGCAAATGGTGAGTAAAAACTGATCTTCTAGGTCCATGGTTCCCAGCCTTTTTTCACTTGCATACCCCTTGGCAGCCCATTTTCATAAACTGTACCCTTCAAATGTTTGAAATGAATATGGTTGCTGTTATTTCAAATAACATATGTTGTAACTGTAAAGAAATAGCCCAAAAATGGGACTAAAAACAATGGAATAATAAGGTGAGCAGAGCATATATATTTACATTCAAAACTCAAAAGAGTGGGGTGGGGGATTCTGCCTTTTTTCAGACAGCCACAGGCTGTCTAAAAAAACCCTGATGAACTGACAAACCGATTTATGGTTCATCGGATATTCCTGAGGAAATTTGTGGGTCATGGTTCGTCAACCATTTTGGCATTTCATCCCCATTTCTAGTCATGACCACACTCAAATGTTTGCAAAATGGAGGAGAGAGAAAGCTGAACCTAAGAGGGGCACGCCACTGAGCATGTGACTGTAGTGATGTGTTCACAACACATTGTTTAGGGAGAGACTTCCCACAATTTGCCAAAATAACAAAGAAAAGGAACAGGGCTTTTATTGAGGTTAAATATCAAAGAAAACTCGCTCTGCCACTCATCATAATATTTAATAAATTTCACAATGTTTGACTTGTGTCTTCTCTTACACTGTTGACATATGTGCCTTTTCCCATTATTATTCGATTTTTTCATGTACAGTAACCCTAAATGTTCTAGTTTGTACTACTTGGAGTACACATACCCCAGGTTGGGAATCACTGTTCTAGGTAATTCTCCTTCACTGTACATTTCCAGTTTGTCTCAAGACTACTGCTAGAGCAGAGAACCAATTGTACCTGCACATATTCCTCTTGATGTCTGTTGATGTCTTCAAATATTGTAGGGTTTGGGGATGATTCATAAGTAATTGTGAAAAGGAGAAGAAATATCAGGATAATCTGTAAGGAAAATATGTGCTTATCATGGTTATTTTCTTTGGTTCTCAGCACTATCTTCTAAATATCTGCACAGATTTGAACCTAGATTTTTCCCCACTTTGATCCACTTTGAACCCAGTATAACACACAATGAGACAGGATTAGAGATGGGCACAAATTGCTGGTTTGTTTACTGGCCAAACAGGTGTTTGGCGCTTCCCAGCCCCACCTCCTCCTGTGGGCACGTACTCAGAGGCAGCACCCAGAGGAGGTGGGCAGCAAAACTGGGGGACTGCCTCTGAGTGGGCATCTGCAGGAGGAAGTGGGGCTCAAACACCGGCTGGTAAACGAACTGGCACAAACCACTGAACCTGCATTTCATGCCCATCTCTAGACAGGATCATTTCAATATATTTTATTGCCTGCAGTGAAGGATGAGATGACACATGGCCATGTTCCACACACACTCTCTTTAGAAATCTTACAGCAATACGGTGGACAGGCTCAAAAGGAGGCTCATTTGACAAACAGTTATGTCTTGCCAATCACTCTGTACTCTGTTGCTACCAGGTCAAACAAATGTTGCAATAAAGCCATTATTGTGCCACGATGAGGACACATGGGAAGAACTACATATGAGCACTGCGTGGCTTGGGCTGACTGCCTTTCTGCATGTTGAAAGCAACTAAGCAACAAACAAGCATCATCCAAGGTGGTGAGACAAGGCAGGGCATTGAATGGGATTGGGGGAATGGTCAGGTGGCAACATTTGCCACCAGCAGCAATAATTTCATGAAATGGCTGCTGTACTCATTCTGGTTTAAAATATGCATAAATTATTTTTTGCCCTACAAGCACCAGTAAACTATACAATAATGCAACAATTAAAGACTTTAACTTTAACTCCACTGGTCTGGCCTTGTCTTTAATAGGGAAACAGAGTTATAAAGCAGGAAGCCATTGATGTGAATGTCCCACAAGCTGAAATCCTGTTGGTGTAAGTAAGCTGCACAAGGCTGATGACATCATCAGCTGTGGTGATTTTTCAGAAATTAAAAAATTACCATCCCCTCTGAAAGTCCTGACACTTCCATAGAATCTGCTTCATTGTGTAGAAGCCATTAGGAGCTACAGGATGTGGGGGGAGGGGAGTCTTTAATTTCCAGAAATCACCTCTGCCAGATTGACTTTACCAGGGGCAGCGCTATTTTTAGAAATTAAAAATTCTCCCATAATCCCAATGGCTTGTCCATGATGAAGGAGATTCCATGGGACCTCAGGTTCTTCAGTGGGAGAATCAGAAAGGTTTTATTTTTTAAAAATTACTGCAGCTAATGATATCACAAGCCTTAACCGTTACAATTTATGGAACTAGATTTCAGATTCTGTTCCTTTCAGCCTTGGCCCCACCTCATATCTGCAATAAGGGAAATAATCACACTGATCTACCTTACAAGCCTGTTGTTAGGATGGCATCTGGATTTTTCACCTGAAGTTCTTTTGCTCTGTACAAATGCTAAGTATCATTGTGACCCTATTTTCCCTTCTAGCAATTTGTTTTGGTGGAAGGATCTAAGATGGATTCATCAAGGAGAGGAAAGCAGGGGAGGAAATAATATGAACAATTCAAATGGCTACCCTTTCTGAAGTCTACCTCTAAGCAACACTAAAAGACTCTATAGAGTCCAATAAATGAGTTAGGCACTGGCAGGTATTTCAATTTTCTCAGACCTGCCTCTGGTACAGCCCTCATATCCTACTGTGTGGTAGCGGAGAAGGCTGCAATTCTCTCCTCCCCAGTCTTATCCTATTCTTGCCTTCCTCCTCCATACCATGTGGTTTTCTTTGGGCCAAGCTACACATTTTAAAAGTAGCATGTAGTTGCTCTGCTACCTTTTAATTACAGTAGTATGTGTGTGGCGTAGATTGGAACCACTGTACATGAGGACAATTAAAGCTTCCATCCATTGGCTTTCCATCTGGCATTCACTTCATACATATTTGAGAGTTTGAAAAGTGGAAGGAGAACTCTTCTCCTCGTGTGTGGTAGTCTCAGTCTGGATCAGGAGCCCATGTAAAAAGTAAAGAAGCAAGCAAGTATCTACACATTATGTATTTAACCTTAAATGTAGTTTGCCTGATCCTCTGTTCTTGTTTTAGTCTTCCTCTCTTCTCCTAATCTCCTCTCTCTCCCTTCTCTCTGTCTTCCATCTTCTTCTGTTTTTCTCTGCTCCCAGCAGAGTTGGACCATTCTGCTATCTAAGCCTAAGATAAGATTGTTCCCCTCCCTTGTCCTTAGTACAGAAGCTGACTACTGACAGTTTTGCTGCTGTCAAGCGGAGAGTGTCCAGCATCCCACTTGAAGCAGCGGATGAGTTTTGGGAAGCCAAAGCAGGTTGTGGGGCATTCCAGCTCTGTGTTGCAACAGAAGGGAATGGCTATGGAACTCAGTTGAAGTTTGCCACTGCTGTCTTTCAGGACATACTGCCAGAGGTGATAGTTATCTCATTCTCTCTTGGCCCTGGTTCCTCACAAACTCTTCAGACCCCAGCAACAGAGTGAAAGGTATTCTAGACATCCAAGAATGGGATTACACTGCACAAGGTTATGTTATTATTAAATATCATTGCATACACAGGTACCTATACCATAAATTCAAGCATTTCTACATCTCTGTTTAATGGCTACAAATAATAACAGAAAAAGACAATTCTTACCATAGTGGTAGAAATATTAAGTAATATAACTTCTTCTTACTGTCTTTGCCAGTTAAATCAGGAAACAGAAACTAGGTTGTCTTCTACCTAAGATTCCAGGAAGCTTCTGCCCTACAAGCCACTTGACCCAATTTCTCTGCCACATTCCATTGTTTATTTAACTTGTCCAAACAATTTGTTAATTTTTTAACTGCCTCTTCCCCCCACCCCCACACTTTAAACTAGGTGCATTTACTGGAAGGTAAAGTCTTTATGGTATAGCCTTCACAAGTCTTCGTATACTCACATGTATCTTGGCTAACTAAATAAGGGTTTTGATTGAGCTCTTTGCTCATTCTGTGAACTAAACAGTGGCAAATCAATCAGCCGCGCACTAGTGGTGCACAAGAGTGTACTTATAATATTTTGTGACCAGCCAAAACAGTGTTCTATAAGCTATTACTCATAGGAGGAAGCAGTCCAAACAAAAAGTTATAAATTTTGAACATATTCTTGAACCAGGTCTAGAGATGGGCATGAATTGCAGTTTGGTGGTTCGGTCCTGTTCGGCTCTGTGCCCACACAGGTCTTCTATGGGCGCTGGGAAGTGTGTATTACCCAAAGAATGAGCAAGCAGACGAGGCAGGAGAGGGGAGTGCATGGTGCTCACAGAATGCCTGTGTGGGCATGATGCCAAATTAGGCTGAACTGCCAAACTGCAGTTTGTGCTGACCTCTAATTAGGACCATAGTGTGGTTGTAGGCAGTATGGGAAAGTAGTATTGCTCTGTACCCCATTTGGAGACGTTTGGCTGAGAACATTTGAAGTTCTAATTTCTTTTTTCAGAAAACCCTTTTGCCACCCCCAATCTCATTTTGCTACCACATTTTCATCACTCATATCACAGTCTAGTTATTTTTAAAATGCCTACCTATGCTTGATTCCCAGTACAAGGGTTTTTTTTTATTTGTAGTTGATCCTTCTTGTCATTTACAAGATACAAGACCTTAAAGAAGCCAATGTTACATAGGAAAATTTAAATAAACTCTGGCTGCATATGCTTATTGAGGTATTCCATAGCAATTGCCCAAATGTCTTGTCGGTATTTTAGGAACTGGATGATTGGTGGGTTTCATCTTCCATCAGTAGATTCCCAGCAGGCTTAGAGGTGACACTGCATAGCAATGGGTAACAGTTGTGGTGCTATGAATGGCCCGTTGAGCATTGTTGGGAGACATAATGGAGAATAATGGAGACATGGCAGCCACCCAAGGATGCCCAAATGGTAACATTATCCCTGTTTGCAAAGGAACTGGCATCTTTTAAAAACTGAACTGCTTAGAACAAAACCCAGAAAGGTGGTCCTAGCTGCAGTCTCTGTTAGAGAGGTATCACACCACCAGTTTTGCTATGCTTGAATCAATGTTATATCCTTCTGCAAACAACTCAAAAGAAGCTGTAATAAAGCAACTGGACCAATAACTCCTCATATCTCCTGGGAATGAGCTGGGGATCTCCTTCCCCTGAGTCCTTGTCTAAAACCCTTAAGAGTCACTATACAGTCATGAACCATACAAGCCAATGGTTCAGATTCAGCTTGGAACAGCTCTTATGTTATCCTACTATCCAGTCGAATGTGTTGCTATTCTGTGCTTTTACAAAAGTTTGCAAGTGGAAACAATACTTCTGCAAAGTTATTCCCCCGAACAGAATAAAACCTGTGGTGGGGGAGGAGCTACAGCAACCCAATAAAAGCATGGGAAAAAACAGAGGAAACAACATTTAGAGAAATAATGAAAAATGTTTTTTTTCCGTCAGAGGTAAGTTATGACAAATGTTGCAGGTGGAAGGAAAGTACAGGAAAGATGCCTGCAAAATCTCCGGAAGAGCCAATATGCTTGGATACTTGGAAAAATTATTTTGGACTGTGTGCATTATCCCTAATCTCACACAGCTGTTGGCTGGGAGATTCTCAGAGTTGTAGTCAAAGTATGGAAAAGTTACTTTATGTAGTCCCCCCCCCCCCGAAAGTAACTTTCCAAGCTTCAAGCCAGATGACCCCTTCTGACAACACAGAGCTAATCTCCTGGATACCTCAAGTGTACTATGATTGGGTTGCAGCTATTTCCCAGCTCTTCTGCAACTTCGCAAACCTATATCTAGTAGAGATGGAGATACCTGCTTACAGACAGCTGTGATTTTGCTTGCCACATTTACGCAAACACCAGCAATCACACATCACAAAAGCAACGAGTGTTCACACATTTTCCATCATACGAAAATATACAGCGTCTGCTGGAGCTGGGGGAAAAAGGGTTATGAGGAAAGGCAAGTCACTGTGCACAGAAAGAAAACAAAATGCACGAATGCTGATGGCCTACTGCTAAGCTGGCTGCTCCTTAAATAACTGAATTAACTGACACACACAACATAATTGGAGAAAAAGAGGCCACAACTTTATTGATCACAGCAGCAGTCGTCCTGGCCAATCATTGAGTTGGATGTACCTCATCGGGGGAACCCGAATGCCCCCAATGCCATCCGCTGTCTCCTTGAGAGACATCTGGGGTGGCAGTTCCCTTGGGCGGCCACGCGAACGTAAGCCACTCTGTGTCTCCCCTGCCTCCCAGGGTGGGGGCAAATCTCTCCCCCCCCCCCAAGCTGGGGCAGATCCAGGTCCCCCGCCCAGGTTCCCATGTGGGGATTTCTCACCCACGCGGACATGCAGGTCGCCGCCTGCTGTCCAACAACCGGATGGATCCTTCCCAATGCCTGAAAATGCCTTCCAAGTTGTGACGACTAAACATATAAAACTAGCAACCCAACGAAGTAATAACCATATCAACCTGTGAGCATAGAAAAGTAATGCAACCAACTAGGATGGGCGGGCAGGGGGACTTACGATCTGGCGAACAGAGGCTCCCTGCCTCGGCTCACCCTTCTTTAAACCGTGCTGGCGGACCAGACTGGAAACCCGTTCCTCAGGTCTGCCGGCAAGCAGCCCCACAGGGGGTGGTATCATCAGGCCAGCGCAGGCCATCCCAGGCTCCTTTGCCACTTGCCATGTGGCGGCAGCCATCTCTCTCTCTCCCCCCCCCCCCCCCCGGGCAGCCACCAGCAGGACCCAGCAGTCGCTCCAGCCTCAACACAGGACCGGGTAAGTCCATATCCTGATCTTATTGCACAGAAAGTTTTCTTCTTAACGGAATTTTAGAATCTAACTGAACTGTTCATGAGTGTTTTTATCCCCGAGATGATAATAAAACTGCAATTATGATTGCAGAGGGAGGATCCTTTTCCAGATACACTCATCAGAAATAGCCATGAGCAAGTTCTCACATATTAATGTCCTATAATTGTTTTGTTTTTAGCTTTAGTGGTTTTCCAGT
Source organism: Intellagama lesueurii (assembly GCA_037013535.1). Classification (NCBI taxonomy): domain Eukaryota; kingdom Metazoa; phylum Chordata; class Lepidosauria; order Squamata; family Agamidae; genus Intellagama; species Intellagama lesueurii. The sequence goes on along the minus strand of JBAJHW010000004.1, from coordinate 69,559,005 downwards.
GTAATTAGCATCAGAGCAGCTGACTCTGATGAAATGCTCCAAGCAATTAATGCTTCACAGAGGATTGTACCAGGAAAGACAGATGTATTGAAAAGCTTTTTAACAGCTTTAAATTACATATTGACAAAAACATTTTCACAAAACTTGGGGGGAAATAGCTGTCACCTAAAGAGAAGAACAGCAAAGATTGCTGTCCAAAGAGATTAACTGCTTAGAAAGAGGTGCATCTGCCAGAAGGAGCAAATGGGGGTCTTTGTAGAAACATTAATCAAAGTTCAGACATTTTGCTTCTGGATGGAACAAACTGTACAAAGACATTGCATGTTTTGCCTGGTTTCCTATTCCTTGTTATGGTTCATTGAGTGAGAGGGCATTTTCTGCAGCTTCATCCTAGCTGGGGAATTATTTCATGCTGGAGATTAATCTGGGCCCATCGCAAGTTCGTTTCTATTGAGGTTAGTTTGGGTTAGTTCAGTTTCTCAGGGCTGGCCCTTCTTTTAATCCAAGTGAGGCAGCTGTCTGGACAAACAGACTATCCAGACTCAGGGTGGTCATGAGAAGGTCTAACCTCTAGCAGAAAAGAAATGAGAGGAAGCAGAAGAATCTCTAAATGAATAGGGCAGGGGTGACAGGAGAAGATGGAGAATGCTCCACGGGTGGACTGGGACCACCTACTAACTCACAGTTGCTGGAATTCTGCCCAAGGATTCTAGACTGGCCTGGTCTAATGCAATACAAATCTTATGTTCAAAAAGTGCTTACTCAAGAACAGTTAATAACCATCATGTAACTGATTTTCCACACACTCTTGTTTGGCAAATTTAGCACACATTTGTGAACCATGTGGAGCAGAGTGAGCAAATGTGAGAGAAAGCAGAAGGCTGAAATGGGCCTGTCCCCAAAGTGGAGAGTGAGGCTCCTTGTGACTCACTGCTCTCCTCAGTTGCACAGTGGCAATAAGAACATATTGTAAACACAATACACACAGCATTTGATAATATAGTTTTATTATTACTTGGCGGAAAGTGTCTTGAGTGCTTTGGGGACTATACAGCTAGGATAATCCCTTAGTCATGGTTCCCCATAATTAATACTTATGTGCCATCATGACAATTATGGCTTATAGAGACCCCAGATTTTCTAACTTCACACGAACAGTTTATCAGTTCTTCCTCTTGGTGGCACTCTAGAACCATGCAACATACCCAAGGTCACATAAGGAACAGCCCCATTAGGCACACATGATCTGGATACTCTCATCTGATTCCTTCTCTTGGGAAGCACAGTGGGGATTTGGAGCGCAAAAGCCTGGCTCCAGACACTCCAACCCACTGAGTTATACCAGCACTATATGGTCCCTCATACTCAGTTTAAAATAAGGAATATGTTTGTGCATAACAGCTCACTGCATTTTCAAACAGCTGTGAATTATATGTTCTCTTTTGTCAGGCTGATCTTGTTCTTACAAAAATGAGGATATTTGCTCATCAAACGTCTGCCCTCTGTGCTCAGATCATCCCATTCCTTCCTTAAATTGAACTGCGAGATCTTGGTTACTTTCTTTTCTGAAATTCCTTTTTCAACCATCAGAACACATATGCCTAACTTGAAAATGTTTCTTTAGGGTGAACAAACGGTTGTAATCTTCATTCCCAAAAGTAAATGTCCAATTTGGGACAAATTTCAAGCTATTATTTATCTCATGATGTATATCATTAAACAAACAGTGTTGCTTAGTTCCTTCAGGACAACATTCTAAAAATCAAACAATCCATTGATCTCATGAACCAGGTCTATTGCACAACACTTTAGGACTCCCAATGTGAATAGTTAACAGACATAAACAGAAACAAGACATAGCAGATTTTTTTTTGCCAACCTAGCATAAGTCAGCTTGCTTGTGCTTTTGCTTTTCAAATGACACGTGTCATTTCTTCAGCAAAAAATTATCTTCTCACAAGGCCAACCTCTCTGGAAATGGTTCACTACATTTTTTTCCCCATTAAAGTGTTTTTGGATAATCATGCAACACTTGAATTATTATTTTTGAACCTTCCCAATTTTCTTAATTTTAACCTGAAAGACAGCTTACTTCACAGTCAGTCACCACTGTGCGTAGCTTCTTCTGCCTCCGTTATGTGGAAGTCATTCTCTACAAATTTGATCTTTGAGCCACAAAAGATCTGTAGTAGGACAATAACGTTGGTGTATGCTTCCTATTATGGTGTAACTTTTAATTTTGTGCATTTATATATCCCTTCCCCAACATTTGCCCCTGGAGAGGCTCCACTACAAATCCCATCATTCATGGCCAGCATGACCATGCTGAACAGCAATTCTGTGATTTGTAGTTCAATACTGCTAGAGGAGAACAAGTCGGAGAAGGCTAATGTGGAAACTTTCTAAAAATGTCCAGACTTCTAGGTTCAAAATGAAAACTTGTTGGAAATATTTCAGTGGGATTTTTTTCCCCAGTCAAAATTCAGACAGTATATATTCCAGTAAATTTAGTCAAATGGCATCAATAAACATAAAAGACTGATTTGCTGTTTTCCAAATAGATGTTGATGATATAATGCAGTTGAGGAAAGGTTGACAAGAATAATGTGAAGATAATACATTAATTGACTAATTAAAAACATAATTCAATAATCATACTTTTGTAACAAGTACATAAAACTTCAAATATAAATGAGTAGTTATGTGTTTCATATTTTCAACTAAAGTAACAAATTAGACAATCTGATTTGGTAAAAAAAATAAGGCAATTGCAATATAAGGCCATTACTAGTTCCACTCAGCTCTGTTGCTAATTCAAGAAGTCAATTCATATAAATAATTGCCATATTTTCATCTCAGTCACTTTAAAATGCAAATCCCAGAACTGGTTATAGCATTAGGCAGAGGGAGGCAGGAGGTTCAGGAAGCTGATGGGGAAAAGATGAGAAGCATATACTGTAGTGCTCTGTGCCACACAGCCTGCCCTGTGCTGGAGTACTCAGGCCCAATGAACTATCACCAGTGCCCAAGTAACTTTCAGCGGCCAGATCAGTTGACTTCTTCATGTTGAAAGTGAGTGCCATCTGCTCCTTTGCCTCAGGCAGCAAAATATTTTGGGCCAGGCATGCTAAATTTCTTTTCAGAGATAACAGATGCCACTTAAATGTTTGTGCTCAAACAGGTGGAACATTTCTCTATTTATCCACAAGTGCAGACAGAAATGATTTTTTTTGTTACCGTCAGCGGTGGTAGAGATTAGAAAATCATTATATCCGACCACTGAATTGAAAAAAGGAGTGTTACAATGGTTAAAAGGTAACATTATAGGCAGAAGACTGGATGGAAGACAACACATCTTTTGCTGGACTACATCTGGACACACGAACTGAGTGATGTTGGAAACCTTTGGGCACAAAATAAATTGTTGTTATAGGCAAGCTGTTTTACTGAGGAACAGCACACCTGTATCAGATTCGGAGCACATGAAGACATATTTGTGTTCCACAGTGGAATAAGAAATATAGGAATGTATTGATATACATAGATTTAAGTGACAACAGATAGAACACAAGTGACAGAATAGAATTTCAGGGGAGTTATTAAAAACTGTCACAAGCCATATGGTAAGTGTAACATTAGTAGGCAATCAGTACTTGATTTAGTTCATGTCACCGTCTTCAGGTTGGAAGCTTTCTGTAGTTCCTTATGGAGTTTTGAGATCTCCAGTAAAAAGGAGGCAAATACCTTTGTTCCATTAATGTAGTTGGATCTGTTCATGAAAAAATAAAAAATAAATTGTCAAGCCCTGCAAAAGGGTTCAATGTAGCTTTTAAGTGCCAGATCTCTTCAGCTCTAATAGAATCTGAGGTCACAGACAACGCTGTTCACATACCTCTTTTGGAAACAAGTACCAACATTTGGATGGAGCATGGAATCTAAGTAGCGTGGTTTACCTAGCCTGGAACATTTACTTGTATGTATGTATGTATGTATGTATGTATGTATGTATGTATGTATGTATGTATGTATGTATGTATGTATGTATGTATGTATGTATGTATGTATGTATGTATTTTGGGAAATGGACCAAGCTGCCTGGGGGATTCTGGGAGTCATGACCAAATAAGTAACTTTTCCCATCTCTCTTTCTAATACATTGCTTCTCAATGTATGGTTATAGAATGAATGTATGGTTTGTGAACCTGCTTATCTTCTCTTTTTGGGAGTGTTCTCCATCATCTGCTGCTCCAAGTGGAAACATCAACACACTCTTCTCTGTTATATCCTGAAACATTCTGGCAATTGGTATGGTTGATCCATCTCGAATCATATCTGGATCTTGGTTAAAAACTGAAACAGAAGAAGTACAAAACACATTTCTTGTTACAAGAAGTCATAATATTATCACAGTGGTTTTAAAATAAAACAATAACAGCATGTGGACATATTAGAGAGGGCTTTATGTTCCATTGTACAGTTTCCAGCATACTGAATAATTGAGGTGGGGTTACTACAATGAAACCAATTCAATTTATTATTCAAGTTAGGACAGATTACTCTGATTGCAGTCTCAGTGGCAGTGCAAATAATGGGGGGTGCTATATGAAGACACACAAAGCACCATCTGGATAGACAAAATATGACCAGAGCTTTATCTCTTGCATCTGCAGAGACCTGGCAATGCATAGGGAGTGGAGTCAGGCATCTGATGACCGATGAACCAACCCACCCAATCCATGATGTGACAAGAATTGGGTACCACCTAGTAGACTCATTGTTACTACAAGGCCTGACTTGCTGTATCTGAGCAGACCAGTCCTTTCCTGACTATGAGATATGTGCATATAGAATTGGATCTGCTCCAATGTCCAACTGCACCATACACATCCTAATAAGGTTGTGACAAAACATGAATATAATGTAAAAATTAAGCAGCATCCCCAATTGTTCCTCAACCATTATAAGCCGTTAAGACTCCATATGCCTTGACCTGACTATAGGGAGAGTAGGTGGGAGAAGGCCAAAGAAGACTGAGTGGCTGAGGCCTGATGCAGACCAGAATAAAGTGTGCACACTCTTCCAGTCCAACTCCTCCTTGTTCTTGCTCCTGGTACACCCAAATTGGTACCTGACTGGCTGGCCACACAGTACATTAGCCAAGTCTGTGAAATGTGTCATTAGGGTCACCCAGAAACTTCCCAAAGCCCCACTGCAATGGTGGGTGCCTCTCTGTCTCCCTGATCCCACCACCAGGCTGCAAACCAGGCCTAGATGAGTTGAGGGGACTCATACCTGATGTCCCTGCTCCCCTACTTCAATACAACTTGCAAAAGTTATTTTTGGACTACAGCTCTCAGAGCCCCCCAGCTGCTACAGAATTCTGTGACTTGTAGTCCGAAAGATATATTTTTCCAAACTCTGTTTCAGCTCTGTGTGTAAGATAGTATGGGGTTTTGATCATGCTAGCTTGGGTTTTGTTGTTGTTGTTTTGATGAGGAAAAGGAATCATTGTCCTTGTAAACTAATAGCACCATTTATCTCCTGCTACAGCTTATGATTTTAATTATTTATATAAAATATTTATATGCCACCTTTCTCCTAAAGGATTCAAGGTGGATTACAATATTAAAAGAAACATAATTAAAAGCTAAATAATAAATTATTACAAGTCATTCTACACGTGTGTATCGTATTCAACTATGTTCTTAACACTCATTTCCTCAGCAATGGATGAAATCTATTAAGTAGTTTGAATCCAGTAACTAGCAACTAGATTAGGCCCATTGAATTAATGGAATTTACAGAGGAGTTGACTCACCAAATCCCCACTCACTGAATGGACCTAATTCTAGTTGTGATTTACTACTGGATTATAGTAGTAAATTTCAAAAAGCACAATACATTTGCATGCAAAAAGTTAGTTCATACCTCTTTTGATTGCCTTTTTAGCAGCTTCGTACTGAGGGTCATTAATATTAGCAACCCATGGCATTGCACCCATTTGCATAGACACTGTTAATTTGTTTGGGCTTTTTCGTTTTGAGAACACATCTTCTAAGTATTCTTTCACCTAAAAATGAAATAAAATATTTTCAGTAGATGTAGTTGAGATATAATAATATTACCAATATGTAATAATGGTGCTCATGATGGTGAAACACTGACACTGTTCTCTTGGATAAGGAACATGTCATCTTTCTTCAGTGAGGAAAGGGAAAGTTATCAGTTTGCTTGGGACTGAAATCTCACACTTGAGCACACCATGGACTGTGAAGATATTCCAAGAGGGAAGAAAGCTAACAAATAATAAAGAGGTGGAAGGTAGGGAACTGAGTAAGAAAGAAAGACTTAATAGTAGGAAGCCCGAGGAAAGGGGGAAACAAGGAGAATAATTACACAGGGAATTCTGACCAACCTCATATCACTTACAGTTTACAAGAGGAACCATAAGTTATAGGGAGGGGAAAAGGGTAACTAGTACTGGATCAGGAAGGGTGAGCAAGCACCTGGAATCCCTTTCAGTCCTTCTCCTCAGAGGAATGAACGGAGCCATGCCTGCTGGCCCATGACCCTATCATGTACCTCATCAGACCCACACCCCAGCATGTGCCCATTTGGCACAATGTTTTGAAAAGGGGACAGCTACAAGGGTACTGCTGCCACCAATCAATCAGTTTGGGCTCCAACCACACACTGGAAGCCTGCTTGAGTACAAACTCCTCCCAGGTTCTCTTAATAAACTGAACAGATGCTTGTCAGGGGTGGAGTGGGGCAAGCCACAGGGGTGGCAGGGCTGTGCTCCCTGTTCTGTGGACTTCTACTTATATATGGAAGGAGAATGACTGAAGTAAGCCTGGATGGATGAAGATAATGGTTGTTTCCTTGTTTAGGAGTGGGCTTCAGAGGGATCCAACCAATGTCAATTCATCACTGCAACCTGGCATACCTAAAGATGCAAATGACAAAAAGCAACTAGAGGACAGAAGGAGATTTCAGATTTTTATTTGACCTAATCAGGCAGCTCACTGCCTGTTCTTTCGACTGCAGATTGCTAACACCAGACAGACATCACCTTGTTTTTAGTGCTAAACAGCAACATGGGGATGTAAGATTTCCAATCTGGAAGCCTTTCCTTCTAGTGATAAACATGTGAACTTGAATTTGTTATTTACTCAGGGGCAGAAAAATACTCTTGGCACATGAGCAGATGCCCTTCTTACATGATATGTTACAGTGTAAGAACCCTGGTATTGCACCAGCATCTAGAGTTAAACCATCTGGAAACAGGTTGAATCACAATAATGACATATACAAGCAATATTACCTGATGTTCCACTTTAGAAAGATCCATATGAGGGACTTGCCGGATTGAAAATTTTCCTATGACTCTTGATGGTATAACTGTTTTGATCCCTGGTTCATAAAAAGCTCCTTCTATCCCATGAATAGATAGTGACGGCAAACGCCACAAATGTGAGAATATTTCCTCCTTTGATATATAATAAGAAAACAAAAATACACAGACTTTAGCTGTTGAGGGCTTATTCTATTCAATGTCTACATGAAACTGCTGGGAGAAGTTTTCCATTGTTTAGGACTTCAGTGCCATCAGTATACTGATGATAACCAACTTTATCTATCTCTTTCTCATCTGATTCCAAAGAAGCTGTTCTGGGCCTCCATCAGTTTCTGTTGTCATTTATGGACTGGATGAAGGCTAACAAACTGAAATTTAATCCAGACAAGACAGAGGTGCTCTTGATTAGTCACAAGGCAAATCAGGAGATAGGAATCTGGCCTGTACAGGATGGGGTTATATTCCGCCTGAAAAGTCAGGTGTGCAGCCTGGATGTGCTCCAGAGCTTGTAGGCACAGGTCTTAGTGCTGGCAAGGAATGCCTTCGCACAGTTAAAGCTGGTGTGCCAGCAGCGCCCATTTCTTGAGATATCTAATCTGGCCACTATGACACATGCCTTAGGTTACATCACATCTGGATTACTGAAACGTGCTCCAGATGAGGCTGCCTTTGAAGAGTATTTGAAAACTTCATCTGGCACTGCTGACTGGCACTGGTTGCAAGGAGTATGTAACTCCCTTATTACAACAGCCTCACCGACTGTTAGTCTATTTCTCTGCTGGTCTATGACTGGTGCAATCAATCAATTAATCAATCAGTCAATGGCCCCATAACTAGGTACAGATACAGATAATGGACCAAGTGACAATGATTTGTTAGTAAAGAAATAGGACTAGTAGGCTGTGAATAATTTTAATAATCAATTATGAGTCTACAAGGGAACAATAGCAGTGTTGACAGAAGTGGCAAACTCTGGGAATCAATATAGGACTCATACTTGTTAATGAGATAGGATTCCTGAAGTGGATTTGATTCACAAAAACTAGCATTAAAACATAGCAGTTAGTTTTTAAGGTGCCACAACATTTTAGTCTCTTTTTGTTTTTTGTTTTGTTTTGTTTGTTGGCAATAAATAAGAAACAAGTAAATGAATATGAAAATGTTTTTGAGGCTACAGTCTTATATCCACTTACTTGGATGTAACCCCACTGAATTCAGTAGAAGTTACTTTCAAGTAGACCTTTCTGGCCCCTTCATGCATTGCTGCCTTGTCGTGGTGAAGGGGCTTGAGTAATTCAGAGAAGCTATGGGCTATGCCGTGCAGGGCCACCCAAGACGGACAGCTCATAGTGGAAAGTTCTGACTAAGCGCGATCCACCTGAAGCAGGAACTGGCAAGCCACTCCAGTATCTTTGCTAAGAAAACTCCATGGACAGAAACAAAAGGCTAAAAGATATGACGCTGGAAAATGAGCCCCTCAGGTCGGAAGGCGTCCAACATGGTACTGAGGAAGAGCGGAGGACAAGGACAAGTAGCTCCAGAGCTAATGAAGTGGTTGGGCCAAAGCCGAAAGGACGCTCAGCTGCGGACGCACCTGGTAGTAAAAGGAAAGTCCGATGCTGCAAAGAAAAATACTGCATAGGAACCTGGAATGTAAGATCTATGAACCTTGGTAAGCTGGATGTGGTCAAACAGGAGATGGCAAGAATCAACATTGACATCCTGGGCGTCAGTGAACTAAAATGGACGGGAATGGGCGAATTCAATTCAGACGATTATCATATCTACTATTGTGGGCAAGAATCCCGTAGAAGAAATGGAGTAGCCCTCATAGAAGTTGTGGGGAAAGCTGTACTGGGATACAATCTCAAAAATGATAGAATGATTGCAATACGAATCCAAGGCAGACCTTTCAACATCACAGTAATCCAAGTTTATGCACTAACCACCGATGCTGAAGAGGCTGAAATTGACCAATTCTGTGAAGACTTACAACACCTTCTAGAACTGACACCAAAGACAGATGTTCTTCTCATTATAGGGGACTGCAATGCCAAAGTAGGAAGTCAAGAGATAAAAGGAACGTCAGGTAAGTTCGGCCTTGGAGTTCAAAACGAAGCAGGGCAAAGGCTAATAGAGTTTTGTCAAGAGAACAAGCTGGTCATCACAAACACTCTTTTCCAACAACACAAGAGACGACTCTACACATGGACATCACCAGATGGGCAATACCGAAATCAGATTGATTATGTTCTCTGCAGCCAAAGATGGAGAAGCTCTATACAGTCAGCAAAAACAAGACCTGGAGCCGATTGTGGCTCTGATCATCAGCTTCTTATAGCAAAACTCAAGCTTAAACCACTGGGCTAGTCAGGTATAATCTAAACCAAATCCCTTATGAATACACAGTGGAAGTGAACAGATTTAAGGAACTAGATTTGGCGGACAAAGTGCCTGAAGAACTATGGATGGAGGCTCGTAACATTGTACAGGAGGCAGCAACGAAAACCATCCCAAAGAAAAGGAAATGCAAGAAAGCAAAGTGGCTGTCCAACGAGGCCTTACAAATAGCAGAGAAGAGAAGGGAAACAAAATGCAAGGGAGATAGGGAAAGTTACAGAAAATTGAATGCAGACTTCCAAAGAAAAGCAAGGAGAGACAAGAGGGCCTTCTTAAATGAACAGTGCAAAGAAATAGAGGAAAATAATAGGAAGGGAAAAACCAGAGATCTGTTAAAAAAATTGGAGATATTAAAGGAACATTTTGTGCATGATAAAGGACATGATAAAGGACAAAAATGGTAGGGACCTAACAGAAGCAGAAGACATCAGGAAGAGGTGGTAAGAATACACAGAGGAATTATACCAGAAAGATCTGGATGTCCCGGACAACCCAGATAGTGTGGTTGCTGACCTTGAGCCAGACATCCTGGAGAGTGAAGTCAAGTGGGCCTTAGAAAGCACAGCTAACAACAAGGCCAGTGGAGGTGATGGCATTCCAGTTGAACTATTTAAAATCTTAAAAGATGACGCTGTTAAGGTGCTACACTCAATATGCCAGCAAGTTTGGAAAACTCAGCAGTGGCCAGAGGATTGGAAAAGATCAGTCTACATCCCAATCCCAAAGAAGGGCAGTGCCAAAGAATGCTCCAACTACTGTACAATTGCACTCATTTCACACGCTACCAAGGTTATGCTCAAAATCCTACAAGATAGGCTTTAGCAGTATGTGGACTGAGAACTCCCAGAAGTACAAGCTGGATTTCGAAGGGGCAGAGGAACTAGAGACCAAATTGCTAACATGCGCTGGGTTATGGAGAAAACCAGAGAGTTCCAGAAAAACATCTACTTCTGCTTCATTGACTACGCAAAAGCCTTTGACTGTGTGGATGACAGCAAACTATGGCAAGTTCTTAAAGAAATGGGAGTGCCTAACCACCTTATCTATCTCCTGAGAAATCTATATGTGGGACAGGAAGCAACAGTTAGAACTGGATATGGAACAACTGATTGGTTCAAAATTGGGAAAGGAGTACGACAAGGCTGTATATTGTCTCCCTGCTTATTTAATTTATATGCAGAATACATCATGCGAAAGGCAGGACTGGATGAATCCCAAGCCGGAATTAAGATTGCCGGAAGAAATATCAACAACCTCAGATATGCAGATGATACCACTCTGATGGCAGAAAGTGAGGAGGAATTAGATTAGGCCTCCTTCAGTCTCAAGAGACTATGGTAACGTGCTCTGTATGGAGGACTTCGAACAGCATCTAGTGTGGCTGAGAAAACCAATTTGAGAGTGACAATCCCTTCCACACTGAAGACAAATACAGTCTGTCCCCTGTCCAGCTTCCTGATTTTCCTGGTTTCGGGACTGCCTCTTTGCCTCGGCCTGCTGGACAAGTGTCTCTTCAAAATGGGAGAGGCCATGATGCACCGCCTGCCTCCAGGCTGAACGCTCAGATGTGAAGGTTTCCCATCTGTTGAGGTCCATTCCTAAGGATACGATATCCTTGTATTGCAGCTGTGGTCTCCCTCTGGGGCGATTTCCCTGCACTAATTCTCCATACAGGAGATCTTTTGGAATCCGGCCATCAGCCATTCTCATGACATGCCCAAGCCAACGTAGACGTCACTGTTTCAGTATTGTATGTTGTTGTTTAGTCGTTAAGTCATGTCCGACTCTTCGTGACCCCATGGACCAGAGCACGCCAGGCCCTCCTGTCTTCCACTGCCTCCCGGAGTTGGGTCAAATTCATGTTGGTAGCTTCAATGACACTGTCCAACCATCTCGTCCTCTGCCGTCCCCTTCTCCTCTTGCCTTCACACTTTCCCAACATCAGGGTCTTTTCCAGGGAGTTTTCTCTTCTCATGAGATGGCCAAAGTATTGGAGCCTCAGCTTCACGATCTGTCCTTTCAGTAATGTATACATGCTAAAAATTCCTGCTCATTCTAGGACTACGCTATTTGGAACTTTGTCCTGCCAGGTGATACCAAAAATGTATCGGAGACAACGCATATGGAACGTGTTCAACTTCCTCTACTGCTGTGCACGAAGGTTCCAGGACTCACTGTAGTACAGGAGTGTGCTCAGGACACAGGCTCTGTAGACCTGGATCTTGGTATATGCCGTCAGCTTCTTATTAAGCCATACTCTCTTTGTGAGTCTAGAGAACATGGTAGCTGCTTTGCCAATGCGTTTATCCAGTTTGACATCTAGGGAGAGAGTGTCAGAGATCGTTGAGCCAAGGTACATAAAGTCATGAACAACCTCCAATTCTTGTGTGGAGATGGTAATAGAGGGAGGTGAGTCCATGCCCTGGCCCATGACTTGTGTTTTCTTCGGACTGATTGTTAATCCAAAGTCTTGGCAGGCCTTGCTAAAGCGATTCATGAGTTGTTGGAGGTCTTCAGCAGAGTGGGCAACAACAGCTGCATCATCAGCGAAGAGGAAGTCTCGCATGCATTTCAGCTGGACTTTGGTCTTCGCTCTCAATCTAGAGAGATTAAAGAGCTTTCCATCTGACCTAGTCTGTAGATAGACACCTTCTGTTGCAGTTCAAAAGGCGTGCTTCAGAATGACAGCAAAAAAGATCCCAAACAGGGTTGGCGCGAGGACACAGCCCTGTTTCACTCCGCTTCGGATGTCAAAGGGATCTGATGTTGAGCCATCAAAAACTACAGTGCCCTTCATTTCCTCATGAAAGGACCTGATGATGTTAAGGAGTCGAGGTGGACATCCAATTTTGGGAAGTATTTTAAAAAGGCCGTCCCTGCTAACCAAATCAAAGGCCTTTGTGAGATCTATGAAGGCCACAGAGTGGCTGTTGTTGTTCCCTATATTTCTCCTGCAACTGTCTGAGGGAGAATACCATGCCAGTGGTGTATCTATTAGCTCGAAATCCACACTGTGATTCTGGATAGACTTTATCTGCAAGCACCTGGAGTCTCTTCAGCACAACACGGTCAAGTAACGTCCCTACAACGCTGAGAAGAGAGATGCCATGGTAGTTATTGCAGTTGCCCTGTCTCCTTTGTTCTTATACAATGTGATGATGTTTGCATCCTTCATGTCCTGTGATACTCCACCTTCCCTCCAGCAAAGACAAAAGATTTCATACAGCTCGGTGGTGATGATCTCTTTACAGCACTTCAGCACTTCAGCAGGGATGTTATCCTTCCCAGGTGCCTTGCTGGAGGCGAGGGAATCCAAGGCTGCTTTTATTTCTGCTAAAGTTGGTTCACTGTCCAACTCTTCCAAGACAGGCAGGCACGCAATGCTATTTAGTGCCTCTTCGGTTACTGCATTCTGTCTGGAATATAGCTCAGAGTAGTGCTGCACCCAGCGGTCCATCTGCTGTGCTCGGTCCTGGATGATCACGCCTGTAGCAGACGTCAAGGGAGCAGATTTCTTCTGTATTGGACCTAAAGCCTGCTTGATACCGTCATACATTCCGTTGATGTTACCTGTGTCCGTTGCTATCTGTATCTGAGAGCAGAGCTGAAGCCAATAATCGTTGGAACATCTCCTGGCAGCCTGTTGGACTTTGCTACGAGCAAGTCGAAGAGCCTGCAAGTTGTACTCACTAGGACAGGCTTTGTATGCTCCTAGAGCTCTCCTCTTATCCTCGATGGCTGGCATCAACTCCTCCAAATGGGCTTCAAACCAGTCTGCCGACTTTTTGGTCTTCTTGCCAAATGTGGACAAGGCGGTGTTATAAACAGCGTTCTTGAAGTGTTCCCATCATTCAGGTGCATTTGCATCAGCCGGGCCTGGAAGAGTTTCCTCAAGCACTTGGGCAAATTCCTCCACTTTTCTTTTATCGCGAGTCTTGCTGATGTCAATACGTGGTCTTCCTTCCTTTTTCGTGTGATACAATCTCTTTGCTCGTAGTTTTACTCTACTACACACCAGGGAGTGATCAGTATCGCAATCAGCACTCTGGTAACTGTGTGTGATCGTAATACTAGGAAGGCTAGAACGTCTAGTGAGGATCAAATCAAGCTGATGCCAATGCTTCAATCTTGGATGTCTCCAGGAAACTCTGTGTTGAAGCTTCGTATTAAAGAACGTGTTGCTGACACAAAGACCATAATAACAGCAAAACTCCAGCAAGCGTTGGCCATTTTCGTTCATCTTCCCAATGCCAAAACGGCCTAGACATGTGGGCCAAGAATTGTGATCAGCACCAACTCTAGTGTTAAAGTCTCCGAGAATGAACAGTGGTTCTCTCTTGGGGATTTTTTTTATAGTAGCTGCCAGATCGTCGTAGAATTTGTCTTTGACTTCTGTTGTGGACGACAGTGTTGGTGCATATGCACTAATGAGAGTGACCGGTCCCGCTGATGAGTGGAGCTGTAGAGACAGGATTCTTTCACTCCCCACAGTAGGTGGAACAATGGATCTCAGCAGAGTATTTCTGACCGCAAAGCCAACTCCATGTTCCCTGGTCTCATTCAATGGTTTTCCCTGCCAGAAGAATGAGAAGTTTTTTTCTTTGACAGATCCCGAGTCTGGCAATCTCGTCTCTTGCAGGGCAACAATGTCCATCTGCAGTCTACTCAGTTCCATGTTGATGACAGCTGTCTTGCGCACGTCGTCTATTTCCTGCAGGTCATCAGAAAAGCCAGGGGTCATTGTCCGAACATTCCAGGTGCCCAACTTTAGGGCAGAAGTTTTCTTACGATTGTTGCATGGTGCAGGGTTATCGATCTGCTTGTCGACTTTCACCCTAAACCCCACGCACCCCGTGAGGTTAACAGACCATGGCAAAGTAGCACCTTACTGGCTGGAGACTGCCCAGCTTAAGGTGGGCGGTAGCTACCTAGTGAGGTGCAATGACCTCTCCCACTGTCGGAAGTAGTCCCTGGCGTCATGCTCTATGCCAATTGAGCAAAGACTTATAACCGGTAACTGCCACTTCCCGTGTTGTTTCAACGCTGTATGCGAAGCTGGAGTGTCCTCTCCAGAGCACAAAGCCTGGGTAAAATAATATGGAGGATAGACTGTTACCCAAGCAGAAAATCCCCCCTCTCCACGTCGCTGAAATAGTCCAATGGAAAGGCAAGAGCCAATGCAACTGGTTCCAGCGACGTCGCAGGAGTTGCCAGAACGACACGAACTGCCTCTGGGACTCCGGCTGCGGATTTTGCCTTGAGGTTAACTCCTGAAGCCTTTTCCATCAGTGGATATAGCCACAAGGCAGTGGAGGTTTGAAATCAGAGTTTTCCTTCTCCTAGATGGGCTGCCTTCCAAGGCTGACGAGCCCCACCTACCCGGCCTGCTCCCTAAGAGTGCGGAGATTAGAACACAGGCCTCCAGATGCCGGACGTTGTCTTCCAAGAGGACCACCAACTAACACTTAGAGGAGGAATTAAAGAACCTCTTAATGAGGGTGAAAGAGGAGAGCGCAAAAAATGGTCTGAAGCTCAACATCAAAAAAACTAAGATCATGGCCACTGGTCCCATCACCTCCTGGCAAACAGAAGGGGAAGATATGGAGGCGGTGATAGATTTTACTTTCTTGGGCTCCATGATCACTGCAGATGGTGACAGCAGCCACGAAATTAAAAGACGCCTGCTTCTTGGGAGGAAAGCGATGACAAACCTAGACAGCATCTTAAAAAGCAGAGACATCATCTTGCTGACAAAGGTCCGCATAGTCAAAGCTATGGTTTTTCCAGTAGCGATGTATGGAAGTGAGAGCTGGACCATAAAGAAGGCTGACCGCCGAAGAATTGATGCTTTTGAACTGTGGTGCTGGAGGAGACTCTTGAGAGTCCCCTGGACTGCAAGGAGATCAAACCTATCCATTTTGAAGGAAATCAACCCTGAGTGCTCACTGGAAGGACAGATCCTGAAGCTGAGGCTTCAATACTTTGGCCATCTCATGAGAAGAGAAGAATCCCTGGAAAAGACCCTGATGTTGGGAAAGAGTGAAGGTAAGAGGAGAAGGGGATGACAGAGGATGAGATGGTTGGACAGTGTCATCGAAGCTACCAACATGAATTTGACCAAACTCCGGGAGGCAGTGGAAGACAGGAGGGCCTGGCGTGCTCTGGTCCACGGGGTCATGAAGAGTCGGACACGACTTAACGACTAAACAACAACAGACCTTTCTGGACTTGCACTGTGAATGGCCTGTAATCTCACAATTTCTTATTAAAGTATGGTACCTTGGTATCATAGAGAATTTCCTTTACACCAATATTAGCTTTATATTCCTGCAGGTCAAATTCTATTCGCTCATACTGTTTCATTTCCTCTTCAGTAAGTGGGATAACACCATCGTAGATTCCAGGTATCAGAATGCAACCAGATGAATTGACAAGACTATCTGTAGAAGAGACACATTTTCAAACACTACAATATGCAACTCCAATTGCCTCATGCCTTGTTATAGGCAGTCTACTCAAGACACTTCTTAACCTTGATCTATTTCTCTGTGTGTTCTGTGCCATCAAATCAGAACTGACTTATAGTGACCCTAATAGGGCTTTCAGGGTAAGTGAGATATTTAAGGAGTGGTTTTACCAATTCCACTCCCCCAGTGAGTTTCCATGGCTGAGTGGGGTTTCAAACCCTGTTCTCCAGAGTCCTAGTCCATTACTCTATCCACTACCACACTGGAAATCATGTGGCACATGTAACCATTATCTGTAAGGGAGAAATGTTTGAGGACAGGGCAGCTCATGGACTAAGTAGGAGAGGTGCCTCTCCTCCAATTAATCTATTTAGTTAATAACTATTTATCGTCACTTCTAATTTTTTTTTAAAAAAAGGGCTTTTTGAGCCAGAACAAACTTGGGGAAGATGGCACATCTCATGTCCCAGAGCATTCTGCAGACACACCATGCCATTTTGGGAGCCAAAAATAGATTTGCTGTGTAGTTTGGAGCATCTGGGGTAGAATGGGGACACACTAGGGTCCTCTGCAGGCTGATGTAAGGCATATTTTGCTCATCCCAGATTTCATTTTGTAGGAAAAGGACAAACAAAGAATTTTCTTCCTGTATGCAACACTTAACCATGACTGCTGTTCTTTCACATGCTGTTTTTGCCATTTTAAATATAAGAACCAGAGTCTTCTTCAATCAAACCACCTGAGCAACAGACTCTAGCATAAGTGGCTTGACTGTTTCACCAACTGCAGAGGGAGGGATCCAGTACTTCCTTGTTTGAGCAGAACCGTTGTGTGTTCCCAAAGCAATCTCAGCTTGTGCAACTGCAAACAGGAACATCCTGTACTTACCACTACGGTGGAGCAGAAAGCTTCTGGTGACTTTACATTTGCAGTAAACCACTTAAGCCAACATAATTTTTACATTTTAAATTAAGCCAAAAAAAGTTGAGTTGTATGAATACATTCTCTTCCCCAATTAATATTCACCCAAATTGCATGAGGAAGTGGAAGTTAGTAGCTTGTATAGCTGGAATTGAGAAGTGAGAAGGGCATATGTCAAACACATGTGACAGCACATAACAACAAGAGCTTGTATAGTTGGCACCCAATTTCATGACCAGTTACCATCAGTTTTTCCCACTGTGGTATTTTTAGAACTACAGTGAATGCCTCAAAGAAGAGTGGGTTGGCTCAAGACATTTTGTTGACTGAGGCAAAGGCCCCTCCACTTATAGAAGCCAGCTGAGACTGGCAGCTGAAGCTGACTTCAGTTCAGGCAATGGGATAAATTCCTCTAAGGCAGCAGCCTAGTTTAGGGAGTATAAGAGAGGGGTGTGTGGTACATGTAACCACTGCCTCTCAGAGGGAAATGTTTGAGGACAGGATTGAGTAGGGGAGGTCCCCCCCCCCCAACATTTGAAATGGGTCTTCTCTAGTCAAGAGCTGTCTGTGGATGGCAGCCTATTGTGCTGCATGCAAGAAAATACTTCCTGAGTTGCTTATCTCACTCTGCCAAATAGGCCAGTCCTGAAAACAGATAGTAACTACCTTTACAACAGTGTACCTTGAAATAACAAAAAGTGATGGAAATAACAAAATAAAGGAAATAACAAAAGTGTCTGCATTAACACTTTGCAGTCCTATCGGTCCTGGCTATTATCCTTTCCCTGCTCTATCTGTTCTCAGAGCATCTCTCAGGCATACGTGTGCTTAGACATGTATAGGTAAAGGTAAAGGTTCCCCTTGACAATTTTTGTCCAGTCGTGTTCGACTCTAGGGGGCGGTGCTCATCCCCGTTTCCAAGCCATAGAGCCAGCGTTTGTCCGAAGACAATCTTCCGTGGTCACATGGCCAGTGCGACTTAGACACGGAACGCTGTTACCTTCCCACCGAGGTGGTCCCTATTTATCTACTCGCATTTGCATGCTTTCAAACCGCTAGGTTGGCAGGAGCTGGGACAAGCGACGGGAGCTCACTCCGTCACGTGGATTCGATCTTACAGCTGAAGATCTACAGATCTTACAGCACAGAGGCTTCTGCGGTTTAACCCGCAGCGCCACCACCATGTATACTCATTTACAAAGTTGACTTTTAAAAATTAACTGTATTCCCTGCACATCAACCTTTCTGGATAGTACAGGGGCTACATGTTTAACTCTCTTATGTACACAACAATAAGAATCCTAATCATTTGAGGCATATGGGCATTTTAATTTCTGGCTAACCAAAATCCAGGAGAACAAAGGAAATTTCTTACCAAGCAGAGCTATCAGATCAGACATGGGTTCATTGATAATGCCACCTACACCACCTGAATGCAGATCTTTTTCACCACCACTGACCTAATTGAAACAAAGACAACATAATGGCTGACACATAAGTTTCACTGCTTTAATTATTACCACAGATAAGACGGGGGGGGGGGGGGGGGGAAACACATTTCAAGTAATTTAAATTTGTAGTGCTGACATTTCTTCTGTGCTCACATCTGAAATTTAAATTACTTGATTTCTTCCATCATTCAGACTATCTGCATTGAGTCAACATGATCTGAAAACCTCCCCCCCCCCCCCCCGGTTTTCCTTGCCATGACCAAGATAGCATAGGTGGTGTTGATGATGATGATGTGGAAGGTGCTTTTTCTGTGAAGGAAAAATTATGCTAATGCTAATGATTTGCCCCTGAATTATCTCAGATTGTACCAGCATGATTAGCAGTCATTATGGATGCACAGTATATTCCTAGAGAGGAAGGACCACTGGGAAATTTTGAGGACCATCAAGACAGCAATTGTTTTGTAAAGTGAACATGCTGCTTCAGCACCTTTGTCTTGTTGCCTTTTCCTCCCAGAGGCTGGACATCATCGTCACGCTTATTCCAATTTTTGATGCAGCAACTCTAAACAGTAGTGCCGTGTTGTGCCCAAGTGACTTCTTCTCTTTTAGGACAAGATGTTCTTCTCTTTCCTGAATTCCCCTTCCCATTTATTTTACCTTGAATGACCAGCTGTAATAATCTATACCTTTTGTTTCTCATTACACAGCCAAAATGTTCTAGCTTTCTACATTTCATCTGTTTTATGACTCCTTGGTCTATATACATTCACCTCTGTGTTGGTCAGCCTCTCAGGCCAATAAATTGTTAGCAACAAAATGCTTTTGTCTTCTTTATTGTAACCTGTGTCAGAATCCTCAGTTCCCTCTCATGCAATAGAAGCCTCATATATCCAATAATACACATCAATCTCAAACGCTCCTCAGTTATCCCACAGCATTCATGGGAGCCTGCATGAGCTTGGAGGTCTGTGTGGAGCATTCAGGGAGGAAAAAAAATACTCAAGCTTTTTCACTGGAAACTTTTTGCAATGACTACTGAGAAGTACTATTATAAGGAGTTGGGTGCACTAAGTCAGTGGTCCCCAACCTTGGGCCTCCAGATGTTCTTGGACTTCAACTCCCAGAAATCCTGGCCAGCAGATGTGATGGTGAAGGTTTCTGGGAGTTGTAGTCCAAGAACATCTGGAGGCCCAAGGTTGGGGACCACTGCACTAAGTATTCCATGCACAAAACATGTGTGGTGGGTAGAATGTTATGTCTGAATCAGGGAAAACTCTATTTAAAATCACTGGGTGAGATTCAATACAATTTTTCCACTGCTGGAATTGATTGGAAGTACTCCTGAAGCCCTTGCACACACTGAAAATTTTCTAGTGTATGTGTGTGGGGATCTGCACCAGATTTTCAAGAGTTGCTGATGGAAGTAGACAGGAAGAAAGCCCAACAGCATTAGCAGAATTTTGCTCCCACAGCATTGACTTCCTGTCATCCATAAAGCTCTTTTTGGAAAGTCACTTTCTCATCTGTCTCAGAAGGTTGTTGTGAGTCAAAAATGAGGTAACTGTGTGAACCTAATCTACAAGAAAACAGAGTGGAAAACATATATGACACTGTAAATAAATACCTCGGGTGTGATAATGAAGGAAACGGTGACTGTGGCTGAATGTAATTGGTAGTCCCAACTAGACTAGACTCATTAAATCAAAGGCGTTTACGAATGCCCATTTGTAGTAAAATTTGCACCGCACCAGCCAAGTCAAAACTCCACAAAAATCGTGTTCAGAATATTGTGGACACATACATATGACTCCAATTTTACTAGTTTACCTCCACAGAGAAGCAGGCATTTCCTCGAGTTCCATATGTAAGAGCTGGTTTTTTTGTGGTGAGCCATAAATTATCTGAAATCACGATATAGTCAACATTTGAAAAAAAACAATCCTTCTCTTTTTGAATTAATTCTTCTAATCCGTTGGACCCTGATTCTTCCATGCCTTCAATAAGAAATTTGATGTTTACTGGCAAATCCTAAAAAAAGAAACTTTCAGTTACCCTCAAGCCGCACTCTCAACAAAAGGTGTGTTACAAAAATGCTATTATACTGTCCAGAAGAATCACAGTAGGCAAGCCATGTAAGTTTATTATTCAATTTTTAAAAAGTGATCCATGCTTTGTATCTTCATGAAAATTAACTTTGTAAAGCTCCAAAGCTTGCAGCATCTCACTGGGATGAGGTTTTCCAGCAGGTGCTTTTTATAGACCAGTCCTGCTATCATGAAAAGTTTTTAACTGGTGATGCTGAGGTCTGAATGCAGTCCCATTGACTAAATGTTGAGTCAAATACTCTGACTAGATTAGTCTGATAGACTGGAATTTCTGTGATCCACAGCTTGGAGTATTTACAGTCTCAATCTGCCTGACAGCTGTTGCATAATTATGCAATAATTAAACAGAGCTGCTAGCTGTTGTATCCATTACTGAGATTAATATCTGCTTTACTAAGGGACCACTTTGCTAGTGTATTGAAATACTATAAATTGCTCAGAGGGCACCATCCTAAATGTGGGAATGTGGATTCACACATTCTCCTCTCCTGCCACCAGAGTAGTAGCACATTTTAAAGTGCAGACACTCATCATGAGAGTCTCTGTATTCACCCCTTTTGCACCCCAAAAGGCAGTGCAAAAATGCAGGCAACTTTTAAAAATTCATATCTACAAACTAGTTCTACAAATTATAATCTGTACCAGGAGCAGACCTTGGTAAGAGCCTTAATCACTCATTCAAGGCCAAGCCATCCTCCAAATACCTTGAATTAGAAAGGAAACAGGTCCTAATAATATTTGTTGTAAGAAAAACACATTTCCTCCCACCTAATGTGAGGTTTTGCAGCTCCATCAGTGTCTGGGGAGCCACATTTTCCCCACACCTTAGATGTGAAGTAAAAGATTGGTCTTTTCTTCATCTATGTCATAGCTCCAAGCCAAACTGCCCCCCATGGCTGTTTTTTGAATAAGATGCTGACACATAAACCATATAAGACGCTTCTGTGCACATTTTTACTCACTATGTTTAAATTTATGTATGTGCTCAATGCATTTATCCAGGCCAGGACAGGTCCTTTGTTATCTGTTGTTCCACGCCCGTAAAAGTTACCTTAAGATAAAAGAAACCAATATTACAGACTAGGGAATTTCTGACAGTGCTATAGGTAGACCAAAGCTGGTGTATTAAAATGGCTGAGAGATAGAGTGATGAACCAAGGGGCACCTGATTTGAATCTTGCCTCCATGGAGTTACTAGTAAAACTGGCTTTAAAGGCAAGCCCTGCTACCCAGCCTCAGTAAATGCATCTATAATGGAAAAATAATAACATAGTACTAGCTTTAAGGGCTGTACAAATTACAGCAAGATAGTGCAGGTGAAAATAGCAGTATAAATTTGTGCAATTTTAAATACATTCAGGACCCTCCCTCACCCCTAAAAAAAATAAAAAGAAGACGTAATTTGAAGGCTGTTCACTTCCCCTTGCTGACACATGAGTGTTCTACCCACCCACACTCTCTCCTTCCTGAGATGCAAAACAATATGGTAAATACAACTGTAGATATTTCCTGCAGAACCATTCCCTTCTCCCCTGCAGCAAAGTCAGCCACAAAATAATGAACAAGACATCGCTGGATTGCAATCAGTGCATATATAGTGCCGTAGAAAGTTAAAATGCTTTATTATTTGGAAAGGGGCTAAGAAAAAGCACAGACAAATCCTCCAGGGGGGAAAAATGATAAAAGCTGCATTGACAGTATTGTGGTCTTGTTACAGTTAAGAACGTATTCAACTAAAGATACTAGCAGCTACCATGAGCCTTGCTGGTTTTGGTGATAGCTATAGCTGCAATCTATTGACTCCACTTATCTGGAACTAGGCCTAACTGAACAATGGGACTTACTTACAATGGCCAAAGTCCTATTGTAGAGTTATGCTGGAGGAAGGACACTGGTGTAACTTACAGCAGAAATTGTTATTGATTAATGAATTAACACTTGTTAATTAATCAACAATCAAAATTAATTAATCAAAAGCAAAAATACGTACCATCAATTTCAGTCAAGGTATAGGGAAGGGTTTTCCATCCATCTTCAATTTTGGCAGGCATCACATCTACATGCCCATAAAAACATACAGTGGGTTTTAATGGATCTTCCCCAAGGCTTGCTAGAATAACAGGAGGTAGTGAAATATTCTGGCCATCAGGCAGCTGTTGGGAGATACCAAGACGTTATCAAATGAACCCGAGGAAGACTTCTACCAGCAAATAACAATAGGTTTATTATTTGAGGTGTTCTCCTATAATAACTATTTCTACAGAAAATATTGGTTTGGTTTCTGCTTAGATGAGTTCCTATATTTACTGACTTCTGCAGATCTAGACAGAAGCCAGACTTCTGTTTTATTCATTTGAGGTTTTGTGATGGTGATTCCAACAGGCATCTCAAGGCCAGATGTCAGGAAAAAAAGCCATTGTTAATGTGAGGTACTGCTGGGCAGTAAAACTCCGATTTCAAACCTCCACTGCCTTGTGGCTATATCCACTGATGGAAAAGGCTTCAGGAGTTAACCTCGAGGCAAAATCCGGAGCCGGAGTCCCGGAGGCAGTTCGTGTCGTTCTGGCAACTCCTGCGACGTCGCTGGAACCAGTTGTATTGGCTCTTGCCTTTCCATTGGACTATTTCGGCGACATGGAGAGGGGGGATTTGCTGCTTGGGTAACAGTCTATCCTCCATATTATTTTACCCAGGCTTCATGCTCTGGAGAGGACACTCTCCAAGTCCTCCATACAGAGCACGTTACCATAGTCTCTCGAGACTGAAGGATGCCATTCCAAGCTGGGCCTCAGTACATATGTAGAGTGCACTTTTGTCCTCACGCATTATCCTGACCTCCACACTGAGAAGTTTTGAGCTCTCATTTCTAAGCTTTACATAGTTTCTTGGAATTTCACTACATCAGGGCAGTATGTGAAATGAACAGTTGCACCACCAAGCCACTAGGTGGTTATCATAGCACTGCTGGTGGTGGCGGCTATCACTAAGTAGCACGTTGCATGAGAGAGCCTACCAGAGAATTCTCAGCCAAGGGCTCCCTCAAACAAGGAGTCAGCCCTTGTCCTCTGTTTAATTATCAGGGCTCTTAATTATATGCCCATCAAGGCCAGGTAGCTGAAGACATTTTGGAGACTGAGACAACAAATCTACATTATACCTCCATGATGGTACAAATATTATTATAGACCACATTTTCCCATAGTCATATAATGTGACTCCACCCCATCATTACACCCTTGCCGCTTGTCCCCCCTGACATTTAAGTGACCTTCTGCAGTGCAAATCAGAGACATGCAGCTGTTTAAAGAAAAAAAATCAGAGATACCTCTCCCTCCCTCACTGGCATAAACTGCCAGTGTCTCTATAGATGCAAGACAAGACCAATAATAGCTGGATACCTGCTGAACGCCAATATCAACGAGTGTCGTGTTTGCCCCTAAATCTTGAAGTCTGGCTGCAGCAATCTTCATCATTCGTGTTACTTCTTCTCGCAGCTGTGGTTGTATGGAATCACTCTCCACTGCCACCCATTCAGCAAGATTCTGCATGGAAAGCCAACCTTATGAAATTGCATTACAAGCTTCCTATGTCTTGTGTGTTCACATTTTACGTGGTTTTTGAGATGCGAGGTGGAGAGCCTTTGCACTCCAGTTCAAACGCAGACAATGATGCTATTCTTTTCTTCCATAGTGTTAGCTTAGATGCAGCAGCAGCTGGACTCCAGTTTTTTGGGGGGCGGTACGAGTGCACTTCAGGTTTTACCCCATATTTTACAGGACCTATTTGAGGCGGTGAGCGCTATCCTCAAAATAAATTCAGCACCTTGGACAACATCCCCCCATTAACCAAAACCCTGAGAGGATTTACAGCACCCCAGAAATGGGGGCCACCGGTCACCATTGCCTAGGCAGAAGCTGCAGGTGTTTGAAATCATCAACAAAAGACCACTTCAAGTGAAGAGAAAATTGAATGAACAATACATTTGTGAGGAGGAAAAGATGGCATCCACTGCAACTGACTTCATGACTAAGGGGGAAATAGGATAAAAGTGAATCTTGATCAGATGGTGGATGATGAAAGAACATGCAGACAGTAAATAAAAGGATCACACCAAAGGAACTGAAACTACTGTTGTTGCTACCTCCATTGCTCCATGAAGACACATATTTGTGCAAGCATAGTTGCATGTTTCTCCACTCCTAACAGAGAACACCTTCTAGAAACCACACACCATTTGCCTAGATCACACACCAGACTAGTTATCCATCTTCTTGTGGCAATGAGCAATCTAATTACTGAGTGATGATCTAATCTGAGGATTTCTGCATGTACATACTACAGTTTGCGAAGTTGGCAGCTTGAACTTCTGCTGGACCAGGTTAAATGGCAGAAGAATGGGGATAGGGAGAAAGAGTGTAGCAGAGAAGACAGCCACAGAAAACAGATTCTTCTATTGTAACAGACTTGTCAGTTTCAGGATACGAAATAATATTTCAATATGGTCTTTAACCAGTTTTGACTATTATGGTGATGTTTGCTTTTTTAAAAATTAAAGTGATGTTTGCTAGTTGCCTGAAACACTAAGGCAGGATAAAAATGTAGTAAGAAAGCAAAACCAAATGGTTCACCAGATGTAAGCACTGGCTATTGTTCCTACAAATTTGCAAATTTGTGGGTTAAGTGTTCTTTGGATATGATTTCATGTTTGTGAGACGTTTGTACCTATACAATAATGGTAAGAGTTTTATGCATGCAAACCTACTTGCAAAATTTGGAAATATCTCTGAAATGTTGCAAACATCTTCATATCTAAGTATATTAAGGAAGATAATTATGTTTAATATCCTAATTAATCTCCTTTTATTTTTTTTTAAAAATAGCTTTCTCACATCCTATGCCTTCCAGATATGCTCAGTGGGTTGGATGAGGGATGCTGGAGTCAAGCACATCTGAAGGGCACCAAATTGTAAAAGGCTGGCCTAGAACATATAATCTAATAAGTGATCCATAATAGCAACAAGTATTTGCACACAGTATTTTGAGTACCAACAGAATATGTTCATCTCTTTTACACTTTGCAAGACCCCTGTAGAGTAGGTTGGTATCCTAATCTTCTGATAAAAGGATTGGGGACCATGATTTGCCCAAGATTCATCATGGAGGATGTCTGAAAAAGTTATTTCCTCTTGATTCATAGCTCTCATTATTCTACACCAGCCATTATGCTATACCCAGTGCTTAGCAACACATTAAATTTTCCCTGAAAGGCTCATTAAAAAGGATGGCATTCAAGAAGGTCTTGCATGAGTGATCCATCTTTGTAAATCCTGTTTCCTTCTAATTACTTCTAAGGGACCTGTCAGTGTATAAGCTACACTTCTAGAAGGTAGCATGGAGGAGTACAAGCAGCAACAAGAATGTCTACACACACACACACACACACACACACACACACACACACACACACGCACACACACACCCTCTTCCCTTCCTGAAGTTGTTTCATTTTGATAATTGCATTCACTGTCTACTGTGACATAACTTCTGACATAACACCCCCCCCCCCCCAGTTTGCTTACTGGCACAGTGAATAATGCATATGCCACTTGAACTTAATGTTGAAGGCCAAAGTAAACACAATGAATCAGTTCTACATCTTTACCGTTTATGTCTAATACAGGGTATGTAAGGTGTTGTTGCTGGGACAGGATCAGGACTCGGTCAGCACTAAGATTCATTCTACTGTTCATGGAATTGTAAGTCATCTTTCAACCATTACCAGAATCTTCCCATCTTTTGGTTGTTAGAAGAATTTCTATTTTGTGCTCTTTGTACCTGAACAAATTCATCCTGATGGTCATCAATATACTGGAAAAGTTGTTTCTCCTCCTGGGATAAGGAACTAGAAAATGAGGAACTGCTGACACCAAGGAACAGCATGATGAGGGAGATACGGAATATCTGTAGGATTCAAATACAAGTTTTGGCATGTTAAGAAAGCATCCTCAGAGATGTGCAGTGAGGAGAGTCTGTGTCAGGGGTGTCCCAAGAGATTCTGCTGCTCAAGGCTCCATTTCACAAATAGAAGCTGATGGGTCCTGCACTTTTAACGCTGCCAAAGAGAAAGAACTCTCCAATATATCTGAGGGCACTAGCCTATTTAGAGGTGAAGGGCATGTTTTGTAG
Source organism: Intellagama lesueurii (assembly GCA_037013535.1). Lineage (NCBI taxonomy): Eukaryota > Metazoa > Chordata > Lepidosauria > Squamata > Agamidae > Intellagama > Intellagama lesueurii. Next base: position 69,532,115 of record JBAJHW010000004.1, on the reverse strand, counting down.
CACATACAACTCTCTTTATCAGAGAGAGGAATGATCCAGGGCATGTCAGGAAGAACTGCTTTGGATTACCATTAGTGGTCCTCAGCATCTTCAGCCTGAGGTGGTTGTTTCACTTTAGCCAGCAACAGAACCTGACAGGCTTACATAGTTCACAGTGTAGTTTGGCATCTACAGGCAGTATGGCAAGAATGAATGAATGAACGAATAAATAAATAAATAAATAAATAAATGAATAAATGAATGAATGAATAAATAAATAAATAAATGGGAATCTCTGAACCACTACGATAGATCATGAGGCTGACCACACAGGCAATACTTCATGAAATATGAATATTTCAATATTAATTTCCTCTGCCCCTTCACAGAGCTGAGGAAGTGTTTGATTTGCCAGCATCCTGAACTGGCTCTTTCCTTAAGCCATGGTATTGGTAAATTGACAGCAAGCCAAATAAGGATCTCTACCACAGCTAAGGGAGCAGGTAGAAGCGGTCTGGCTGGGGGTAGCTGACATCAAGATGGGGTAGTATCCCTAATGGCCCAGCCTCCACTGCCATCCAGCAGTGACCCCCCACCTTTCTGTACACTTCCTGCACCACGTCCTTATCCCTCATTTTTCTTCACCCATGACCTATCCATTTTTGCCACTATTTACACCAAATCCTTTTTTTCAGCTGTGAAGACTTGCCTGCCACGCACAAACTGGTTCTGTCAGAACACTTGTCCAGAAGCCAGGTTCTGATGCAATTCTATGTAGATTAATTTGGAAGGCGGCAATATGCTCCCTGTCTGCTTACCGGCCTATGAACCGCCGGCGGGGTTGGGGGAGTCTGCGAGGAGGAGGGCCACAAAGGGTCCATTTGACCAGGGCGTCACCTCCCCGGGTGGGGGTGGTGGGGCTCGCCTCAGCCAAGTGCCATGCTGCTACAACGGGCTGCGTAAAGCGGGAGGCGAGGGGGCGCGGTGCGGACGCGCCCCGGAGAGGAGAGCTTACTTACAAGAGAGAGCGGCCGCCCGGGGTCTAGGCAGGCTGTCCGTCTCGCTCGCCTGCGAGCGCCCGGCAAGCGTCGTCCAGCCGTCGAGGACTCGCTCGGGAGGGACGGCGCGGCTTCTCCGTCCCGGTGGAGGGCAGGCTGCAGGGAGCCTTAGGATCCCGCCCCGCCGCAGGAGGCGGAGGCAAAAGCGGGAGTCCCCGGGAGGGCGCGGCCAGGGCAGGACGGGCGGGCGGCCCCGTCAGCGACCCTCGGATGCTTGCGGCTTCGGCCATCGCCCCGCGACGGTTCACCAGCAGCTCATCCCGGCTAGAGCCGTTTATCCGCGAGAGCGCCAGCGTGGGGCAGGGAACAGAGGGGGGGACCCGGACTCAGGAGAGCCGCCTTCGAGTCCCGGCTGGGCCACGGAAACTCACTGGGCGGCACTGGCCGGAACCCTGCTTAAATATCACCCTCCCTGCTCTTTGTCTGTACCCTTCCTTTGCAGCCTGGCAAAAAAAGGGCAATGCGATTTTAGGATGCATTAACCGAAGTACACTCTCCAAATCCTGTGAGGTAACTCGTCCCCCTCTACTCAGCACTGGTTAGGCCTCATCTAGAGTAGGGTCTCCAGTTCTGGACGTCGCACTTTAAGAAGGATGCCAACAAACTGGAGCCAGTTCGGAGGAGAGCAACAAGGATGATAAGGGAGCTGGAAACCAAGCCCTCTGAGGAAAAACTAAAAGCATGTTTAGCCTTGAGAAAAGAAGAGGGAAGGGTGATATAATAGCACTTTTCAAATACTTGAAAGGTGGTCATACAGAGGAGGGGCAGGATCTGTTCTCGATCATCTCAGAGTGCAGGACGCATAATAATGGGCTCAAGCTACAGGAAGCCAGATTTAGGCTGAAAATCAGGGAAAAACTGCTAGAGCAGTAAGACAATGGAACCAATTACCTCAGGCGACGGTGAGTGCGCCAGTGCTGGGCATTCAAGAGAAAATTGGACAACCATGTGTCAGATCTGCTTTGATAGGGATTCCTACCTTGAGCAGGGGGTTGGACTTGATGGCCTTATAGGCCCCTTCCAACTCAATGATTCTGTGATTCTATCCAGCACACCCTGGAAACCATAATAGGGTTGTGACTTGACCACACAAAACACACACAAGTTCAGCCAAACTCCTAATAGGGGTTATACTGCTTATAGGAGCAAATATTTAAGCAACACTTAAAAGCAAAAGCAGAGAACCTGTGCAATTAGATGCAACCACATTGTCTCTGCTAGCGCTTGAGAAATGACTATTAGGTCTACAACTTTCAGAACCTGTACACCCAACATAATGAGTTGCAGTCATTGGAGGGTCCTAAAAAGAAAGCAAAACATCTTTCCAACTTAAAACTCCAGTATTTTCATTGCTACTTCGCTGACTACAAATCCTACATCCTTAGCACTCTTACCCTGCTGATGAATGGCATGTTTCAGGCAAGAGGGAACTTGTGGCCCTCTCCATGTTGATGGCCTTCAACTCCCTTCGTTTCTGCCCATTGGCCAATTCTGACTTGAGAATTGAAATGCAACAACTGGAGGGCCACATGTTCTCCACCTCTGGCCTGAACGGAAGGAGCTAAGGTGTTGCCTTCTGTTCTCAAGGCTTCACAGCACGACCCTGTCTCTCCCTACTGGTCAATATCCTATTGAACTTCTGCAAAGCAGTGAGTCCCACCTGTGTGCAGGGCTGCACTACTTGCACAATTGTTGCTGTTGCGCGATTCCCACAACTTGTCCTCTGCTTGCACTGGCAACATTTGTGCAAATAGTTCTGCATTAGTGCATTATATTTGTTTAGTGGAAGCTCAGTAGGATAATGATCTTAATGGGACTTAATCCTAGGTAATAAGCCCAGGAAACAGTGTTTCTTCATTCCTGTCTCTTTAAAGTTTAAGCTTTCATTTGCTGTTTTGTGCTGTCAAGTCGTTTCGGACTGATGGTGACCCTATGAATGAGCAATTTCTATAATATCCTATCCTCAAGTGCCATGTTCACCTCTTGTAAACTCAAGCATGTTGCTTCCTTTAGGGAGTCAGTCCATCTCGTGTTTCGTCTTCCCGTTTCCCTGCTGCCTTCCACCTTTCCCAGCATCTTTATCTTTTCCAGAGAATCCTGCCTTCTCATGCTGTATCCAAAGTAGGACAGCCTCAGCGTCATCATTTTTGCCTCCAGAGAAAGTTCAGACTTGATTTGATCAAGGACCTACTTGTTTGTCTTTCTGGCAGTCCAGAGTATCTGCAAAGCTTTCCTCCAACACCATATTTCAAATGAATCATTTTTAAAAATTGTCAGCTTTCTTAATTGTCCAGCTTTCATACCCATACGTGGTGATTGGAAATACAAGTTTTCACTCCTATTAATTACATCAGTTCAGACACCTAAGCTGTCACACAGCAGAGTAACTCAGACAATGCCACCCCCCTAAGATGTAAGGAGGATTTTATTATACCCAGCATGCACAGATATATAGTAGAAATCATGGTAAAAGTCTCATTTCCCTATTGATCAGCACCTGATGTGTGCAGTAAAATGTGAGTTGTCAGGATAATACAGATGACCTAAGCTGCTGTGGCAAGTTAATCTTTTTGAACTCCTTGGAAAATATATGCAGTGAAATGTGTATTGCAGGGAGGCTGCTGTGTGTTATGTGCCTAAGTTGGAACCAAGTTATAGTGACCCTAACAGGGTTTGCAAGGTGAGATATTTACGGGGTGGTTTTACCAGTTCCATCTCCTCCATCCCTATGAGTTTCCATGGCTAAGTGGAGAATCAAACTCAGGTTTCCTGTGTCCTAGTTGACTAGACAACACAGGACATTCTGCAAAGACATTCTCTATATCTAAATTCCAGGAATGCATCTTAAATAAGCCTTACCATGGTAAAAATTCAGATGATGATGAGACAACTGTTTTCTTCCTCTTTTCCTGTTCAGTGTAGAAAAGAATGCTCCTTCACAGACCACTGCTTACTGGTTCTCTTTTAATTTGGAGCTAAGCCTTTTTATAAGAGCAAACCTTCTCTGTCTTTTTATTTGTTGATTTTGAACATTTATTGTTAGCACATTGCAACAGGAGAACAAAGGCAAAATATCCTTCCTTATTTTACAAGGAAAAGGTCCAACATTCCACATACTGTTGTTCAAAGCCTTCAGACAAATAAGGCACATTGAAACTATTTGTCTCTTAGTCAATCAATCCTCCACCCCTACTTTGAAACTAATTTGTTATTTGTTCCAAGGAGATACAGTCGTGAGTAGCCAGAAACTAGGGAAAACAAAAACCTGGCACCCAAAAACTTAAATATTTTCTTTGGCTTGTTTGCCATTCTGATATGGAAGCTTTATTAGACATGAGACTAGGATAAAGAAACTGATGTAAAAAGTATAGCCAGATTAAAACAAAACAAAAAACATCATACAAAGTGTGTTCAAGAACTGAAAGAAATACTTAATGTCAATAATGGTAAAATATGGTACTTTTACCACTATTTCACATTTCGGTCTTGTAGGTAATAGATTATGAGACCAATTTATGATTTCTATAAATGCAACAGAAACTGGATGAAATAGAAGGGTGTCTATTTCACATGATCACAGTGTCACATGATCCTAGGAGACAAATTTTGCAGCTTGCAATTTTCACCAGTTATGCAAAATGTGAGATACTGAAACAAACAGGAAAACAGATGTTAGCCTTCCAAAACTGACAAGTAAGGTTATAATGGAAATACTTAACACCATAACCAACCTGGCTGGAGATACTGTGAGATAGAGCACCTGGCTGCAGAACCAGGGGTTCGGAATTCAATTCCTTACTGCTTAGAACAGTGGCTCTCTACCTTGGATCCCCAGATGTTCTTGGACTGCAACTCCCAGAAGCCTTCACAACTAGCTGGGCTGGCCAGAATTTGTGGAAATTGTAGTCCAAGAACATGTGGAGACCCAATGTTGGAACTACTGGTTTAGAAGAAAAGCCAGCCTGTGTGATGTTGGGCAAGCTCCACAGTCCGTAACTGTTCCCAGAAGAAGGGAATGGCAAACCACCTCTGAGAAGTCTATACCCAGGAAATCCTGGAAAAGGTAACTGTAAGTCAGAATTGACTTAACAGTACATAATACTATAATCAAGCTAGCTGCTGAAAATACAGAATTCCTTCTTAAATTCTCTCATTATATATATCTGAGAAATGACCTAAACCCCTGCAGTTTTATTAATCAGCAGAAAGTGATTAGTTCATGCTAAAAAGCAATTCCTTTTAACTCAACCAGCATATATAAATCAAGATTTAATTACATTTTAACTAAATGTGATCAGCTAATAGAATGAAAAGCAACTTGAATACATTTGGTTACAACTTGATAAGCACCAAACAGCCTAATAGTCATATCTCCCCTCTTCCAAAAAGAGGACTGGGCTAAAATTGGCTCAAGTCAAGATTAGTTTCAGTTTGTTTTGTAGACCCTTGCCACAGTGATGCAAACTATAATTTGTTAGGTGAAATAACAATATGGTGACTTCAGAAAAAAACACTGAATTATATTCTAGTTGCCTAGAGTTACACTTTGTTTGCATGATTCCTTGAACACAAATCTTCACTCTTCTCTCCATCAACATCTTCAGAGGCTCAAGTGGGTTCTCTGTCTCAAAGCATTTCACATCAGGTTTGCTGGGTACACCAACTGCAATCACAGTTGGACAAAGTTATCCATGCTCTGGGTAACAGTCTATTTGGACTACTTTACTGTATTGTATCCTATCCTTGAAGGCTGCTTGGAAACTTAACCAGGTACAAAATGGAGTAGTAACATTCCCTGCTACAACTGGTCAAACAAAACACATCTCACCAGCCTTGAAACAACTATGACAGCTATTAGTTAGTTCCCAAGCATATCTGACGATGCTGTTTCTCATCTTCAGAGCCCTTTGTATCTTAGGTTTTCTGGTACCTGAAGGATACTGCTCAAGATCCTTCTTCAGGTTCCTTTTCCCATCTAATATGTTTCTGGAGTTCCTAGAAAAGGACCTTCCTCTTGTGTCAGCACAGCTGTAGAAAGCTGTATCTAAGGAGACTTGCCTGGTCCCATAGTTGATGTCCTTCTGCAATCTGCAGAGGAGCTTCTGAGTAGCAAAAGAATATAATCCTTTAATACCTCCTAGACCTCAGTGTCATATTGTTATGCACACCATGCAATGAGAGTAATTTGTTGACAAGCCCTTAGGTTAAGGAGTTTGTAATTTAAGAAGCAGAACTTGAACGCTTAGGAAGCAGTTACAAAGGAGACCTATGAATTGTCTTCGCCCAGGAAGGTTCTGGAGGCTCTGCAGAATGAGCCTAATCCTCATTTTCGTACCCATGTTTATGAACCATAAAATATTATACATTAACTGGCACAAGGTTTGCAGAGATACCAGCAATTATTAAAAAGGTTTATGGCATATTTATACTGGGAAAAGTCTCAGCAGGGAAGCACATGCATAAGACCCTAAGCTTCAACCTCCATGATGTGCTGGAAAAATAATCCTGCTTGAAACCCTGGATAGTTGTTAAGACAATACTGAGTCTAGAACTGTAGTAACTGTAGACATATTAATATTTATTACTCAGTAGTAAAAAGGCTGCTTTAAAGAAACAAAATATAATCCTTCTGCTCTAGGGAACTAACATTTCCAGACACCAGAGGTTTTGGACTTCAACCCCATCAGCCCCAGAATCATGAAAAGTTGGTCCAAGACATGTGGGAGGTCATCAGACTTAAGACAGCTCAAATAATGATTTATCTGAGCCATAGTAAGTTCCTGCCCTCTTCTCTTCTGGCACAGGACTGGAGAGATCAGAAGCTATTACTTCTGTATTCGATTAAGTACAGCATGCTGTTTTGTCTGACATTAACCAATAAACTGTGGTTAATCTAAACTATTATTTGAAACAAACCAACTTCAAACGGGGGGTTATGAAGCTGGCTTGTATCACCAAACTGTATTTAATATTAACCACTGGTGAGGGTGTAATACTGAACTACAAATAATCAATGAACAGAAGCCGTGAACTTCCTGTCCTTACTTCTCCACATCTGTGCTGGAAAAGAGGGTGCCATGTACAGGCCAGAGGGATATGGCTTATTCTAATAACAATCATATCTAAACATAGCCACTTTTACAGACTTCAACACAGCAATGGTTCTCAACCTCTAGGCCTCCAGTTCCCAAAACCCCTGACCATTGCCCAAGCGGGCCAAGGCTTCTGGGAACTGAGGCCCAGTACCTCAATCACTGAGAACTTGTGTTCTCAAGTAGATGCCCAATCCGACCACTGGTCACCTCAAATTGTCTTCCATTAGCAATGAAGTTGCCACAGAACTGGTAGGGCGAGAGTGGTTTTATTGATTTATTCTTCCACATGAAGTACAAATAATGCATTACAAAAATACCAGTTTGCTTTTCATAACTGAGAATCTGCTAGGTCATCAAGGATTATTTCAGACTCCTGCTGAACAAGAACAAGTGTTTGAAGGAATCTATCAGTCTGCAACTACTCCCCACTTCCAACTCATTAAAAACTTCCCGAGAGAAGTTTGTTGCCCTCGTCTATACCTGTAACAAGAACAGTTTGTTCTTTTATCCTAAGCCAAAGGAAAAAAAAGTAGGTTTTGGCATCAGAGCCACATATGGTAATATCTAATCGAACTGTCAGATTATTAAAGAAAAAAATGGGAGCAGAAGAAACTCATCAGGCACTATCGATCATTTGCCAATACTTACATACATCAGATGATGTACTACTTTCCCATATTTGCCCCTCGTCAACCTCCTTCTGCTTGGAACAACAGGTAAGGAGTTACAGATTAGCGAACTGTAGTATATGGTACTGTGTGCCAGTCAACATACGATTTAAAAAGGAACTGGAGGTTTGTCTGTATAAAGTGCTCAATACTGAGTTCAAAAATATTCTGCCAAGCATTTTGAAGTAAATTAGTCTGACAGGAGAAGAGTGAGCATAAATAGTGCACTTTTATAAAGTTGCAAGGAAGTACTCGGAGGACCTTTCCAGGTCCCAATGCCACTTCATTTGCAAAACTGATTCCACGTTCACTCCTTTAACAGGGCAACTTCATGGAGGTAGGCACCCAGCAGCTTGACGCCTTGAATATAGTTATACCTGGGAAGGAAGCATCCAGTTTAGTGTGAGCCACAAACACGAAGCAGTCCTAGCAAAGACAGTACAATTTAGAACAGGGGTGGAATTTGGGAGTTAGGTCTGGCCCATAGATGAATGTCATCTGGCCTACAGGGTCAGCACCCTTCAACAGCTCCATCCCTTTGGGAACCAGCACACGATGGTGCTTCTGTCTCCTACTACTTGAGCAAGTCTGAGGTGTGTGGGACCAATGGCCATCACCATGGCTAAAAAGCACTATGTGTACTTTAGGAAAGCAGCTAGCAGAGAGAGACACTGGATATCACTTCCTGAGGCAGCTGCCGGTGCCAGTGTCTCAACCAGACATCAAGGCATATTTCCACTATTCCTCTCCAACTCAGAGTTGGCTTTTACCTGGAAAGGAGTGGTAGAGACTAGTTTCTGTGGCTATTAGGCAGTTTCCAGTCTAACCAACTGATAGGCACAGAGACAAAGAAGACTAACATGACTCAATCAGCAATCACAGGCTATGGACTGAAGCCAGATGGCAGAGGAACCATACTTTGCCCTGAACTTGTGCTGCATTTGAAGAATGCAGCATCAAGTCAGGGAACAAGTCTGTCTCCCCCAGCACATGGACACCAACAGGGTCTGGCAAACAAAAGTATTTGCTTGACCACTATGGCAACAAAGGAATGGGTTCAGATGAATTGTTCTGAATTATCTTTCTTTAGGCTCAGCAGGTTCAGCTCTACTTACTGGATGGTTTATGTTTTCTATACAGAATATGCCTTACCTATTGAGCTTCTCATTCTGAGAATGGGCTCCATCATCTGCAGACCCTACAGGCAGCAGCATTACATTCTTGCCTGTTGCTTCTTGGAAGGTCAAGGTGACAGGAATGCTTCCTCCCTCTCTAGTCAAGTCTGGCTCTACACCAAATACTAGAGAGAGAGAGAGAGAGAGAGGACAAAGAGATTACCCTTGGCTTCTATCAAATGCATCCTGAACATAAGCTTTCTAATATTCAAGTGGACCGACACCTCCTTAAAGCAGCACCCACTGGTCAAATCCCCTCTTATGAATATTCCTCCAAGTGAATCTCCATGTGTGCAGATAGCACCCAGTATTTATGTTGGAGGTTGGCAGTTTATCTCCAGCATTGCAAATATACAAGGAGCACGATATTTAGATAGGTATCCCAAGGCTGGTAAGCGCAGAGTGTTAGTTGTATTTTAATGACAGAAGTCCCCTTTCTCTGTGACCTTTTGATTAGAATCTCTAGAAAACTGTTGTATGATTTACTGACCTGTTTTCATGGCTTTTCTGCCTGCCACATAGTGGGGGTGGTTGAAATCTGACACCCATGGCTTTCCACCATGGCCCAAGTATACCTTGAATTTGTTGGGGCTCTGCAGCTCAGAAAACTTTTTGGACAAGTACTCTTGAACCTGTAACCATAACCAGAGTCAAAAAAGAAGAACCTTGTCTAATTCTTCAAGGAAGAGACAAATTTAGCATGAAATTAGTGCCCAACTCTTTGTATGTAAAATGCAATTTATGTCTACATCAGAAATACAAAGCATGTTGTGTAAATGATCCCTTTCCAGAGCAGGGACAAGATGGAAATAGTGTATATACAAACATTTTACCTGCTAACAATGTAAATCAAATTACTCAAGATCATCTTCAACTATACTGGCTTGCATAGCCTGCACACCAACGGAGGCCCTTCATACTTGGGCTGCACATGTAACTGTCTAGGTAAGTGCCATCTGGGATTAGTTTGGCCCTAATATTTCCAGCTGTAGGAAAGCCTGTGAAGACACATCTGTTTTCTTTGGTGTTTTCATAATGTTTTACTGTTTGATTTGTTTCGCTTCAATTGTGTCCTGAGGTTTTGGTACTCTAAGGGGTATTTATTTGTTACCACTGTTCATGTTTATTCATTTTATTATGACTCACTGTTTTATTATTGAACGGGACGTTATGTAAAACTACCTGGGGAGGGTTTTTGCCCTTTAGAAAGATGCCCCAGAAATATTCTAAATAAATATTATTCTGTGATATCTTGCGGAGTTGGCAGGATAGTGCTTTAGGTATCCGGCTGCAGAGCCAGCAGTTGGGAGTTCGATTCCCCGCTGTGCCTCTGAAAAGAAGAGCCAGACTGTGTAGGACGTGGGCAAGCTGCACAGTCCCAGGGTGCCCCCAGAGGAAGGGATTGATCAACTACTTCTAAATATTCTTTACCTAAAAAACCCTGGAAAGGGCCACCATGTCAGAACTGACTTGACAGCACACAATTATTATATGATTACTGTCCTAGGGTAAAATACATTAACTGACAAACAACACTAAAATCAAGTGAGTGGGAGGGAAAAGTAACACATTTGTAGGGTGGAAGCTGATGGATGGGAAGAAAGATGCAAAATATCAAAGCCTACAAAAGTCAGTTAAACAGGACTTCTCTATTGCCTCTCCTCAATCGCAAATTCAACATATGTTCCTGCCACCATAGCCATGCACTGTTTAATAACTGTTTCTTGAATATGCATGATTAATATTGCTCAGATCAAAAACTTAACAGCACTATTGATCTCAACAGCATCATTACAAAAATGTAGGTATCTTAAAAATGATTGAGCTCTATTGGCCACAGTCTGATGGCTGATTTCCATGTGCACAAATGAAACTGCCGTTTGTGTTCCTGGTCATGCAACAGGTATGTAACCAGGAGTGTGACCAGCATTTCAGTCATTAGCAGTCATTTGCCATTGAGACTTAGGGAATGTTACTTATGCATGTGTAAACTGCTGATAGGATTCTGGACAAAGTGTTTTATGATAAAAAAAACAACAACACCCTGTAATGTAAGAGAATACAAGCTAATTCTAGTAAGGGCAGCAGATGGGATTAGCTTCTATATGTGAAAACATGAAATAACGTTAAACGGGTTCAGTTTTCACAACGTTAACATGAAATAACGTTAAACGGGTTCAGTTTTTACATGTGTTCCTTCGAGGGCTATTGGTCTTAGTAATATTGTAGGTTACTAAGACCAATAGCCCTCGAAGGAACACATGTAATTTTTAAAATCTGCTCCCCATTTCTTGTCATCTTAAAAACCATGTTTTAACAAACAATTATGTTACAGTTGGTTGTGCCCCCACTTTGCCCCATCTTAAGTGAGCCTAAGATCTGGATTCTGTCTCTGTAGTAGAAGACCAACTGTATTAATTCTTCTATTTGAATTGCCTTCGCTTGCTGTGCTCCCCTTACTAACACATACCTGCTTCGTCACAACTTCTGGAGTCATGTCTGGCACCAGTCGGATTGAAAATTTTCCAATTACTTTCCGTGGAATCACAGTTTTGGCACCTGATCCAGAGAATGCTCCTTCTACTCCATGGAGTGATAGAGAGGGATATCGCCACCTATGCATCAATATATCTTTCTGTAACAAAATTGCACAGAGCATAAATGATTGGATGAGTCGTCACACTATAGTCAGAATGATGTATAGCAGGCTACAAACTCATTAGGTTCCAGTGATGTTGTCTAACTAGAGCAGACGTGGGCAACAAGAGGCCACAGTTCATTTTATGGCTTCACTTGGCTAGAATGAGTTGCACAAGCGGACTTCTACAGTTCTGCTTGAGGTGGGGCTAGTACTAGCTAAACGATGCCAGACCTTCAACGTCTCCATGAATGTACTGTTGGCCACAACTGCTAAGAAAGCACAGATACTGTGACCATTGACCAGAATCATGTTAGTGACATACATGTGTGTCAGTTATATTGCATAGGTCATTTGTATCCTCTATTCTTCAGAAGCCACATAGTAAACTACTGTTCACTAAAGCCCATCTGAAATGACAATGAAAAATTCAAAACTGAAATAGGTCGTTTCGTCTTGTTTTTTTTTTTTTTTTTTGGCAATATCCCAAGACAAACAAGAATGTCTCCCAAAAGCCAAAAATTGCCTCATTTGAAAGAAGCCCTAAATGTGTAACTAGGAAGGGCAGAAGGGCAAGGAAATGTGAGGTCAACATTGGAACCCTATGTATGTTTAATTAAAAGTTCTGTGCAACTTTTTCCCAAGTAAGCCTGCTAATCAATGAGCAAAATGAATAAGGAAACCATGGTGTGTGCATTTGTGCATGAGAGAGAGAGCTATTTTACAACACCATTGCTTTTCAAATTACCAGGAATTTTGTAAATTTCTCATCAAAGCAAGGTTGCTGGCCAACTCTACTATCAAATCACAGTGTATGTCCTGTAGCGTATTGTAATACCTTATATATTTTTTGTTAGAGCACTGAACTTTTATTGTTCCATTTCGACACAGAGAAGAATTAGGCAACAAAACTGATCTTGTAAGGCTAAAAGAGCTGGGAAGGACCCATCACACCTTTGTTTCATGCAGCAGTCGTGTGGCTCCAACATCCTTTGCATACTCCGCCACATCAAAGTCAATTCGGTCGTAGAGTTGATGCTCCTCATCTGTGACAGGAGCCACTGCATCATAAAGGCCAGGAATGAGAATTTTCCCTTTCCTATCCACTAAGGACGCTGTTCGGAAGAAGACATCATGCAATATGAGAGTCGGAGAGAGGAACCAGAATTCTCCAAACACAAAAATATCCAGGGCAACAGAAGGAAACAATGCTGTTGCAGACTCTGATTCACCTTCCCCGGTTTAGAAATTAAGAGCTAAAACAACTTCTGTCCCGTGCTCAAACAAAAGGCACATGAATGCTTTACTACATAGTTTGGCAAATGTTTCAGCCAAGAAACATCAAGTCCTTTGCTGTAATGGCTAACTTGTCAGACCGATATATGCACAGCGAAGCCCTTCAGGACTTTGCTTGCTCTTACCCAGTCAAATTTCTAGTTATTAATTTCTAGGAGGTGAAAATTTACTGCTGTTGAAGTTCAAAGGTTTTGCCTGCTGCATTATGACCTTTTGGGCAAAGAGAGATTTCAGAGATTTCCCCAGTTCATCTGGTTTAAAAATCAGTGACTTTTTTTTCCAGTTCTTCTCCAGAACCATGACATTTTGACAAAAATGTCAGAAACTTATATTTGTTAGGCTGCCATTTAGGCAAGATTGAGAGTTGGTTCATGAAGTAACATCTGAGTGAGTATGAGCTAGGGAGTTAAAGAAGTCACTACTGATCCTATACATTTGCTATTCATAGGGCAGTAACTGAAGACCATTCTTGCTGCTGTTCCCTAATGCCATGTTTTCTTGCAAACATTTCTTACACTCAATTGTTGGTCTCCAATAGAGTAAATACACTGAAACTGCTGCATTGTTAATCAACACTTCTGGTTCAATGGATTTACTCTAACTGAGGCTAGTGGATGCAGGCCCTAGGCATTATTGATGGATTGACTGATATGCTATACCCTACAGGATGTAGGCAATAAAAGGAACTTAAACCAATTACATTTTGAACAATTCAGCTGCGGACAAGAAGAGGGCAAAAATTCACAACACAGAATGCCAAAGTCAAGCTATGTTGTTTTAAAGTGTTTGCAACTGCTATGTGCCATCAGGTTGGAACCAACTTATAGTGTCGCTAATAGCGCTTTCAAGGTAAATGAAGTAAAGGAGTGGTTTTACCAGTTCCACACCCTCAGTGAGTTTCCATAGCTGAACAGGGATTTGAACCCAGGCCTCCTGAGTCCTCATCCGTCACTCTATCCACTACACCACATTGAGTCTATTTCAAAGTGTTTATGTTGCTTTAAATTAACTGCATTTTAAAAAAATATTGGCCAGAATCCTATTGTTTACATACACTAGCATAAGTGCAATGGCATAAATCAAAGTGGTGAATTGCGATTAATTAAAGAATTACTGGTTATATCATTTACTGTGCTTTGCACAAGACAAGAAATGCAACCAGTGATTCACTGCTGTGATTAATACTGCCATCTCTGTTGCAGGTTGCTTTCGGTCCCCATCCTGGGAAAAAGGCAAGACAGAAATGAGAAAGAAAATGATGATGGTCAACTGGGCCCAAAATCTTGGGTCAAGAGCCACACTGTACCTTGGCACCATAATGAGACACCTTTTGTGCCAACTGTGCCCCTTTTTTGAGGCATTTTACAAACAGAATACCACAGTATGGGTCACATACATACAGCCTCTTTAAGCAGCAGAGATACGAAGGCATAATTTCAATGACAAGGAGAGGCGAAAGCCATTTGCCAGGGCTAGTTAGGATTGCCTGTTGATACCAAAGGTATTACATGAACTGCTGAATAGCTCAGAGGTTTAGGTATCAGGCTGTGGAGCCAGAGGTTGGGAGTTCAATTCCCCCTTGTGCCTCCTTGACAGGGGTTGGACTTGATGATCCAAAAGGTCCCTTCAAGCTTTGCAGTTCTAAGATTATATGTATTTACCTATTCAATCACACCTTCTGATACAGACAAGCTAGATTTACTGATTTTTTTACAAATTGCTACTTTACTGGCAATCTTGTCTGAGACCTCAGTAGCAACTGGTCTCATACAAGAGTAGGATTCAACTCCATGGCTCAGCACAAGCTGAAGTAAGCAGTTACACAGTTGATAAGCAGTCTGCTTGTGACTGCAGTCTGCATACATACAAAAGAGTTGCCAGCTATCTTTTTCCTGTACATGGATCTTTGCCCTCTCAATGAGACTTCGGCTACTCTGTCAATTGTTAACATTGCCTTTATCTTTTCTTTTCTTTTTAAAGAACATGAAATGCTTTTTGAACTACTACTACTATTTCTGATGCAGGATCTCAAAGACTCCTACTTCTGAGGAAGCATAAGCTCGGGAAGTTAATAGGCCTTACCCATCAAAGCGACAAGGTCAGTCAGAGCTTCATGCACTGAGCCACCATATACTCCAGAGTGAAGGTCTTTGTCACTGCATTCCACCTTTAAGGCAACAAAGAAATAAAACTCATGGTCCATGAACAGTCATATGCACTTGATTATTTCAATCTTTCACTATTTCCTTGTTGCTACTAACTTATTCTGACACACCAGTATCAGGGTCAGGGTTAAGTTATGGGTAATTAATCTGTAGACATTGTTTCAGAAAATAAACTCAATTTCATTCAGTTTTTCCCCTTCCAATTGTTTTAAAATCTACCCCCTTCCGTGGTCAACAAGAGTTGCAGGATGGGGTCGAAGAAAGGAAAGACCTCTGGGGGGCACCACCTGCAATCATGGGCTACATTTTGCCCACCCTGACTTGACATACTGCTTCAAATTTGCAAGGTAAGAATGTCATATTACAGACACTACTACAGATGCTAAGGCAGCATCATGTAACTGTTCAGAAGCCAAGCGCTATCACAAAATATAATACAAAATTTCACAACCACCATCTGCATTCTCCTCTTCACACGACAAATGCCAAGTCAGCAAAGACGTGGAAACTTCAAGCTAAAAATACATAGCTCAGCCTGAAATCCTCTGCATACCTAGTTACTTTAGAGTGAGTCCCATTGACAAGACTAATTTCTGAGTAGGTATGCATAGGACTGGCCTGTAAAGCTAACTCTAGTTGTCCCAGCTTCTTGGTGCCAAGATTTACTCTTTGATTCTTTACCTCTATGAAGTAATAGCAAATGCCCCTGAGACCATAGGTGATGCAGGGTTTCTTCTTTCCCAGCCAGTAATTATCAGAGATGCAAACGTAGTCTACATCTTTGAGAAAAGTATCTTTTTGTGCAAAAATCAAGTCATCCAGGCCTTCAGAACCAGACTCCTCCATACCTTCTAGGCAAAACTTTACATTAACTGGGATTTCCTACAGGGAAAGAACACAGAGAAGCCTTATCACAAGGGTGTAGAAACAAATGCTTTCTCCCATTCAAAAGGTATGCTGCACAAATTCTCAGTGGCTGTTTCACCTAATCAGAATTTGGTTTTAGAACTTGTGTCTGTTTTTTCATCCTCTTCCCCTCCACCATACTTTCTGTGTCTTATCTTTAGACTGTAAGTATAGAGGCCAGAGGCCATCTCTTTTTTTAAACCTTTGCTCACTGCCAAGGACAGCTTGCGTGTGTGTGTGTGTGTGTGTGTAATGTGCCGTCAAGTCAGAACCAACTTATAGTGACTCTAATAGTTCCATTCCCACGCGAGTTTCCTTGGCCAAGTGAGGATTCAAACCCAGGTCTCCTGAGTCTTAGTCCATCACTCTATCCACTATACCACACTGGGTATCCAAAGAAAATCTCAGGGACATTTATAATAAAAGACAACATGACTGTGACTCCACTGATTCTCCCCAAGTCCTAGACATCTAAAACTTGGCATACATATGAAGGGGTCTGCACTTCAAGACTGCGTCCATTAATTTAAGTCTGGTTGTAACCTGTAGTACCACGTGCATCACAAAGCTGCAAACTTCCATAACCAACAAAAAGGAAGGCACAAGCATATTTATTTCTCCAGAGGACCTCTAGGTAGCTCCTTATGAGCCAGATGCATGGCAGGGAAAACAACATGCTGGAAGTGACTAATAACTTTTGAAACCATCAAAAAGCTAAGACAGAAGAGGAGGTGTTGTTGCCCAGCAAGTAATCAAATATCAAACTCAGCAGGTTAAATTTTTATCTTAAGTGATAACTGTGGTGGCTTAATACAAAGTTCAAGAGTTTAATTTTTTATTGGTGAGGCAGAATGTACAACAGAGTAGACAAGTATACCTGTTTGGTTTGTTGATAAGCCTCAAGGGCATTCAGCCAGGCGAGCACTGGACCTTTGTCATCCGTTGACCCTCGGCCATAGAGCTTCCCTAAAGCAGCAACAAACAGGTCAGAGGCAGTGGTGATAATAGTGGAATGGAACATCTATCCAGCTATCTTAGTCTCAGTAAGCTGCAGCATATAAGGAATACAGCGCCCTTGCTTTGTTTGTACATCTCAACAGGTTTATCCTAGTTTTATGAATAAACCATCGGCTTGCCTGAAATCCTAATTACAGTAATCCCTCCATTTGTATACCCAATTAAAACATACATATGCACACATCACTTGATGACTGTAGCATGAAACATCTATATTCATGGGTGAATGAGCTGTCAGAGATCACTGGCTAACACGCAACAAGGCTCATGAATTAAGTCAGTTCACACACATTCAGCTGTGAGTCTGTAAACTTCAAGTAATCAAATAATGGACACCCCTAAAAATAAACTGCCTGTGCAAGAACTCTAGACAAGGCATAGTTGAGGGACATGTAGCTTTCCTGATGTTGCTGAACTCCAATTCTCCCCAGCCTAGATCAGCCTGGTTATCTTTTATTTATCACATTTATATTCAGTTTTTCCTCAAGCCCCCCCCCCTCCTCCTCACTTTTTCCTTGTAACAGCCCCATGAGGTCATACTAAGGGGGTGGGACGGGCTCAAGGTGATGCTGTGAGTTTCACGGCCTAATGGAGATTCAAACCCATGTCTCCTGAGCTCTAGTCTGTCACTAACCAGCAGTGGCTCTGACATATGACAGAAATAGTGCTTCATAAACCTCTGGAAAGCAGAAAATTCCCCACCCCTGGCATAAGATGTTTTGATCTTGATTCTTCTCATCACTATATCCTGCCACACAGAGACCACTGCACAATTAGTGTTAGGTTTGTGTGCAAAATTAGTGTTAGGTTTGTGTGCATGACTGCATTTAACACATTTTTTCTCCTTTAAGAATAGCAGCTGCAGAGAATGCCAAACAAGAAGGGACCCCTGGTACTGCAATTTCAACAAAATGTGATGCCCCGAAGCTGATACATGTTCTGGAAATAAGCTGTCATTGTATTTCTAAGTCAGGTAGCAGCTTGGCACAACCACTATCCTAGCTGTGGTGCTTTGTACACCTCTTCCTCCTTGTAGTCCCAATCCTGAGCAGACTTCCTATGGATGCTATGTTTTACAAGAAAATACTGGCACATTAAATGCTACATTGCATTTAGCACAAAAAACAATACCCCAGTAGCTGCTCTCTGAAAAAGCCCAGATTTCAAGGCCCTAAGCACAATGCATGATAAACAAGAATTTACTCATGCAACAAGACCTACTTCAGAAGAAGCTGCCTCAACTGTGGATATTGGCTTAGCATTGTAGGGATCCACAGCCTGAATGAACATTGTGTTAGTGTACAAACACTGCATACAGTAGCTTTACCCAAAGGCCTCTTTTAACATTTGCCTGACAGTACAACTCCTGCCTGGGCTATGGACCTCAAGTACGCAAGTCCTGTTTGTACAGGTGAGCAGACCCATGTTAAGTGAGAAGCCATGTGATGTTTATACTAGAAATATGGAAATGAGATGGGAAGTGAAGGAAGTTGTCAGGAACTTATAAGAACATAAGAAGAGCCCTGCTGGATCAGGCCAAGGGCCCATCTAGTCCAGCTTCCTGTACCTCACAGTGGCCCCACCAGATGCGTCTGGGAGCACACGAGACAACGAGATACCTGTCTCCTGATACCCCTCCCCTGCATCTGGCATTTGGAGGTACCTTCCTTTTACGCCTGGAGAGTATACATCCCCATAGTGGCTTGTAACCTGCAATGGACTTTTTCTCCAGGAATCTGTCCAATCCCCTTTTAAAGGCATCTAGGACAGATGCCATCACCACATTCTGTGGCAAGGAGTTCCACAGACTAACAACACGCTGCTGGGTAAAGAAATATTTTCTTTTGTCTGTTCTCACTCTCCCAACACTCCATTGGAGTGGATGTCCCCTGGTTCTGGTATTGCATGAGAGGGAAAAGAGCTTCCCTCTATCCACTTTATCCATCCCCTGCATAATTTTATACGTCTCAATCATGTCCCCCCTCAGGAGCCTTTTCTCTAGACTAAACGCTGTAGCCTTTCCTCATAACAGAGGTGCCCCAGCCCAGTCATCATTTTAGTCACTTCTGCACCTTTTCCAGTTCCACTATGTCTTTTTCAAGGTGCGGCGACCAGAACTGTATGCAATACTCCAGGTGCGGCTTTACCAGCGTTTTGTACAATGGCATTATAATGTTGGCTGTTTTATTTTCAATCCCCTTTTTAATGATACTCGTAGGTCAGAGACTTCCACGGTACACTTTTCAGTCTCAAAAGGCCACATGAAAAAGAGGAATTACTTCATGGTTTGCAGAATCCTACAGCTGGAGAGCTATAGGATCTTATCGTTACCATAATGACAGTTTGTGCCAGCTTAGTCATCAGCCTCTGGATCAAAATCACAGGCTTATCTATTGCTGTAATGGATAAAATAGAAACTAATGCGAATACACTTGCTAGGCTGAGCCAGCAGGAAAAAAAAAATCAGGAATACATTCAGCATTTTGGTGTTACTGAAAACAGCAACAGGGAATCAGGATATGCAAGAGAATATTGCGGTGTGCCCTCCACATTCAAGATGCTTCAGTCAACCACACCCTCTTCCAGCACACTCCATGCCATGTCCAAATGTCACCCTTTTCTTTTCTCCCCAATTTTGTTGGTACTCTGCTCAGTCCTCATGGGGGTGGAGTTGGCTCCTTTCCATTTAGATTTAACTTTTTTTCCTGGTACTTCTGCAGACCTCAGAGTTCCTATGAACACACTCCTTCCTATTTGTCAGTGGTTTTGCTTTGGTTCAATTCTTGTTAGCACTCCCCATCTGGGTTCGGATTTAGAGGGAGAAATGCCATTTCATTGTTTCAAGGGAAAATTCTGTTGCAATGGAACTAACCATAACAGAGATAAGGTGTAAGCCCAAACAAGAGACCCAACTTGAAGTCAGATAAGGGCATTGCATCTAATGCCACCAACTGCAAGGTTACACAGTTTGGAAGAAGCAAAGCCATAGAATACCTATTATGTCACTGTCATGAGAGAGATACTGGTGGACTACCTCAGATAATTCAGCATAGTTGTTCTAATGCCAAATATAGACTAGTGAGATTACTAAACCAAGGAAAAGTTGTGGGCAGTGTCAAGGAGCAGCAGATATGCCATGCTGAGGCTTGGGAAAAAAAGGACCTTTCATGCCCAGGTGAACATGAGCATAACCAGTTTGCTCAAGGCAGACATAGGTTACAGCTGCTATTTATAGCTCAACCAGTGGCCAAAATACATGTTTCACAAGTACAGGGAGCTTACAGTTGAGGATACAATTCAAGAGACCAGAAAAAGAGCACCAAAATGTAAGCAGCAGCAATAACTGATCGGATCTTTAGTTAAAGGGAAAGCTGAATCACTTAAAAGACTGCATTGGATGAGAGCAGATTAGACATTTCGTCCCTTTGGTTGGAAATGTATAGGCATAAGCCAGATATCAGCATATCTTACCATCTCGCTCCACCAAAGTAAAAGGCTCACTGTCCCAGCCATCTTCTAGAGCTGCAGGTTGAACATCCAAATGCCCATAGACACAAACTGTTTTCTTGCGAGGATCTGAGCCGAGTTTGCCCAGAATTATGGGAGGGAGCGGGATCTCTGAACCATCAGGCAGCTGGAATTAAAAATATCAAAAAGTATTTAGAAGGGGCTTCTTAACAGCAGCTATAAGAGAAATACAATGTCCTTTGTGGCTTTTTCTTCAGGCATATAATGATGTGGAGTGGAAAATTTAATTTTCTTTTGCTGAAGCACGTCCAGCTTCACTCACTCTGCACTGCTTAGTGATTCCATTTCAAGTTGAGAAAAAGTCTGTTTCTGAATAAGAGATACAGAGCTAGTTTTTTTCTACAGAAAAAGCATTAGAAAATTCTCCTTTTCAGAAAAGCAGTACCTGGATTGTTGATATATCACGCAGAACTCTATTTGGGTATGTATTCTAAAAATGGTGTTTTAATTCAGGTGTAGTCATATTTAACAAAAAATGAGAGAGATGTAATTTTACAAATATTCCAGTTAAATAATAATTTCCACATAAAACTTTGAATATGTCTGAATATAACATTTAAATAATATTATATGGTTAAATTAACATCAGCCTGAGGAAATATTTCAGTTCAAAATATTTTGTAGTTATTGGGAAATATTCTGATAAATTT
The DNA here is from genome assembly GCA_037013535.1 of Intellagama lesueurii. Lineage (NCBI taxonomy): Eukaryota > Metazoa > Chordata > Lepidosauria > Squamata > Agamidae > Intellagama > Intellagama lesueurii. Next base: position 69,510,940 of record JBAJHW010000004.1, on the reverse strand, counting down.
ATAATGCACATAAAATTGACGTGGACAATGTCTTTAATTCTTCTGTTTACTAAATCTAAGATATTTTGTGTGCTCATTGAGGGAGACTGTGTGTTGAGGAGTAGAAATAAACATGCTAAATTAGATAGCATTATTTAGAGCACTGGAAATTTTCAAATGCTTCTTCTAGAAAATTCATATCACAGCAGGTACACTAGATTTAAATTTTATAATAAGATGATATCTGCCAAAGTTCAAACAGGTTAAGAAATATGAGCAAAGTTATGCTGGATCAGACCAAAGGTTCTATCTATACACCAACTAACCAGACGCTATGGAAAGACATGAACACAAAAGCTTCCCTCAGCTGTGTTCTTCAGCAACTCCCATATAGCCACACACTGCCTCTGAAAATGGAGGAAATACAAACCCTACCTATCATGTCTAGCAACCTTTAATAGCTCTATCCTCCATGAGAAGAGAAGCTTAAGATGAGGTATTACTGATGTCTACAAAAAATCCAAAGTGCTGCCCACAGAAGAAAGAACAGACTAGTGTTGTGTGTATGTTTTTAGGAAGGACTAGAAGCAATTGTTGGAAATTGCAGAGAAGCAGATTCCACCTAAACTTTGGAAGGAGCTTCTTTACAGTAGCTGTATGAACTATTTGACACTGGAGGAACTGCTTCAGCAAATGGTGGCCTCTCCTTTGCCAGAGGGATTTAAACAAAGATGGACACCAATCAGAGGGGGATGTTCCAATTGCATCATACACTCCAGTTCCTGAGTCAGATTGTGGCTGCTTCTCTTTCCTTATATTTGGATACAGTTTCGGGCTTCAACAGGGTTTCCCACTAAAACTTGTTTGACTAGTTTGGTACTCAGGATGTCAAACTCATTTGTATATCAAGATGTCAGAGAGGAAAGTTACATCCGGTTTTCCTGGTCTGAACAGGTGCTCATATTTTTGCCAACACTAGAAATTTGGATGAAGGACCAAAGTAGGTGAAACATTAAATAAATAATGGTATGGGGTTGGGGTTTTTTTGTTTGGTTTTTGAAAAAATGCACACTTTAGCTAACCAAAGGACTTGATAATTATTGGGATCACAGTCAGTGAGGAGGCCGACAAGTGTAAGCCTTTTTTTTGTACTATAATTTCTAGAATCCTTTTCTCTAAAGCTTTTTCTTATAAATTCCCCACTCCATGTACTAGGAGACACAAATTTTATTATCCAGAAAATCCATATACCAGTGCTTGGTGGGTTCAGAACACACATCAAAAGTGGATGTGGATGGAAGAAGTGGTGGCGCAGCCTTGGTATCTTCCTTTCTTTCCTGCCCTAGACTAGCCTCTTCCCCAATTCATCCCCACACTAAAACCCTTTCCCAGCACTCAGAAAGGCAAAGAGGCAGATAGAACCTCTTTCTTCACCTGCTACCAAACACATCTACATAAAGGCAGAGTGAGGAAAACAAAATTTAATTTTCCCTTTGTTCATAGAGATCCTATTGTACATCTTTCTGCCTCGTTACCTGCTTGATTAGCATTTTCCCAGAGCCAATGAGATGGGTGAGAGTTATGTCTGTACAGTTGCCTGTTCTCATAGAGAGCATCCTTCTTGCCCAAACGTCTCTCAACTCTTCCACACACTGCCTGTATCCAGAAGCATCAAAAACTGTATACTGGGCCTCCACTGTGTGCAACTCCCCCTGCAATGAACTAAGTTGAGACTGCTAAGCTGTAATACTTAATGGACTGTCCCTCTTGAGACATTGTTTTCATTTTCTGGTGGGAGCTCTACCACCCTACTTTTTACTGTTAAATCTTTGCACTAAATTAGTGCTGCAAAAACCCACCACATAATTAAATGCGAGAATGACAGGTAGGAATGATTCTTCCCATTCAAATCTCTGTTCCTCAACCTGCTTAGCAGTCTGGGGAGTATGTGATTTCACAAGAGAGGAAGGAGCATGGGAAGGGTGTTACCACAGGCCTCTTTCATTTCACATCCCCACACCCAGTTCATCTGATTTAGAGAGAGGGCCAGCCCTATCATAAGGCACAGCAATGTAGCCACTTCAGGCAACAACTGCCTGCAATTTGGGAGCAGTAGCAAGATGCCAGAAGACAGACCCGTGTGAGCCAAGAGGCTGGCCCTTTCCCTGCTAAGCTAGCCTGTAATCCTCGGGTGCTTCAGAAAACATTGTGCTGTCAACATTGTGAAAGTTAAGATTCAACTAACAAGTCTGTACACGGAACGGGAGTGGGATATACTATCTTGTCCTCTGGCAGAAATGGCAATGTTTCTTGGGCCAGCATTGATTGCAAACTCATCAAAGTCCTGGCACAAAGCCAGTCAAGTTTTATCCCATTCCACAGTCAATAGCAATGATTCAGCAGGTTGTTTTTGGGCTACCATTTGGCACCTATAGGCAAAGACTGCTCTTACACGAGCCTGCAATATAAAACCTTGTGTTAAAAATAGCAACATACTTGCTATGGGACACACAGTATGCCAGACACAATTGCCTGTGTTGTTCAGGAATCCCCCACCTCACCCACCCCCCGCCCAAGGAAGCCACACAAACAAATATATCTAAAGAAGTCTCTTAGTTCAAGGTGTTGCAGGACTGAGCCAACACGATGCAGTCAGTTTCTGCAAGGAAGATTTCCGGCTTGGTGCAAAGGTTGGAGCTAAAGAATTTGAAATAGCAAAAGGGGCAAAAAGGCTGGGCCTCACAAAATGAAAACAGTGGCTGAAATCAGGTAGTAAGCAACTAGAGTGATCCCATTGGTTCAGTGGGGATTTGGCGAGTCAACTCCTGTATAAGTTCCACAGATTCTATGGGCCTACTCTAGTTGTGCCTTACTACTGGATTTATGCCATCGTCTCAAGAGGGATGGACTTAGGATCACAACTATCCTAGCTTTCTGCAGGGAGTGACAGTGGCACACAGTGCATTCCCAGTGCTGATTCAAATGCTTCTGGATATTGGCTACAGCCAGGAAATCTCAGTTACATTTGGACAGCAGTGAGCCTGGATGCTGTGAGAATGGACCGAGGTGTGGACATGGGCAGAAAATTCTTTGCCCGGTACCCAGAATGCTACTCAAAGTTCTTAAGAACCAGATCAGGTGCCAGATTTATGATATCTTCCAGCTCCCTCTGGCTAGTCTGTCATGATCACACTTCGGTGTGCTGCTGCTACTATCTGGAGAACAATACAGCTGAATCTAGCAGAAGTCTTTACGATTAAGTTAAGAATAAATCTGGTTCTTCATAATATTATATCCTTTTCCAGCCTTTATATGGTGGGATTCCAGAAGGCATGCTCCTTTCGCCGCACAGGCTATAGCTGCAACATTTGCAAACATGCTGGTTGAAATCCTGTCATTTAGCAAAGTTGCAACTAGAGTAGGTACATTAAATCAATGGAACTTACAGGACTCACTAAATTCCCAGCAATTCCTGCCAAATCAGGAGAACCCCAGGATAAATCTAGCTGCTGAAGGAGCCCAACTGCTCTAACTCTTCCATTTTTCACTTCAGGCCTTACAGAGAAGGGAGATTCAGAGAACTATGTGAAAGCATGTTTAAAAAAAACAACAACAAGTACCCTTCTGTCTTTGTCTCCTTGAATTGGTGATAAAGATTACAGGGGAAGAGAATAAGGGATAAAGCAAAGGAGAGAATGATCTTCCTTATGTACCTGACTTTACCTCTTCCAGGTGGAAACAACTTCAGAGTGAAAACTGTGTGCTGCCGACAGCTGTCAGAAATGAGAAAGACATGACAATGCCTGTGACCACACAGCGAGGGAAATGTGAATTGACTTGCCTTCTTTTGCTGCGAAGTCACATTGGGGTATTTGCTTATCTCCAATGCAAGTGTCCACAAAAGCAGAGTAGTTTAAAAGCCTTCTACTAGCAGTTCCAGATGAAGTGCCTGCAGGTGGCGCAGTTCAAAAAAACTGCCTTAAGAAGGCTTTCCTTCCAGCTTCCATAGCTTCTCTTGCCAAAGAGAGATTTTTTAAGTTGTTTAAGAAAGAAAGAAAGAAAGAAAGAAAGAAAGAAAGAAAGAAAGAAAGAAAGAACAGGATGGGAGGAGGCTTTTTAAAAAAAGAAGTGGCAGCTTAGGGGAGCAGAGGCTTTGCAAAGAGGTGAGTACTGTCTCTCTCTGTGTGTGTGTAAGCTCTCACTCCCTCTGCCCCCCTTTCCCTCACACACACACAGACAACCATTCCCCACTCTTTTTTCTCCCAGCTCGTTCCACTCCCCCCCCCCCCCCAAACAGGCAAACCACCACCACTGAATCTGCACAGGAAAAAATCCTTCTGAATCTTTCTGGCAAAAAAACAGTAGTAGCTTCTTCCTAGGAAGAAAAAAACTCGGTTTGCAAGCCAAAAGGGCTGGACAGATTCGATTTAGCCTTTGCATCATGTGAGCACGAAGAATTAATTCAAATCCACCTGTTTTAGGAACAGAGTAAATCCCAAAAGTTTCTGTTGGTATAGTCACAACCAGTGTTTCTCCCTCTGGCTTGCATGTCTCCTTGACCCCTTTTCAGCTATTTCACAAAGCAGAGAAGGAACAGTGGCTAGAAGGAAAAAAGCAAGGAAAGAGGCCTCTGGGTTGCACCCACTCAGAGGCTCTGCTGCATGAATTCTTGGCTCACCTCCTCATCTGGGTGGGTGGGTGGCTGCTGATGGGAAAGGCGGAAAAGGGAAGCAAGCATTCCTGCTGTGACAAGGCGATTGTGTGAAGAGGAGGGAAAGAGCAGCATGCAACCCCTGGCAAGTGGGGGAGGCAGCTGGGGGTGTGGTGCCACGCCAACGAACTGGCGCAAACCTCAGAACCGAGGTTCATGCCTATCCCTAGAGAATACACTAAGAAAGTGCTTGTCAACTTCTGGCCCTCCAGATATTTCGGACTTCAATTCCCAGGATGGTTGACCATTGACTGTGCTGGCTGGTTCTTCTGTGAGTAGAAGTCCAAAACAGGCAGAGGACCAAAGATTAAGAGCTCCAGTAGGAGAGTTTTCTGGTTTCAGTTTTTGCATTTCTGGAACACCTGGAACTGAGTTATTAAGCAATACAGCTTCAGATACACCATTCTGGAACAGGAGACCTCTTTGGACTTGCTATCTGCTTACTTACCTTAGACATCTTCAGTCAGGGATGTTACCTTTCAAATGTTATTGAGACAGTTGCTCCCATCATCCTGACCACTGGCTATGTTGGCAAGGCTGATGGAAACTGATTTCAACAACATCTGGAAAACCACATATTCTTTACCCCTGCTCTAATTACTATGAGAGTTCCATCTTGAATATCATTCAAGCCATCACTATTATGCTGCCATTTTTAAAGGATGGTACTGCATCTCAAGACTACATGAGAGGCAACAATTGCCTACAAAGCACTGAACAGGAAAAAGGTTTTTGTTCAATGAATGTATGAAACCACACGTCTCCATATTACTAGGATGGCATTCCAGGTCTCCTGACCCTATTTTAACACACACGTCCTCCTACCTTCTGCTTCCCAATATCCATTAGTTCAGTTGTGCCACCCAACCGTTCAATGTCCTTGGCAGCCACTTCGATCATTCGTTTGACCTCTCCTCTCTTCTCTGGCCATGCTGAGACACTCTGGATTGCCACCCAATCGGCCAGTCGCTAGACATATGTGGTTCAAGAGAAAGAGATGGGGTGAGGAAAAGAAACAATGAAACATTTACTTTCAACTTTTGCTTGGCTATGATTGAACAGCAAAGGCAAAAATTTCAAATATGCTGGTGGAACAAAAGCTGCTACCATCTTGAAGAGTATGTGTACAGGTAGTTATATTGACTTCCAAGTCTTTCAACTGGAGCGCCCCCCCCCCCCCTTGATATTTTAGACTTCAGCTCCTACCACTCCAGCAGTATGGACCTAAACTTTGGAAGGCACCAAAACTATTTTGCCATCAAGAACTCCTACTGATTTTGAGGCTAAGGTGAATCCTAGTGGAACAGAATGATGGCATACTTCAGTATTCCTCTTTCATGAGTCCTAAATTCAGGAAACATCACAGAAAGTAAGGCATGGAAAATCTCTAGCCCACAGTTCAAATTCACCACTGAACTTGGCCCACTGAGATGCCTCCTTTAAGCCTCACGTTCTCTCCGAGCACCAGCTTCTTTTCAGAAGAATGTCTCCTGTTTCATCTGACCAGAGATAAAAGTTAGGATTCTGCTTCAAACAGAAGAGGGGGAAACTCAGCTGGCCCAGAGAAGAGTTACTCCTCCAAAGTGTTGTTTAGGCCCTTCATGTCCTGTTTACTATCCTAACTGGGATGGTGAGCAGAACATGAAGCAGGCTTTTGGAGAAGATGCTCCTCTGAGTACTTGTAGAATTGTTTTGCCTATGCAGATGAAAAAAACATGAAAAAAGGAACTGGGAAGGCACTTGGTTTCAGGAAAGCGAATGCCCCCTCCCAGAAGCATCTGGCCCAACCAACGTGTCCCCAGGATCAATTATTATGCTTCAAACCCCAAGAAAAGCCTCTTTTGCCCCAGCCAGCACATGTTCTGGTCCTCTCAGGCTTACAGCCTTTGATTTACTTGTCTACACACAAGGTATCTCCATCTAACATGGTTTTGACAACTGTGTTGATCTGCTGCCTACAAGGGCAATTTTTGTCACAATACTAGACATTAGAAAGAACTGACTGCTCATCGTTTGTGTGTTCAGGCCACACCCTTGGCAGTTAGTTTCTGTTCTACCACGAAAGTGATTTGTAGATGCAGCAAATGCAACTTCCTTATGTATTTCTTTCTACAGACATGTCTTTTTTAAAAACCCTCTGGCACTATTTCCCAGCCCTCTGTGCATTTTATGAAATATCCAAGACCTAACCCTTAAGGAAAAGGCAACCCAGTGTTTGGACTGTGCAACCTCAGGTTGCTCTTGAAATGCACTTCTATGCCAAAACAACAAACTTTCTGTCTCATACAGAAAACCAGAATGCCAGTGACAATGTAAGAACAAACACCAACAAGCTAATTTACTTTGTGCAGGATTCCACACTCCCACCTCATGTGGCATGGAAGTGCATTCAGTCACAAGAGCTTCCACTTGCACTCTGAACTGGCATGGTTCAGACCCAGAATATGCACACTTTTTAAATAGTAAAGGACGCTGGCCATCCACATTAGAAAAGAAGTAACAAAATACAGTGGTGCCTCGCTAGACGATGTTAATCCGTTCCGCGGAAATCGCTGTCTTGCGAAAACATTGTCTAGCGAAGCACGTTTCCCCATTGGAATGCATTGAAATCTCTTCAATGAGTTCCAAGGGAAAAGTCGTCGTCTTGCGAAGATCGTCCATAGGGAAACCTCGTCTAGCGTGCGCGGGTCCCCGTTGGAATGCACTGACAGCTATTGACTGCTAGTCAATGCATTCCAATGGGGAAAAGTCGTCGTCTAGTGAAAATCGCCCATACGGAAACATCGTTTTGCGAAGCGCATTAGCAATCGCAAAAAGCCATCATCTAGCGGATTCCTCGTCCTGCGAGGCAATCGTCTAGCGAGGCACCACTGTATACAATTTCTCCTCAACCAGCTTATCATCTGTGCATGTTCTATTAGGGCAGAGATTCTCACTTTGGGCTATAAAGGAAGAAGGCACATTCCAGTACCATCCAGGAGCTTAATATTTGGAAGTTTGAGGCTCCTACTTCCTTGGTTAGCATCATCCAATATTGAAGTAGCACATAGGTAAATCTTAACCCTCTTTTAGGCCATGGATGAAGAACCTCTGGCCTTCTACATGTTTTTGGACCACAGTTCCCATGATCCCCAATCACTGCCCATGCCAGACAGGGCTTCTGGTCTTGAAATGAAGAACATCTGGATGGCCAAAGGTTCCCCTCTCTGAGGCCAATGTGGGAAGGAAGGGTATATTTTTGCAATTAGTTCCTGGCCCCTTAACCTTGAGCCCTAGAAAGATCAGCCTGCAGCTGCTCTGTGAATCAGAGGATTGCAGAACAACAAACTCTCAGAGAAATGTTCCAAATAAAACATTTCCAAAACTACCCCATCAGCTTGAGGGATTCAGGGCAGGTAGAACAGTGCTTTGTCAACCAAAGCAGTCCAGCAACACACCAACAACTTATTTGTAGCTTCGTATACACTGCAGGCACTGATATTACAAAGATCCTGGACTTTAAGATTCTTTCAACGAGGCTACTTACCTTAACATACAGGTCCTGGTGTTTGTCTATGTACTCAAAGAGAGTTTCAAGAACAGACGACATCTTCTGATCAGAATAGTGAGGCTGAAAAATCTGTAAAGAGAAATTAAAAAGGAAAACAGAGAGGCAATTCAGATTCTATGGCTTTCAACACTACAGCCTCAGCTGCCAAGAACATTCCTTTCTTTGCTTGGAGTGTACTTTGGTTTTGAACAGATTCTGAATCCAGAACCAAACTGGGCTTGTCAGAGTAGATTCAAAGTCTGATTCAGAGCAAGCCTCTAATGAAATGGTTAAAGCTGAAGTTGTATATTTCTGCGGATTTGTTAACAATTATAATCCTGAGGAACACGACATGCCTTCAGAAACCAATGTATTTCTCCACAAGCTCTCCATATAAGGAAAACATCATGGTGGGGAAAAGGGAAAACAAATATATTTTTGTGTCTATGAGTCTATCTTCTAAGTACAATGAACGGTTTACCAAGGCTCTCTAATCACAATGCGTGTTTTTTGAAGGGATGAGGAAGTAATATACCATGTGATCATTCCATAGTTCAGTATTTTTTGTTTGAAGTGTTTTGGTGCAGTACATGTGACCAAGGTACAACACTGGATGCTTCTCTAGAAAACACTAGATGTTCAGATCCTTTTCCTTCTGCCACGGTATATTCTGCATCCACCATCCACTCCTATGCTAGTACATTTTCAAAGATTTCAGGTGCTGACTGGAAAAAAAAAAAAACCAGAAAGACTTGAATTGTTTTTCACTTAGTCTAACTCTTGTGCTTATTCTTCTGAAATTTGGCAAATTTATTGCCTAGAGAGATGTCTGTCAAACAGACAACTCTCACACAAAATATCTCCAAACGTTCCCTCTCATTTTTGCTAGAGCTGCACAGGGTGGCCACCAGAAGTAAATGGGCAGCAACATCGATCTGGCTGTGCGGGATTGATGCAGTACTGTGCGCGTGTAGCTTACAGAGAACTTTGCCAGGGAGGCAGGTTAAGAGGCAGCAAAACACTGTTATTTCCTAAATGCTGAACACTCTCTTTTAAAGACCCCATGCGTAAAGGCTACTCTTACACAAAATCCCCTGGATGATAAACTTGTCATTAGAGATGGGATATTTATATTTGTCTCCTGGGTGGCTGGATCCTTGGGACCCACCCCACCAGAACTGGCTGGTCTACTTATCACTTGCGGTGAGGGCGGCTGTCATCATTCACACCATGCCAGTTGTGGAAGTACCCTGGCCAGTGCTTCCCCGCCTCCTTGTGTTGCTGACCACTCTGGTGAGAAGGTGGGATGCTAAGTCTCCCCACACAGCTGCTGAGTGGTCACCAGCGCAGGGAGGTGGGGAAGTGCTACCCGGGCTACTACTGTGATTGGTGTGGTGTGAACAACAACAGCCGTGCACACTGCATTACAAGCGGTAAGTGGACCAGCTGGTTCGGGGGGGGGGGGGTTCCAAAGGGCCCGGCTACCTGTGGTGGCGATATTTGTATTTGTCTCCCCCGGGAGATGGATACGAATATCCCATCTCTACTTGTCATGCTTGATCCTCTCAGAAGGAGAGACTACCACTGCACATTTCATCAAGTTTGGTAAGAAATATTTTAAAGGTTATCAGTAGATTTTAAAGGTTATCATTAGATTTCTAGGTTTTAAAAAGCCTAAATTTAAAGGCATGCAGCACACACACACAAAATATGCACCCATTTGTCTGAATTTGACAGGGATAATCCATTCATCGTCTGGTGGTCTCCAAGCTAGTCCAACTGAGTTACTCTCCAAATTGGGGTCCTAATGAAATATTGCGATCAGTGTATGTCCCTAAACTGCAGTTCATTCAGCCTGCTTTCAATCTGCATCTCTGCAATTTTCAGTGAAGCGAGGAAGGAGAGTTCACTATGAATCATTCTACAGGTCACATGACAGGAGTGAGCAAAGCAAGGAAAGCTGTGTCAGCTGTCCTTTAAATACTTAAAGCTCTGCAGTTGCAGCGGAGATTACCCTGATGACAAGCACTGTGAGGACACAGAATTTAAATACAGGCCGTTCCATTCTGGCACTCTTGCATACAGCCTACCAATTTCCTCTGGGGACTGTACTGTGCATGAACTATACAAAGACACAGTTGGGAGAGCCAACAACACTTCTGCACGAGAGCAAACTCCCAGTTACACAAGAAACATCAAACTGAAGGTGTGGTCTTAATAAAAATCCGATGGTCAGCCGACCAGTATTATTTTCTCATAGGAGCAGAAGAAAGCCAACCATGACAAACATAACAATTGTGTGAGTGGCTTTGCATATTCCTACAGTGTTCAGTAGCTTACAATTCCCAACCAACATTTTGATCCAAAGCACATTGGAGTGAATATCTACTGAAGTCACAGAGGAAAGAATTGTAGACTTATAACCTAACTTTTCTCCCCCATGGTGACCCGAGATTGAAAGAGGGGAGATGGGAAAAATATTTAGCTACACCAAATCCAGCCCAGCAACAAATTGTGATAGGAGTTAATTGCAGCCATGAAACTAGGCAGGCTGCGTGCAAGACCAGGGTAAATTGCACCCCAACAAAGCTATATGCTCCTCCTAATCACAGATTCATGCTTACTTAAGAAGTGAAGGACCTGCTTGATTCGCTCAGCTGACTTCTAGTATTCCAAGGAAACCCACAGGCATTTCGGTCCCGTGAACATTAAAAAACAAACAGCCGTATCCAAAAACAGAAGGGAACACAACGGTACTCTTTGGATTTTAATTTGAGATATACTTGTTTCACAGGAAGCTGCTGGGGAGAGGGCTGATCACATGATTTTTTATATTTGGTTTGTGCTAGCTTAGAAAGTATTATTTATTGCAACTCACACTAGGCAAACAGGTTTCTGAACAGTTTATACTTTCAATTGCTCTTCTGTTATCACACGCTGATCTGCTCTAGAGCGTCCCTGCAACAAAGCATGTAATTGTTGAATTCATTCCTTGGCGGTCCCACCTACTCACATACTCCACTGCGCTATGGAGTGTTTTAAAAGATTTTCCATATACTTTCAAAGGTCAGCAGTTTTACAGTGCTAGAGGTAGAGAATAATTCAGCAATGAATATGATTGGAATCAAGTCTACACACTTGCCATCAACTGAATGCATGCCAGAATCCTCATCCTTCAGATTCGGGGCAAAAGCACAGCAGCATGGGGAGTGTCTGTGTGGCCCTAAGCCCCATGGCCAGCAATTCTTCCTTCACCAGATGGCAAGTGTTGATGCTCTTTCTCACAGTGCCTTTCCAAGCAAATAACGTGGCACAGGAAGTCCCAAAATGAAAGGTGGACGAAAAGCAGGACACAGCTTCACCTTTAGGCTGGGAAGCCATTTTGACAGAGGGAAGACATTTTTTGGCACCATGTCCAGCTGGACCTTTACTGAGAGAAGAGGAACCACTCTGCATTTTTCTTGCTAGACCCACTTTAGTTCCAACAAGAAGATTAAACGGATCAAGAATCAATTTAATTCTATGGCTGGGAATGAACTGGAAGTAGAGTTGATAGTGCTGTTATCTGTAAGGGCAAAAAACGTTTTGAAGACTCAGTTAGGCCGTGCCGGCTCTCAACTATACTCCTATAATAATAACGGTGCCATCGAGTCAATACTTGTGATGACTCCTTCCAGGGTTTTCTAGATATGGTGGTTTACCATTCCCTTCTTCTGGGGACACCCTGGGACTATGCCCCCAAGGCCACACAGGCTGGCTCTACTTGCAGGAGGCACAGTGGGGGATTGAACTCCCAACCTCTTGCTCTGCAGCCAGACACCTAAACCACTGAGCTATCCAGCCAGCTTAATCATACTTCTACACTTTAGCAATTATTCTCTAGAGGTTAATTCACAGTTTTATTGAATATTTGTAAACTGATCACATGGATGATGTCCTATGCCTCTTTTACCCCTTGTCATTTCATATTCTCCCCTCAAACCCTCTATATTTCCACCCCTACAGCTTTTGCTTCAAGTTTCAACAACAGTCAGTTCCCCTTTATCTCCCCATCCTATTCCCCGTTTCTCTCCCGCATCCTTCAGTCCTTAACTTTGTTCTGTAACAGTCAATCACCTGTTGAATGGTAATATACAATTATTGTTTCTGTTGGTGGGGGCGGTGGAAGAAACAAAGAGCCACAGCCCGCCATGTTTACAGAGAATGTTACAATGCCCAGCAGCATTTCAAAACCTGATTATTAAAGTACAGTTTATTATCATGGAACCATGCCTCACACTTAAGGCTTACTCTACTTGTTATTCTGGCCTCTAAGGGCATCTTCAAGGTAGTTCCCTGCCATCAGCACTGCCATCTTGCACAGCTGATAACCAGCACATAAGCCTTCAACAGTTTATACTAGAAGAACAAGAAGGCCAAGAAAGGAGAAAGCTTTAAGTTGAGACACTAATAGTACAAATGAACACATGATGTACTTTCTCGAGCAACAACAACAAAGCACCAAGTTCAAATGGAATTTTATCTCAAATAAGTATGCAAAGGACTGCACCCTATACAGCAGGACAGCATTTACTGGAAGCAACAACACTTGTAATGGAAAAGCTTGTGCAATATGCATTGCAGGAAGTTTATGAAGACACAGATTTATGTCCTCAATGAGCAATGGAACTCAAAAGGGTGACCCCAAGCCAGTCATTCTCTTTAAGCCTGAACCACCTCATAGGGTTACCAACAGGATAAAGTGGGGTACTCAAGAGCTTAGCAGAAGAAAGGCAGGGTATAAATTTAACTTCTATTATCACTAATAATAATAAAGATGTCTGCACATCACATCAATTGATTCCTTTTTCTTTTCAGTAACAACACAATTTATGAAGTTTAGAGGGGGGGGGGGGAAGTGTCCATGCAACATGCAAGCAAAAATGCACAGAGTCCTATAAAGCTCTTAGCATGCAGGCAGGCAAACAGGGAGGTAATAGTAGCACAAGAGGAAAAGAAAGGAAAACTAGAAACACAGAGAACGGAATGTTACAAGAGATTACTAAAAAAGAAAGAGAGAAAGTGATTGGAGGGCACAAATAGAAGGCAGAACAATTCCCAAATACATCCAGGATCACAGTGGACAAGATAAGAGGGCACAACAAAGGAGTAAGTGTTCCTGAAGTGGCAAGGCATTTATCCAGTTGTGCCAGGTATTTATTTAGTTGTTACTTTTATGTTCTACTTTTCTCCCAAGGAGCTCAACAGGCACCTGCTCTCCCCCTGAAGTCAGCCTCGCCCAAACACCCAGGGATGGAGGAAGCCATTCAACAGGGCAGGGAGGAAGGGGAAGCGGCATGGGGGGAGAGAGAACGGGTTGGAGGTTCATGACTCAGCGGGGACTCGAGGCCAGGCTTCCAGCCTCCAGACAACCCTCCAACCGCTCCACCACACAGGGTCACTTGCAGACCCTGCCCAATGCCAATGTTGTGGTTTCGATGCGTCCTCCATAGGCAGCACTGGCAGGCTGGCCAGTCAGCGCCGGCGTGCATCCCCCGCTCACCCCCAACCCCTCCCCGCCTGCCTCGCTCAAAAGACTCCCATCGCTCCACAGGCCTGGCTCCCTGCCGCCTTCAGTTGCGTGTCCCTCGACAGCCGAAAATACAGGGCGCGATGCCTTGCGGTCAAACATGTCTCTGGGATGCCTCCTCCGGGAGCATCTCGAGCCCTTGCGAAAACACGGGCCTTGGATCTGGCCCTTCTGCCATGCGAGCCCCGGGAAGGGCGGAGACAGGCCAGGCAGGGACCGCGGGGTCCATCCACTCCCCGAAGGGAGACGCGCCCCGCGGAAGACGCACCCCCGTCTCGCCCCTGCTCACCTGGCGGATCGGGGCCGGCCTCCATCGCCGGCCATGGAAGCTGCGGCGAATGAGCGCCCCGCACCCCCTGGACAGGATGAGCGCGGCAGCCATTGCTGGCACCGTCCAAGGCGAGGGGAAGAGCCGGGCGGGCGGGCGGGCGGGCGGCAGCCACGGAGCGGCGGCTGCAGCTGTCGGACCAGAGGCCCGGAGGTGGGAGGGGAGCGAGGGATCAGAAGGAAAGCGCAAATCCCCGGCGGCTCCTCCTCGCCATCTGCCCACAAAGGAGAGGAGAAGAGGACGCGGAGGGGGGCGGCGGCGGCGGCGGCACGGAGAGGACCATTGCCAACGTGGCTCTGCGGGAGCCGGATTCAGCCGCAACCCTCCCGATCAAGCGCCAAAGACCGGCTCCTTCCTCGGCCCCCTCTTGGCGGTGCCCCCTGGCTTGAGGTGCCGCTATGCCTACTCACCCGATGCAATGAAATGAAATGCAACGCCGCCACGTGAGGTCCACCCGGCCCGGGCACAAACCGCGAAAGGCACTCGCCAGCCGAAGCGGCCCGGCTCCCGGCTTAAAAAGCTTCCCGAGGTCCCGCCCCTTCGGGGACCGCGCCGAGGCCAATCGGCGTCTCGGCTGCCATCTATTGGCCACCAAGCCGGAAGGAACGCGGGCCGGAGAGAGAAGAGGGAGGGAGTGAGTCGCGTAACTTTTGAGTTAAGTCAAAAGAAGTCAGTGAGTCTAAAAGACATCGAGATTTAAGCAGGCGTTTCTTTGCCGCCTGGGAAGTTTTGAAGGTGGGATTCATCCAGAGAAGGCAAACTCCGCACTTTGATAATGCCAAAACACTAAAAGTTTAGAAGCGAGGCGAGCTACCAGCACTCTTGATCAGGCAGTGAGGGTATAAAATTTGGGGATGGGGTGGAAGCAGATGGGCTCCCAGAATCGAGGCAGATGTTATGCCCATTATTTTCTTGAAGGCAAACTAGCAATCTGGAGTTTGCCGTTTTGGCTGAGAGAAGCTAACGTTTTACACTCTCTCATCTTCTTACAGGCAGTAGCCTTAGAGTTTGCATGGACCTTGTGTGCAACTGTCTGTAGCTTTCGCTGAGAAACACAGTCCCCTTGGGCTCGGAATGGAAGTACATGGAGCGTCCAGCAGTCCAGATCTGAGCAAAGCAACAGGTTGAAACCAGGTATTCGTCTTAGGTTAAATGATCACTTACAGCCAAATTGGTAGACGTACCTAGTAGTTTCATCTGTCTAAAGGAGTAGATTGTAGCCACAAAACCTCACTTCAAAATATATTTTTTTAGACCTAAAGGTGCTACAATACTTGTGTTTTTGCTGTTGCACTTCCATGTCACACAGGATTGTGTGACAGTAATAATAGTCATGTCAATTCTGACTTATTGTGATCCTTTTCTGGGTTTTTTAGGTAGAGAGTACTCCAAAGTGGTTTGGCATTCCCTTCTTCTGGAGATGCTCTGGGACTGTGCAGCTTGCCCAAGGATGCACAGGCTGGCTTTACTTGCAGGAGGAACAGTGGGGAATCGAACTCCCAACCTCTTGCTCTGCGGCCAGATACCTAAACCACTGAGCTATCCAGCCAGCTGTGTGACATATTACCAAGTTTTAAAAGATTAAAATAAAGCACTATCATTAAGACTGAAAGCCGATGGAAGTACTCTGGCACTTGGCTGTTAGTATGCCATCAAATTATTTCTGATTGTTGGCGACCATATAAATTATGTCTGAAAGGCCCTATAACTAGTTGCCCTGCTTATGTCTTGTAAACTGAAGCCATGGCTTCTTTAATTGAGTCAGCCCATCTCATGTTAGGTTTTTCTCTTTTTCTACTGCCTTCCAGTGTTTCAAAAATTACTGTCTTTTGCAGTGAGGCTTGTATTCTCGTTATATGTTCGAAGTCTGATAGCCTCAGTTTAGGGCTCAATTCCACTGACAATAAACTCGGGTTCTGCTGAAAACAACCTGGATTTAATTTTTAGTGTACACACAAAGCACATGCACACGTGGCCCGTTTATTTTGAGGCCCATCTGGAATCAATTCCACATGAACTGTATGTATGCCCCCACCGCTTTTTTTAAAAATTCCTGATAGATATACCAGATAGCAGGAATTTAATAAAATATAAGCACCATGCTTGCAAAAAGCTGCCCCCTGCCCAATTACCCCCATCACCTGCCCGATCGCCCCCCCCCCGCCACTGCCTGCCCACCGCCCATGATTAACCTTGTTTGACAGGCAGTGGTGATATGGTGTGAGGATACACACACTGACACAAATCTCGAAGGCTTTCACAGCCGGGATCCAATGGTTGTTTTAGGTTTTTCGGGCTGTTTGGCCGTGTTCTGGAGGTTTTTCTTCCTCTCGTTTCGCCAGTCTCTGTGGCCAGCATCTTCAGAGGACAGGAGCTAGAACTCTGTCTGTGTTCTAACTCCTTTCGTCTGAAGATGCCGGCCACAGAGACTGGCGAAACGTGAGGAAGAAAAACCTCCAGAACACGGCCAAACAACCCGAAAAACCTACAACAACCACTGACACAAATCGTTTGGAGTCATGCTAAAGTTCATGCAATGTTAGCCCGAATCCAATAGACTCTGTCCCTCTGCCAGTTTATTCCAGTAGTGGGAA
The DNA here is from genome assembly GCA_037013535.1 of Intellagama lesueurii. Classification (NCBI taxonomy): domain Eukaryota; kingdom Metazoa; phylum Chordata; class Lepidosauria; order Squamata; family Agamidae; genus Intellagama; species Intellagama lesueurii. The sequence goes on along the minus strand of JBAJHW010000004.1, from coordinate 69,494,230 downwards.
CAGGCTCTAAGTCATATATCTGATTTTAAGCAGGGCTAGGCCTGGTTGATACTTGAATGGGAAACTACTGGGCAACACTTAGAATCACCAGAAAAGGAGCAGGACAGGTGGACCTTCCTGAAATCTTAGACAACAGTGGCCAATCAGGATTGATTACACAGTGTTAATTGGACGAACTATGTGACTCAGTATAAGGCAGCACTCCCAGTATATACTGGGAGTATATATATATACTGGGAGCAAGTTGGACCATGAGATGACAAGGGAGTAAAAGTCGCACCGAAGAATAAGAAGCGAAGAAGGGCACTGAATACATTTTCTGTCTCTGCCAAAGAGGGAGGCTAAATATCTGTGTCTGAATGTGTGACCCTACAGAATGTTGTTCTGAACCAACATGAACTTCTCTGTCTCCTGACACTTAAGTCACTGTCATCTTTCACAAAGATCTATTTCATTATCTCAGGAAGATGTGTTTCAGGTGTCACACAACCCTGCTTTCCCCTCACCCTTCTGTGCCATCATCACCACCCTCTTACCTGCCCCTTTCACTGGCATTCAAATTCCTATTTTAAAAAAGGGTTAGCAAGTGACAAGACTCAGTAAAAAATCGAATCAGAAGGAAAATATATATTAAAATTGTCACTGAATAAATTGCATTGCAGTTGCAGTCCTTACCAGTGTGAACAGAAGGCAGGCAAAAGAAGTAGGGTTCACCATGCCAGCCCCCCTCGTGCCCCACTCTGCTGTCATCAATGATGTCATTGGGACATGCCTTAAAACTGCCTCAGGGGACTGATATGAGCAAACACCCAAGCCAAAAGCAAGAAAAAAATAATGTGAGTGGAAACGTTAAAAAAAAAGTTACAAGCCCTGCTGCCAGAACTAAATATGCCACTTATTCATGCCGAAAGATAGGATCTGCTAGCAATTGGCACTGACACTGTGTAGTGAACAGAATAAATAAGGAAAGGGATAGTGAGAAACACAGCACAAACAATGAGACATGCCCATGTAGTCACCCCCTGGACTGGCCTTTTAAGGAAGTATGTTGAATTGAGTCAAGCAGAGGGAAGAATACTATTCAGAGTTTATCAACAAATTGTGACAAGAGAAAGCAGCCTGGATGGCCTCCACCTGAGAATCTGCAGATCACGCAAGTGTACAACTTCTAACCTTGCAAAGCCCTTCAAACGGGTCTCTTTATCAAGGGACTGAGAAGCAGCCAAAGTAGCACTCATCTTTAAAGAACTTTCTGGTGAGGTGGTGTCCAGGAAACTACAGGACATTTAGCCTAATGCATATTCTGTGTAGAAAGCATTGTTAAAGTCAGTATTATCACACATAAAGAGAAGAGTTCCCTCTTGCTGAATAGACAACACCAGGCCTTTTGCCGAGGTGAACCCTGCCTCACCAAACAGTGTAGAGACCTTGAGAAACTAGATAGAGCAGTGATTCAGTAGTCACTGGTACGCTTGGACTTTCAAAAAAGGTTTTTGATAAAATTCTCTTATCAAGAATACCTGAATAATCTCAGCAGTCATGGGGCAGAAGAGTAAATCTTCCAAGTGGGATAAAGAACTGGATAACTGGAACTAGAATTATCTAACTGGGTAAAGAAGAGGGAGTGACAGTTGTAACAATGAAGGTCCATAAGAAGTGAGGCCCTGCCAGGATTTGTATTTAGAGTTGTGGTTCTTAGCGTGTCTATAAATGTCCTGGCAAGGAGGGCCAACTTTGCTGATTACGTCAACTTATTCAGGGTAGTGAAATCTGAAGCAGACTGTGAAGAGCTCCAAGTGATATGTCTAAAATGGGCAAATTGGAAGAAATGATAAATCTGATTTAATGCATAGAAATCTATAGTGAAGTCTAATGGGAGCAAAAGAAACCTCCCTCACTTTATCACATATTTGATGAACCGGGAGCTGGTAATAAGGAAATGTATCTTAGGCTGAGGTAGAGAAGTCAGTGAAAATTCTGATCTATGTGACAGCTGGGGGGAAAGGCAGATACATCAGGTTCAAATGAATGCCACAGTTCCCTTCATGCCTAGCGTGTAAGCTTCCCAGGGGCATCTGGTTGGCCATTGTGGAAAACAGGGTACTGAACTAGACAGGACAGTCTGGTCCGTCTGGACTCTTGTAATGATTAAACTCCTGTTAGCTCATTGTTCTAGTTACTTTTGAGAAATAAGAAAGCAGACAGTAACTTTATGAGAATCGCAACTATAAAAGTAGTTACATTGTGTTGGTTTTTGAAAACATAATTGTGGCTTGTTAATTTTTCATTTTTACTTCCCAAGCTCTGCTTTCTAACCTGCTGAAGATTAATTTGTATATATCATTGGCCAATCCTTTTTCTTTTCTTTTTCTTTTTTTCAAGCCAGCTGGCCCCAACCTAGCGCTCTCCATCTGCTTTTGGCCAGTTCGTATTGATCCCAGCCACTGTAGGCAATAGTTAAGAATGCTGAGACATGTCATCCAAAGTTATTTATAAAGAGAAGCCAGATCCAAATGGATAACAGTGTATAGTATTTTGGCATTGATGTACAGTATAAGCAAAGGAAATGTCTTCCCTTGCCTTTTGGAGCCATCATTAACACAACATCTTTATTATTAATTGTTTCATGAAGTTGCTTGTTTGCCTGTCTGTTGTGTCTCTCTTATGGAAATTAAACTGAGCTTCTTTTTCTCAGTTCTTTCTCTGCTAGAGTTGGGACCTCATCACGGCCATAAAGTAACTGAAGAAATGAATTTATATTACTTTGAATTATCATCAGTAGCAACCTGTGTTCATTGTTTCTCATTACATGACTGCTTCTTTCAGTATTCTGCATTTTATGTGTTTTATGATTTCCAGATATAACCAAATAAAGGAAGGATATATGATGGCATGTTAAAGACTAGCAGATTTATTTCAGTGAGATTTCTCATGGATTGCAGCTTACTTTCTCAGACACATATTTAGTCACAGATATATATAGACGATACATAGGATTGTGGGGTTGGGGACCAAGCGAAGAGGGAGGCAAGCTTAATAATGAACTTCCAAAGTAACAGTAGCATTATTAACAGAAATAATGAACTTTCAGTGTTGGTTACATAAGCCCTTGCCCATAAGAAGGGTAATTATAGGTGAATATATGGCTATGTTTGAGATGAAAATAGTTTTGTTTCTGGACATTTCTTCTTTCTGTTCATCATCAGCTTCTGATTTCTTTCCTACAGGCAAATGGCTATTCCAAGAATAAAATCACAAGAGCCATCAAACCAAGAAAACATCACCAAACTGAAGAGGAAAAACAGCCACCCACAAATAAAATATTTCTGCCATACATCAAAGGGGTCAAGGACCACATGGGGAAGCTTTTGAAAAAAACACAACCTACAGTATTCAGGCCCACCACAAAAATACAACAAATGTTACGGTCAGCAAAGGACAAAAGGAATCCCCTCACCACTGCAGGAGTATACCGGATACCTTGCAGTTGTGGCCAGGTATATATTGGAACCACAAAATGCAGCATCCACACCAGAATCAAAGAACATGAGAGACACTGCAGACTAAAACAACTGGAAAAATCGGCAGTAGCTGAACATGCCCTAAAACAAGCTGGACATGAAATTCTATTTCAAAATACTGAAGGACTGGACAACACCAGCAATCATTATGTTAGACTGCACAGGGAAGCCATTGAAATCCACAAACACCAGCAGAGCTTCAACAAAAAAGTCTAAAACTCAACAAAGCCTGGCTCCCAGCACTGAAAAATACAGCCTGCAAAAGGTCAACAAACTCTACCCAGCCACAAGGACCGGTGATCACTGCACACAAAAGACCAGCTAACGACACCCATCAATCACAGTGACAGATCATCTCTCCCCCTTATCACAACAATAAACCCACAACAAAAAGCACGCTGATCACCATAATCACCCAATCTCCTGAAAAGGACAAAAGCTGATCCCACAGCTATAAATACTCAACTATCCAACAAACTGCACCAGAGCACAGACAGAGTTCTGACTCCTGTCCTCTGAAGTTGCCGGCCACAGAGACTGGCAAAATGTTAGGAAGAAAAACCTTAAGAACACGGCCAAACAGCCCGGAAAACCCACAACAACCTTCTGATTTCTTTATTTGTTTTTAATGTGGAATGAGCTGGTATAGTTCTATGGTTTGGAGCATCAGCCTTCAGAGCCAGGAGTTCAAATCCCAACTGTGCCTCCCAGGAAAAATATAAACTGAGATCACCCAGAGCATGTGTGGCTGACAGGTTTATATCCCCTTGCTCCCTTGGGATTTTGGCAAGTTGCATGGCTCCAGAGTTTCTCCAGAAGGGATTGGTGAACCACTTATGAGTACTTTATATGTGGAAAACCCTGGGAAGGTTGCTGTCAGAATTGACTTGATGGCACATAATTATTAATTACTCATTCATGTTAATACTTCTTCACTGGTTACTCTTGCACACTAAGAAATGTTTAGGATCCTGTGATGAATCTACATGGCACTGAACTGGATTGTTTTTGTTATCTGATGTATACTCTCAAAGAAAATAAAAGTTGTTTGTTCTCTGCATTTATATCTTGCATTTCTATTCACCAACTCCAGCCAGTGAACAAAATAAATTAAGAAAAAGAAACATGCTCAAAACTGTGTTCAAAAAGCAATATGTTTAAAAAGCAGGGCCACTGCCATTGAAAAAGAAAAAAATGCATCATGTAAGAACGGGAACAGTCCACAAGGGGGCCTCTTGTCCCTGCAATGAAAGCTGTTTTCTAATTTCCTCCCTCAGCAGAGTCAGAAAGATATTTATTTACAGTGTGTGTGTACTGTGCTGTAAAGTCGGAACCAACTTATAGCAACCCTAGTAGGGCTTTCAAGTGATATATTTAAGGGGTGGTTTTACCAGTTCCCCTCCCCTACTGAGTTTCCATGGTTGAGCAGGGATTTGAACCCTGATCTCTAGAGACCTAGTTCATCACTCTATCCACTACACACCATCCCTTATTACAGTAGATGGATACAAAGACCCAGACTCCTTAAAGTAAAATAAAATTTAAATCAGTATGCTTTCAAAATAGTTTTGTGAGATATTGAAATAGTAAATTTCAAAGCAAACGTAGTTGCCAGATTTTATTGCTGATTTAAAAACAACAACAACAAAATCTTCTGCAACAATAGAAGGATATCATGTTTAAATCAATTGTACTGCCCTGGTCTAATTTTTTTAAAATCCTTATTAAAGTGGGCATTGCTATGATCCCTTACCCACTTTTCTTATAAACTGTTCAAGCTGAAGAGCAAAAACTAATGGAAATGTAACAAAATCCTATACAGAGTAGTTGCAGAAAGGAGATGTTTTAAAAACCAGATACTTGTAGTGCAATCCTGTATGTGTCTTGCCTACTCAGAAGTAAGTGCTGTTGACTTCAGGTGTACAGGATTGCAGTCTGTGTACAGTAGTTATGAATTAGCTTACTGAATATAGTGGCACTTAATTTTGAGTAAGGTGCAGAGGATTGCACAGTAGGGCTCTATTCCTATCCACTTAGCTGTGAGTAAGACCACTGAACTCAACTGGACTTTGGTTTATCTAAGGAAACATGCAGAAAAGGGGTAAAGCAATTGTCTTTGGCCTAAAACTCCCACAAACCCTAGCTAGCATTGGCAGTGGGTGAAGGATTATGAGAATTACAGTCCAAAAACATCTGGAGAGCCAGAGTTGCCCACCCTGATGATGTAAGGCTATATTTGCACTATATATTTGTACTATAGCCTATATTTGCACAGGAATAATCCTCACAGTGTGAATTTGTGTAAGCATATGCAGTTGAAGGAGGAGGAAAAGAGAAAACACATGGCAGGACCTTCATGGTGATGGCCCTACAGTTGTGGAACATTTTTCAATTGGAATTAGCTTGGCTTTTTAACTTCTGGCTTTCAACTGAACATAGGGTTTCAGGGCACTAGCTGAATTCTTAGGGAATTGCTGTGCTTCTCTGGGTTACCAGGTGAGGAAACAAATCTTAGAGCAAATAAGACTGGAAGAGAAAAAGAAAGTATGTTTTTCATATTTGAATTGGATTTAAATCAGGGTAGCAATCTTTGCTCATTCCTGGCTAATGCAGGGGCTTACTGGCTCAGCACAAAAGTGTGTTCAGTGTTTCAAAGCCTTGTCTCCTCCAGGAGCAGCCACTTAGAGGCAGCTCTTGGAGGAGACGAGGCAAGGAAACCAGGTCCAGAGGGTGTCGGGCTTTGAAGCACCAAACACCTGTCTGGCTGCTAAACAAACCAGCATGAACTATCAAACCAGAAGATCCTGCCCATCTCTAGTTCTGTATTATACTTGTGCAGCTGGGTGCACCAAAAATTCAGGAGTGAAAAGAAGCCTGTGGGACCATCATGTGATATGAAGCAAGGGAGGGAGTGGAGCATTAGCATTGCATCTTGAGCGTCTTCTTCTTGCATAAGCCCTGACAACACCAGTGCATGGCCTGGGGTGTGTGTGGGAAACTCCTCACACACCATGTATGCTGTAGGTAGGGCTGCATGGGATGCAAGTATTACAGGAATGGTGGCAACCACTGTAGTTGCTGGCCATCTCTTGCGGCTGCTTCACCACCACAAACACAGGGTTTTCCACCCACTGGTTGCCATTTTATCTGGCTAGCCAGGTTTTACTTATGTTCTAGGTTCATTTACCTGACTTCCTTCATGCCCTTTTCCACAATATCCAGGCCTTGAAGAAGTTGGCCTGTCCTAAATCTTGTCTCTCCCACTTCTGTGACATCACATGAGCCTTTCCCACAAGGTAAGGTAAAGGTAAAGGTTCCCCTTGACATTTAGTCCAGTCGTGTCCGACTCTAGGGGGCGGTGCTCATCCCCGTTTCCAAGCCATAGAGCCAGCGTTTGTCCGAAGACAGTTTCCATTGTCACGTGGCCAGTGCGACTAGACACGGAACGCCGTTTACCTTCCCACCGAGGTGGTGCCTATTTATCTACTTGCATTTGCATGCTTTCGAACTGCTAGGTTGGCGAGGAGCTGGGACAAGCGACGGGAGCTCACTCCGTCACGTGGATTCAATCTTACGACTGCTGGTCTTCTGACCCTGCAGCACAGAGGCTTCTGCAGTTTAACCCGCAGCACCACCACGTCCCTCAAGGACCCACCATTTAATTTCAGATTTTGGCCCTAACATTGCAGGAATAAGATGCTGTTGACTTGGCAATCCTACGAGCAGCAGAAGCTGAATGTTTCCTCATGAGTTTGTTTAGCTGTGACCAGACTACGCTAAAAATTCTACCTAAAAATTTATTGGCTGAAATCTTGTTGCTTAGCATAGTAAGTCACACTAGGGTTGGCCCACTGAATCAGTGGTGGCTTCGTGAGTCACCCCCTTTTACTTCCATTGAATCAAATGGGCCTACTCTAGTTGCAACTTACTGTGCTAAAATAACTTTCAGCTAGAGTAGGCACATTTCAATCAATGGAACTTATAAAGGAGCTGACTCACCAAGTTCCTATGGATTCAATGGGCCTACTCTAATTCTGACTTACTATGCTAAGCAACAGGATTTCAGCCATTGTTTTCTGCTGCTTTTTGGGTACCATTTTGGTCTGTCCTAGATGGAGCATTTGCACTGCCTTTGGTTCCCTTTTAACCAATGATATTAGCAGAAATTCCCCTGAAATCCAGATGGCATTCCTCTCATATACAACATTTTTTACGGTTCCTGAAACTTTTCGTCTCTCTGAAACACCTTGGTTTAATTTTATACTTTGCTTTGTACTAGTATCAAAGCTTTCAAATTTTGATCAGGAAGTAAACCCTGTGCTTATCTGGAGGGAGAAGCAATAGAGGGGAAAAGGCAAATAGATGGGAAGAAAGGAGCCCCTGTCACAACACACTGACTGCCATGTCAAAAGAAAAGAAAGTGAAAAGAGGAGGAGAGGGGGAGGGAAATTGTGGAGAGAAAAGGCATCCAAAACCTTTAAAGAAAAGGACAGGAGATTGAAGATAAGCACAGTGTTGAGGGAAGCAGGAGGTATCTTCCTGCAGACAAAGGAAAGAAAGAAAAAGGGACAGGTTAATGAGATTGCTGTCAAAGGAACTGTGGAGGAAATCAACAGAAGCAAAAAAACGGCAGAAGGAGTGTGGAGGGGGGAGTGCTATATCACTATCATTAAACACACACACACAAAACAACAAAATGAAACAAAAGCTCCAGCATTGAAATGGATTTCTGAAAGATTTCTTAATGAGCGAGTACTAGAAGCTCTGTGCAAGATTTGTTCTCTTAAAAGGACATTTGGACTCAAATAATGGTATGTTCTGTACTTAGGCGCTGAGCGATTAAAAGGGGCACAGAACAAAGTGTTTTAAATGCTTCGTCTGGAAGAACCCTTTCTCAGGACTCAGTCCTCAAACATGGTGGATAAAGAACTTTTAAAATAGAAATATAAATAGAATTTATTTATTTATTTATTTATTTATTAGATTTATATACTGCCACTCTGGGTTATATACAGTATATTCTAAATAAATAGAAATATATATTTGCATTATTAGCCGCTGCAGCCCTTCATGGCTACTGGTACTTGCTTTAATGTTGCACTTGGGGATATTCCTTTAGCTCAGCGTATGAGCTATTTCTAAGTAATAAAGGAAAGTATAAAGTCAAACTACATTATCTGATTAAGCTGGTGGCTAAAATGAAGGAAGGCACCGTTTAAACAACAAAGGGGCATGGATCGATTATTCTAGATTCCAAGAGAGAGAGAGAGAGAGAGAAAGAGAGAGAGAGAGAGAGAGAGAGATAAATAAGCTCCCGTGAAGACTGTGCGCCTGAATTCTTGTGAAGGTTGTCTGTTGCCCAGAGTGATAGGAACCTTCAGAATTCTCTGCTCAGTATTCAACACCGTATTTTCACCTTTTCTTCTGTTTAGTCCCGCTCTTTAGCTTGTACACACTGCTCTGTTCTTACAAATAAACTTGTTCGCCAGTTTTATGTGCATTTTTCTAAATATGTGTGTTGGTGATATTTGTTCAAGCCAATGGGTGTATATTTCTGCAGTGGCTTTTGTTGTTATTTTGCTCATCGTTATTGGAAAACTGGCTCATTCTTCTCTGCTTTTGTGTGTGTTTTGCCTAAAGTTGGGGGCATTTCTGAATAAAAACTGGGTTTTCTCTTTTCAGAAACAGGAAATAACCCTTTTCTCTTCTTCCTTTAACCTTTGGGAAAGCTTGCATAGTAGCTTGTGATTGCTCATTTGCCCTGGGAATAGGTATTACCTTAATATACTGTAGATTTTGATTATTTTAGTCAACATGCCTGCCTTTGCTTTGTTCACATCTGAACAGCTGTTTATTAAGAGAACCCACTCCTTCACGGATTGCTGCCTTGTCGTGGTGAAGAGGCTTGAGTAATTCAGAGAAGCTATGGGCTATGCCGTGCATGGACACCCAAGACGGACAGGTCATAGTGGAGAGTTCTGACTAAACGCGATCCACCTGGAGCAGGAACTGGCAGGCCACTCCAGTATCTTTGCCAAGAAAACTCCATGAACAGAAACAAAAGGCTAAAAGATATGACACTGGAAGATGAGCCCCTCAGGTCGGAAGGCGTCCAACATGCTACTGAGGAAGAGCGGAAGACAAGTACAAGTAGCTCCAGTGCTAATGAAGTGGTTGGGCCAAAGCCGAAAGGACGCTCAGCTGCGGATGCGCCTGGAAGTGAAAGGAAAGTCCGATGCTGCAAAGAAAAATACTGCATAGGAACCTGGAATGTAAGATCTATGAACCTTGGTAAGCTGGATGTGGTCAAACAGGAGATGGCAAGAATAAACATGGACATCGTGGGCGTCAGTGAACTAAAATGGACGGGAATGGGCGAATTCAATTCAGACTATTATCATATCTACTATTGTGGGCAAGAATCCCGTAGAAGAAATGGAGTAGCCCTCATAGTCAACAAAAGAGTGGGAAAAGCTGTACTGGGATACAATCTCAAAAATGATAGAATGATTTCAATACGAATCCAAGGCAGACCTTTCAACATCACAGTAATCCAAGTTTATGCACCAACCACCGATACTGAAGAGGCTGAAATTGACCAATCCTATGAAGACTTACAACACCTTCTAGAACTGACACCAAAGAAAGACGTTCTTCTCGTTATAGGGGACTGGAATGCTAAAGTAGGGAGTCAAGAGATAAAAGGAACAACAGGTAAGTTTGGCCTTGGAGTTCAAAATGAAGCAGGGCAAAGGCTAATAGAGTTTTGTCAAGAGAACAAGCTGGTCATCACAAACACTCTTTTCCAAAAACACAAGAGGCGACTCTACACATGGACATCATCAGATGGGCAATACCAAAATCAGATTGATTATGTTCTCTGCAGCCAAAGATGGAGAAGCTCTATACAGTCAGCAAAAACAAGACCTGGAGCTGATTGTGGCTCTGATCATCAGCTTCTTATAGCAAAACTCAAGCTTAAACTGAAGAAAGTATGAAAAGCCACTGGGCTAGTCAGGTATAATCTAAACCAAATCCCTTATGAATTCACAGTGGAAGTGAAGAACAGATTTAAGGAACTCGATTTGGTGGACAGAGTGCCTGAAGAACTATGGTTGGAGGCTCGTAACATTGTACAGGAGGCAGCAACAAAAACCATCCCAAAGAAAAGGAAATGCAAGAAAGCAAAGTGGCTGTCCAACGAGGCCTTACAAATAGCAGAGAAGAGAAGGGAAACCAAATGCAAGGGAGATAGGGAAAGTTACAGAAAATGGAATGCAGACTTCCAAAGAATAGCAAGGAGAGACAAGAGGGCCTTCTTAAATGAACAGTGCAAAGAAATAGAGGAAAATAATAGAAAGGGAAAAACCAGAGATCTGTTCAAGAAAATTGGAGATATTAAAAGAACCTTTTGTGCAAAGATGGACATGATAAAGGACAAAAATGGTAGGGACCTCACAGAAGCAGAAGACATCAAAAAGAGATGGCAAGAATACACAGAGGAATTATACCAGAAAGATCTGGATGTCCCGGACAACCCAGATAGTGTGGTTGCTGACCTTGAGCCAGACATCCTGGAGAGTGAAGTCAAGTGGGCCTTAGAAAGCATGGCTAACAACAAGGCCAGTGGAGGTGATGGCATTCCAGTAGAACTATTTAAAATCTTAAAAGATGACGCTGTTAAGGTGCTACACTCAATATGCCAGCAAGTTTGGAAAACTCAGCAGTGGCCAGAGGATTGGAAAAGATCAGTCTACATCCCAATCCCAAAGAAGGGCAGTGCCATAGAATGCTCCAACTACCGTACAATTGCACTCATTTCACACGCTAGCAAGGTTATGCTCAAAATCCTACGAGGTAGGCTTCAGCAGTATGTGGACTGAGAACTCCCAGAAGTACAAGCTGGATTTTGAAGGGGCAGAGAAACTAGAGACCAAATTGCTAACATGTGCTGGATTATGGAGAAAGCCAGAGAGTTCCAGAAAAACATCTACTTCTGCTTCATTGACTACGCAAAAGTCTTTGACTGTGTGGACCACAGCAAACTATGGCAAGTTCTTAAAGAAATGGGAGTGCCTGACCACCTTATCTATCTCCTGAGAAATCTATATGTGGGACAGGAAGCAACAGTTAGAACTGGATATGGAACAACTGATTGGTTCAAAATTGGGAAAGGAGTACGACAAGGCTGTATATTGTCTCCCTGCCTATTTAACTTATATGCAGAATACATCATGTGAAAGTCTGGACTGGATGAATCCCAAACCGGAATTAAGATTGCCGGAAGAAATATCAACAATCTCAGATATCCAGATGATACCACTCTGATGGCAGAAAGTGAGGAGGAATTAAAGAACCTCGTAATGAGGGTGAAAGAGGAGAGTGCAAAAAATGGTCTGAAGCTGAACATCAAAAAAACTAAGATCATGGCCACTGGTCCCATCACCTCCTGACAAATAGAAGGGGAAGATATGGAGGCGGTGACAGATTTTACTTTCTTGGGCTCCATGATCACTGCAGATGGTGACAGCAGCCACGAAATTAAAAGACACCTGCTTCTTGGGAGGAAAGTGATTACAAACCTAGACAGCATCTTAAAAAGCAGAGACATCACCTTGCCGACAAAGGTCTGCATAGTCAAAGCTATGGTTTTTCCAGTAGTGATGTATGGAAGTGAGAGCTGGACCATAAAGAAGGCTGACCGCCGAAGAATTGATGCTTTTGAATTGTGGTGCTGGAGGAGACTCTTGAGAGTCCCCTGGACTGCAAGGAGAACAAACATATCAATTCTGAAGGAAATCAACCCTGAGTGCTCACTGGAAGGACAGATCCTGAAGCTGAGGCTCCAATACTTTGGCCATCTTATGAGAAGAGAAGACTCCCTGGAAAAGACCCTGATGTTGGGAAAGTGTGAAGGAAAGAGGAGAAGGGGACGACAGAGGACGAGATGGTTGGACAGTGTCATCGAAGCTTCCAACATGAATTTGACCCAACTTCGGGAGGCAGTGGAAGACAGGAGGGCCTGGCGTGCTCTGGTCCATGGGTTCACGAAGAGTCGGACATGACTTAACGACTAAACAACAACAATAGAACCCAAGGATTGGGTGGGATATACTTAAAGATGGTTTGTTTTAATATAACATAAAAGTTAATTCTCAACACAAGAGTATATTGTTTTATAAACATGACACCTGTATGCTGCATTTTGGCAGACCAGGAAACAAGTTAGAAGCCCCAAGACAGGACTATGGATGGAAAATATCCTTTCAATTCATGGGTTCAGCTTCCTTTTCAAGTAAGACTCGAATTAATGCTGTGCAGATGAGCTTATCTGCCTTTCTCCAAAAACTGCTTCTTTCTGGAACTTATTTATTTGCATCTCTGCTTCTGCTGCCTTAATGAACCAACCCATTCATTAGGATGCAGCACAGCTTCTCTAACAGTTCCCCAAAGTGTTATTTCCCAATTAATGAGGAAGATACATTTAGTCTTCAATGTTTCATTAAAAAAAAGTATTCTACTGCCTGACTGATAAGTTCACACATCTGCCAAACCTTGTGATGTTCCAACTTGGCTGCCAGATATCAGAAAGAAATATTTATATGCTGAAATGTATTTTTGAAAACTGCCTCCTGGTAGGTTTTTGAAAGTTTCATGTACTTCCTATATAAACTAGAGATCCAGTTGTTCCGAATGCAAATGAGAGACACACAGAGACCACATTTTCAAAGACCTGCTTCATAGCTTTATGACTAATGAGACTTAAAACATATTAAGCAAGACGATCAATAGACCAGTCCGTTCACTCATAATGCGTTAGCAGGGCATGTCCCTTGGTGCCTGAGCTCATGCTGTTTCTTTATCCTTTGCTTGAAAAGACGGCTTTTAGAGAGTGAAGAAAAGTGCCAGGACTACAAATTAGTAACAGTGTCATTGGAGGACTTAAAAAACGGTCTTCAGGTCTCAGTGGGCATCAAATGAATGAGCTCACACTTGAAAATGTGGAGGTAGAGATAATGGGGTACCTTTTTGCATTGTGTTTTTGAAAAGACTCAAATGAGCAACTGTTGCACATGTTAATCTGAGCGGAAATACAGACACTTATCAGTTGAAGAGGAAAATCCTTAAAGGTGCAAGAGTATCACAGCAGGAATTTCCATCATCTGCTGGAGTTTGCCAATTAGCCTGCTTTGTGTTGTGATTGGTTTTCAGGATTTAAGTGTGGGATTCCTTTTGTAGCCTGATTTCTTCAAAGATTGGCTCAGTCACACCTTTCCACTGCTGATATACAGTACTTTCAGCCCTGAGGATGGGCTATCTGTAACATCTGTTTTTGCCCTCTGCTCCTAGAGGCAATTTCTGCCACTGCTTCTGGTCCTTGCCACAAAATCAGGACCACTACGCTATGCTCTTCATCAAATGAGGCTTCAAGTGGAACTATAGGCAAGGAAATGGCACATTTGTGACATGGAACGACAACAGTTTGAAGGAGTGAATGTAACTTAGTGGGTCTTACATGCCAATTTGGAGAAGCTGCACTTTGGTAGCAGTGGGGAACATGTGGCCTTTTTGATGCCATTGAGCTACAATTCCCATCAGCCATGGCCAGCGTTCCCAGTGGTGAGGAATGATGGGAGTTATAGTCAAAAAAAATATTTTGAGGGTCCCAAATTTTCTGCTGCTCTTTTAGGATGATCTTAACAAATGCCCTCCAGATGTTTTAGATTTCAGCTCCCAGCACTGCTGTTCAAAACATCTGGAGGGCATAAGATCAAGGGAGGCTGTGATCTTTGATAGAAAAAAGGCTCCTCACTTTTAATGTCTGCTGTGTGGTATGTTTCCTAGTATCATTAGGGGGGGGGGACACCTTTTTCCTGCCATGTGATTTCTGTTTCCTTTCATTCTACTACAATTTACTCCTGAGAAGAAAGAACATAACCTTTTCCATCTTTGGTTTGATGCCTGGCTGCTGGGAAAGTGAGGCTGGACCATGAGATAAATATTGTCCCATGGGGAGTGCTTGTATTACCTTATATTGGGCTAGCAATAGTCATTCTGACTGACAGCCTAGTGCCAATTAACTCCAGCCTTCCTTCTCTGGGAGACATTTACTTTTGGCTGTGTTCTAGATCAGTGGTTCCCAGCGTTGGGTCCCCAGATTTTCTTGGACTACAACTCTCAGAAATCCTGGCCAGCACAGCTAGTGGTGAAGGCTTCTAGGAGTTTTAGTCCAAGAACATCTGGGGACCCAAGGTTGGGAACCACTACACTAGAATGTTGTCTGAATGGGGTTCTGATTTGCTGATGGGTGTCATCACTGTATTAAGGGCTAAAGTATATAAGACCAATACGAGTTTTTGGGTGATAGTCTGTCCTCATGTTGGTTGTACTCTGTTCAAGCTCAGGAGTTTGTCTACCGCTGTCTTGAGATCCTAGTATCATAAGTACTGTATCAAATTAGGCAAGGCAGCCTTTATAATTTTTCCTGTTATGATTATTCCCAAAGCTTTTGTCTCCTACCTATTCTTTTTTTATTCTTTAAAGAATAATCTTCTCTATGATTTGTGTGCTTTTTAAAAGTGCAGTTTGGAGATTTGGTCCTAAATCCAAAATTGATTCTGTGGCTTCTTGTAGAATCATTGCTTTGGAGGTTCTACCCTGAAGGGATGATTTTGGCTCTAGGGCACTGAGTTCCTTGAGATCGTTGTCTTTTGCAGGGGCTACCCCATTAAGCCATAGGTAGGCAGAATTGCAGGGCAAAAGAATGGGAACTGAGAAGGAATTTGGATGTTTGGTCCTTGCACAAACCTGAACACCTTGGGGTTATTCTTACAATTCTTCCTTAACTAGATACTGTTTTGACAATCCCTTCAAGGTACAATATTTCATGTTCTGGCTTGAAACAGATATTCTGAGCAAACTGAGTTTCCACACAATCGTCAGCTGAGGCATCTTACTTTCCTGACCATCACCACTCCCCATTGCAGCAGTCAGCCCATATTCCAGGCTCAATCCCATGTGTGATAGTTTTGTGGGCATTTGAAAATGGGACAGAGGCTGGAACTGTGTGCCTGCCTTTTGGTTAATCCAGAAACTGCTCTGTTACAATCTGAATTGCACATGAAATGATACATCCAGTTCATAGTGTCCTTCTTGCTTCTCTCCCTTAATGTTATTTTGTTTGGACTTGCTTGTACAGTAGGATCCCCTTATCCACAGGATCCACATCCACTGATTCACTTATCCACCATCTGAAAATATTAAAAATACAGTATTAAAAGAAAAAAACCAGAAAAAACTATTTTCAAATGTATTACCAGAACCAGCCATTAGATGGCGCCTGAGACTGTGCTATGAATACTTGCTAGTCAAGAATACATAGCACTGTCTATGGCGCCCTCTAGTGGCCAGTTCTGATAATGTATGTGAAAATATTTGTCTGTTTTTCCCCTATCATCTATCTATCTATCTATCTATCTATCTATCTATCTATCTATCTATCTATCTATCTATCTATCTATCTATCTATCTATCTATCTATCGTGTTTGCTATTATCTGAGGTTTTCAGTATATGTGGGGGCTTGGAACCAATCCCCAGTAGATATGGGGGTCCAGCTGTATTTAAATGCTCTCATACTTCAGTCTCAATAATAATCAAAATGAAAATATTAAAGCCATTATCATATAATGGTAAGTATGCTAGGAGTATGACTGGGGAAACCCAACATTAGTGACCCATTCATCCACAAAGTTTGCTAGATGAGTTTGGACCAGTTATTAACCAGTCTACCTTATCTTACTTCATAAGCTCATTGAGAAGATTGTGGGTGGAGTTGAGGAATGCATGCTTCCCAAATAATTCATTAAAGGAAGGGTAAAATACAAATACAATAATGTTCAGCACAATCCACCCTGTAGGTAGTACTTCCTTTTAAGAAGTGGCAGATCCTCTTGAGAGAGGCAGTAGAACATTAAACTAGGACTGGGAATTGCAGCCCAGGAACATCTGGGGACACAGGTTGAGAACCACTGCTTCAATAATTATATGTTGTTAAATTGATGCCAACTGATGCAACCCTTCTCAGGGTTTTCTTCGTATAAAGTACTAGGAAGTGGTTTACCACTCCCTTCTTCTTGAGTGCCCTGTGTCTGTATAGCTTGTCCAAGGCTACACAGCCTTCCTTTTCTCCCAGGAGTCATAGCAAGGACAGTAACTCCTGATCTCTGGCTCCGCAGCCAAGTACTCCAATTCAGTACTATACATGTCTACTCAGAACTAAGCTGGAATCCTATTGCTTAGTGTTGTAAGTAATACTAGAGTAGACCCACTAAATCAGTAGGAATGTGGTGAGTCAACTCCATAAGTTCCATTGATTCAAATGAGCCTACTCTAGTTGTGACTTACTATGCTAAAGTAAGACTAAGCTGGTAGTCATTAAATCTAGTTCCAGGTGATTACTTGCTGAAAGCTGACTCAGATTCATAGTGTTCTAAAGAAAATTGGCCGTGGCTCAGTTCTTATATCTTCCAAAACTGCAATGAGAAGATTACTAAATTGTATGGAAAATCCTTGTTACTTTGCCTTTCTTTAAACAGCATGTTTTGAAACCAGCATTTGACAACTCCTTGGGAATGCCCAGATTTATCAGCCATTTCTTGGATCTATTCTTCACTTGGAGAATTATTAATATCAAAATATTCCCATACATTTTTTTAATTGGTCATTGGTGATTCTGGTACAGGGCCGCTTGAACTGAAAATGCCATAGGAAATTTGGATCTAGCCCCAGCTGCTGCTGAAAGAGCCGAGTAAGAACGGTAGACAGAGCATCCGTTAGAGGTGGGCAAGCTGAGAAGGCAGTGCTGGGGGTTGTATTGGTTGCATCTTAATTGGAGAGAGAAAGAACTAGTGAAACCTGCAGCTGTACTGGTGGTGTTGCTGAAGGTAGTGATGGTGGAGGAGGAAGTGGCAGCTGTGGTAGTGTTGTTTGTAATGGAACTTGCAGAGAAGTAGGAGTCATGCTTTGAATTTTTCCAGAGCTAGATGGAGAAGGTTGAAAAGGAGTTGCAGATTGAAGTGGAAGACGTTCTGAAGAAAACGAGGAAATAGGATAAAGCTTATTATAAGCCTCTCCTCAACTCCTTCACAACTTTGTTCATCCAGCTCTGGAAAAATTCCTACTCCCTGCAAGCACCACCATTACTGCCACCTCCTCCTTTGCTGCCATCAGCATCACTACCAGTGCAACTAGCAGTTTCATTAGATCTTCCACTCCCCCCTCCAAACTCTGATGCATTATCCATAAGGATTACTCCATACAATTCCATACTACTTCACCTGTAGAACACCTTCACATCAGAGATTCCCTCTCTTCTTGTGAAAGATGCTATCAAGCTGATCCTTGGAGGTACTTGCCCTATTCTCAACCTCAGAGACATCAGCCTTTACACTGACATCCAGGTGGTCTCCTGGGACATGGGATAATCCTAGTAAAGGCCCATGCATTTGAGGAAAGGGCACTAAAATCCATGCAAACTCTTATAAGAATAAATCTATTAGTCTTTAAAATGCTGCAAGATTATTCTGTTCTGCTATGTATCGGACTGTGATGTAATTGCACTTTGTGTGACTTGCACTTTGCTTTCCTTTAATGATTGTGGCAGTGGAATTAATTAAAATCCAATAATGTTAAGAAGCAAAACAAAAGGAAAGAAAATGAAAGATGGGGCAAGGGATTAAAAATAGAAAAGGAAGAGGAAAAGGAATAAGTTTAAGAAAGAATAAAAAGTGGTAAAGATGTCAAAAAATTATACCCAGGTCTGTGTAAAATGATTTATGTGCATTCATAGGTTGTTATGTGCTGTCAAGTTGGAATCAACTAACAGCAACCCTAATAGGGCTTTCGAAGTAAGTGAGATGCTTCAGGAGTGGCTTTACTATTTCCGTACCTCTAGTGAGTTTCCATGGCTGAGCAGAGATTCACACCAGGCCTCTTGAATCCTAATCCGTCACTGTATCCACTACACCACACTGGAGATAACGTCATATACATATTATATAGATACATATCAGGTCTGTTCTTCACTTGGAGAATTATTAATATCAAAATATTCCTGCAAGATTTTTTAAATTGGTCATTGGTGATTCTGATACAGGGCCGCTTGAACTGAGAATGCCATAGGAAATTTGGATCTAGCCCCAACTGCTGCTGCTGAAAAAGCTGAGTAAGACTGGCAGACAAAGCAATCGTTAGAGGTAGCAGGAGGGCAAACTGAGAAGGCAGTGCTGGGGGTTGCACTGGCTGCCTCTTAATTGGAGAAAGATCTAGTGAAACCTGCAGCTGTACTGGTGGTGTTGCTGAAGACAGTGATGGTGGAGGCTGTGGTAGTGATGTTGGTATCCACTCCACCACCTTGGAGATAACTTCATATACCCATACATTATATAGATACATATCAGAAAAGAAACCAAAGCAAAGCAAAAGCAAATTAAAGAAGACAAAAACGTTGTGGTACCTTAAAGTCTAACTGCTATACTTTAATGTGAGCTTTCATGGATCAAATCTACTTCCTCAGACATAAGAGTGGGACTACATCACAGCCATCTATAGTCCCAAGATAAAGAGATAGTGGTTGGTTAGTAGACACAAGCTGCAAATTATGTGAGTCAGGATGGCATTTGACACCTAGTAATGACTGAAGGCCGGTTTGATATTTAGTTCTTTCCCCCTGAAGCTTTGTTCTGTAAAAAGCAACAGAACAAAACTTCAAAGGAAGCTTTGGTAGTTAGTAGGTAAAGAAACCCCTGACCATAGATCACAACCGCAGAAACAACATAATAGTTGTGACACGGCATATAGGGTACATAGATACAGATTGCAGTTACATATAAAGCTACATAATGTACATTTACATAAATTTATAGCTATATAGCATAAAAATATACATGCATAAGTTAACACACACACCCTCCCACACTTTAACGCTCTGACATCCTTTCCGTTATATCTCATATCATGTGTGTGTATGTAATTCGAATATGTTGTCTTTGTTTATCGTGTGTGCATGTGTGTTGTAGTTCACGCTTGGCTGCCAGAGGTTACTCAGAGAGAGAGAGAGAGAGACTTTGCTATAACGGGACGTCAGAGTTTGCTGGCAATCATTAAATGAGCCCCCATGGCTTCGGTGGTGCTGCCCAGGGAACGACTTTGCCCCTCAAGAGGCGAGCAGCTCAGAAGGGTCTCTTTAAACGTGCCCGTCGCCCGTCGCGGGTCTGAACCCGGCTGGTGGCGTGGCGGGAGTGAAGCTGCTCCCTCTCCCTCCTCAGGGCTCCTTTCTTCTGGGTAGCCGCGAAAGTTAAGAGCCCGGGCGAGGGGAGCTGCCTCGGCGCTGTCCGGAGAACGCGGCAGACAAAAGACGCGAAGGCGGACCCACGACGTGGCTTCTGCTGCTACGGCTCCCCCCCGCCTCGTCAAAGGGAGCGCTCCCCGGCGGGTCCTCCTCTCTCTCTCTCTCTCTCTCTCTCAGTCCTTCGCTTGGGTGGCGGCGGCGGCGGCGGCAGCAGCGCCCAGGGGTGAAGGGAGAGAGGGGGGCGCGCGTCATTTACAGGCGGCGCAAGGCGAGCGGAGCCCCCGGGGTGGGGGCGCCTGCCGCGGCTGCCTCGGTCGCTGCTCCAGGTGGGCGAGCCGGCCGGCCACTTTTGCACCGACGTGGCCAGCGGGGTGCGCGTGCCAGCGAAACCCGCCGAGAAGACTTCGGGCTTCGCTCGGGAAGGAGGGAGGAACCGGGAGAGCGCCCAAGGCGGGACCCGCGACCCGCCCGTGGCGCGCGCCGATAAAGGACCTGGGCGGGGTGTGTGTGTGTGTGTGTTTCTCGTTCCCGCCCCCCCCCCCCCCCCATGCCGCGACCGCCCGGGCTGAGGCGGGATTCGCAGCGGGCAGCAGCCGGGACAGGCGTCGCGCGGGAGGGATGCCCGGCTTGACGCCCCTGAGGAGACTGAGGCGGGGCTCCCGGCGATGCTCCCTCGCCCGCTGCCTCTTCTTCTCGGCTTGCTGGGCTGTCGGGGGCGTCTTCGTCTTCCTCCTGGCGCACGACGGAGGCGGCTTCTTATCCGGGCGCTGCACCGACGAGCAGAGTCACAGGATCCTGGCCAGGCTGGTAGGTCGCGCGCGGGGGGGGGGGGCACGCGGATGGGAGGGAGGGAGGGAGGGAGGGAAGGAAGGCAAGGCGCGCCCCCTGCCCGTTTCAGAGCCGGCCAGTTTGACGGACAGACGGGTTAGATGGGCGGCAGAAAGCGGGCAGCAGCGATGGGAAGGGAGACCCACAAGCTGGATTCAGAGATGACAGGAATAATGGTAACTTTGTTAAGTGCAGGTGCTCATCATGATAGTTCCCATAGCTATCCCTTTCCCCTAAGGAGGATCCAAAATAGCAGGCAGCTGGATCAGGCTGTATCGGGGATGAGGAACAGGTCTTCTGTAAAGCTAATGGCTCTTAATTGTCCATTCAAGATAAAACTATGCTCCAGTACCTCACATTACAAAAGGGATCAATAGCAACAGTGCACCTGGGGAAAATCTATTCCTGGTTCAGTTTCTGTATGGTTCGCTGCCAAACTCAGAGGGAAAACGAAAAGGAGGGGGACTGGGCAATGTCACAGTTGACATAAATTGACAAAGGTTGATATGAATTGTGTGTTTGCATTGTATTGGATATCATCTGACTGAATTTACTGTTGCAAGCCACCCAGAGAGTGTTATACACTATGGGGTGGTATACATGTTAAATAGATAGATAGATAGATAGATAGATAGATAGATAGATAGATAGATAGATAGATAGATAGATAGATAGATAGATAGATAGATAGTCTTTGCTAATCAGAACCTCTGGGGGAGGGCTTTGACCTTGAAAGCCCTGACTTTAGTGCACCACAGATTAAGATAAAGCTTTCCTTCTTGACTGGCTGCTGGATATTTGGGGAGATCCAAGACATTTTGGTACCTGAAATGTAGAGACTAAGACAGCAGCCCCGCTCCCTTTCCATTTGCCAAAGCCCACTGGAGTGGCTGTATATTTTTTTTCCTTAATACTAGTGATAAGATAACTCCCTCCAGCACACATGAAGGCAGCAGGGCATTTTGGGTGACATAGAGTAGGCTTCAGGTCTTTGCAGCTACCTCCTGACATCTGGCACTTTACCTAATCGTAGGGCTGGCCCTGACCAGTGGGTAGAGTCAGGCAAATCATGCTAGGCTTCATAGTTGCCATAGTTTTTTTTAGCATAATAGTTTTTACTGCCAGCGAAAGGAGGAAGCACTGGTGTGTTTTTCTGCCCAAATATCTTGACTGGCATTGTGCAGTACACCTTGGCTGCAGGAGTGCCATTTGCTGCTGCATACCAGGCAGCAAAGGACCACTTTCCTTTCTGAGAGTTGCACTTTGGATCAGAGCCAGGTGTTTACTCAAGAGGAAGTCTGCCATGTGTTTGATTAGTGTTTGCTGCTTCCACATCAGCATGGACAGGATTGCAGTTCCAACCCCTATGATATAACCCTCTGCTAAATAAGTGCATGTAGGAGGGTGTGTTGCTGAACTTCAAGGGTTGTGATGTGTATAAGTTTCCTTGGGAGTAAGGCTTATGGAATGTGGCAAGTAAGTTAAAACAATAAAACCAAAAAACATATATTATAGATCCAAGGTGGCGAAAGTATAAGAAATTAAGATAAGGCAGGAGGGAAAGCCTGCCCAAATAGCCAGGTTTTAAGTTTATTCCTGAAAACACCCAGAGAGGGAGCCAGGCGGATCTCCACTGGCAAGTTGTTCCAAAGGCGAGGGGCCACTGCCGAGAAGGCCCTGTGTCTCATTCTTTCCTTCCGGACCTCCCTCGGCATTAGGCCCCTCAGCCGCCCGGCCTGGCTGGAACGAGTGACTCTGGCAGAACTGAGTGGGAGAAGGCGCTCTGCCAGATATCGATGGTCTTGATGATCTCCCGTGATACTTCCAGCTCTGCGATTTCATTTTCATAAGCAATGTGTCACTGACTACGCACTGCTTGGAATGGGGACAAGCAGTGATGGTTTTGGTGCCTTGCTTGTGACCTATTCAGACTGGTTGGCTACTATGGGAAACATAACACCGGGCTGGATAGATTTTCAGTCTGACCCGGCAAGGCTTTTCTTGCATTAAACATGGAAAAAGTCAAGAAAAGTCAGAGATTTCATTTCAGTTTCCCTTTACCAAGTAAAAAGAGGTATTTGTGTACACTCACCCCTCACAACAAAGGTTGCTATTCTCATCAGAAGCTACATGTTGAAATGGCCTGTACTAACATGTTAATTACACAATTGTACCTGCTAATAATTTTAAACAGTGTGTGTATATAAAGATGTTGTGATATAAAATAACGTTAATTAAGTGGCTTTTTTAATTCTTTAGTCTTTATTGAATAGTGCTAGATTGTTATTATGATGTGTGATGAATTGGGTTAACCCTTTCCCTGTATCACATTCATTGACATCCCGGAGCTAATAGCTTTCGGATAGAGGCAGAGAGGTGATTTTCATTTTCCTGACTGCCACAGGAGCGTACCTCCCTTGGCTGCAATTTGAACTTTAAAACTGAAGCAGGTTGTGCTGTGTGCTGTTCCTCCACATCATGTCAGGCAGTCCTTGAATACTGGCCAGAGCATCTCTTAGTTTCACATGCTGCACCCAGACTTGTGTCTAGGATCAGCAGGGTGGACCACGCAGAGGCATATTAGGGAGGAGGGGCCATAATTGTGCTATTAAAAGGACCACATTAAGTGCATTCATGCAGTTAGCACAATATGTAGGTTAGCCCAAAGCTAAGAACTCAAAAGGTCTACCTAAATCAATGGGATTTTATAATGATTTGCTTTTAGCTGCATCCTGCCCATACACTTTATTTTTAAAATCCCTAGACTTGTGCAAGTGCCAGACATTGCCAACAACATAACATCTCTTGCTAGCAGCTGCCCTGATAACCCTGTTATAAAACCAGCTGCAAATAATAATAATTATATTCTAGCTTTGTACAGTGTGTGGAGGGTAATTCATAACTTGGGCAATAATTCTGTTATAGCAAATAACTGCAACCTGTATTTATGGCTTCATTTTGTAAAATGAAGAGAGAAATGTGCTTCAGCCCTCAAAAGCATGGCAGGAGTGCAGTGCCTTGGAAAAGTAAACTAGGCTTCCACCATTTTCTAAGGGATTTCCTTTTTTAAAGAAAAGATAATTAAAAACAAAACACAATGCCACCATTCTAAAACAGCTAGGGTGCTGTAACATACTATCACCATTTAATGTCATGCTGGGCCATTCTGGATTATTCTTTCTCTGTCACTATACCATACCACAGCTAACAGATTTCTTAAAAGTGTAACCTATACACAATAGGAGACCAGTTTTTTGAGTAGAGAACTGATGAAAGTCACTGAATACTTGATGTCTCATGAACAAGAGCTATGTGAGTGTGTTGGCATGAAAGGCACCAGAAGACAGGCATTCCATGTTGATGGAGTTTTGCCTGTGCTTTTGTTTTAAAAAGAAAAAGGAAAGAGGGGGAAGAAGAGGCCAGGCTGCTGATTAAGGAAAATAGCCTAGTGCTTGCAATGCATTTGCTTCTGTGACTGCATTTTACACCTTCTAGGCAGCAGTTACTGTCAATTAAAAAAGACAGAGTAGTCAGCGTCTGGGTGGAACTGATAAAACATATTGAAAGTAGGCAGAAGCACAATATTTTTATATCCCAATGGATTTTAAATATGCCAAGCAGGTAGATGTTAGGCTGGTTAGTGCAAGAATACCTGTAGTCTACAGCCCTACTCTTTGCTAGTTACTATTTTATGTTCGCTAGAGAAAGATTTGATCTGTGTTGTCTGCCACTGATTGTGATGTAACCCCTGCTAACCTTTTGTTTTTCTTAGAAACATAACATCTTGTTTGGAAATAAAGTGAAAACATACTAGTGTAGTACTTCTTCTGCTTTATAAACACAATACTTCTTGCACTGTGAGCTTTGAAGTGTTTTCTTCCCAAGTATATAATGAACAATGCATCGAAAACATAACCATGTAATGCTGGAAATTCCATGCTTCCCATAAAATGTTCTTCCAGCCAAAAGGTGAAGATTATTGCTCAGTAGACATAAAGTACTTAAATATTAAGATAATTTGATTTTTCATTTGAGCTGTGACTTAAACATTTTGAGCAGAAGGTAGTGTCCGTATATCTTTCATAACAGTGCTAATGTAGACTGTTCCCTGCAAATACTTCATCATTCAGAAGGGAACTAAAAGGGTTAAATAACAAGGCAAATTCGTCTGTTTTTTAAATGGCTTTCGTTAAATGGCAAAGAATCCTTAATGGAAATTAAATAATCTATTACGGCAGCAAGCTATTGATGACTATAAATTCCCCTGTGTTCTGCATAATAAACGAAGACAAATTATGTGCAGCAGTAGCAGCCTTGCCAACTTTTTGGAAGTAGGAAGGGGACTGAATTCTTTTCTTCTGACAGGCAGCTGTGAAGCTTGGATAACTCTGAGATAATGGAATATTTTCCACATCCTCCAGAGCTACGCTGGAATTCTGAACTAATTTGGAGGTATCTGACGTAGCTTTGAGAATCACATTATTCCCTTTGGCCAGTGTCCTAGCTTGAATACCAGAAGCAGAAAAGTTATTTACAGCTACATTCACAAACCAGATAAGCCAGAGTAAAGAGTCTGGGTTTAAGCTACTCTAGCCCTAATGACTGAAGAAACTAAATTGTTTTTTTGTCCAAATCAACTCTTTTAAGTGATCTCCAATGAATCCAAGGCAAAATGATACAGGCTGTTCACAGTCAAGTCCTAAGAGAAGTTCCAGCAGGTGTCATCAGTCATAGATGTTTTTAAAAGAGAAGATCACAGTAGCTTTCACTTTTTGTGTTGGTTAGTCACTGATGTTTTTGAGTTTTAGAAGAGTGTTGGTTACCCTATCATTTGTATCTAGAAATTACTGGATTCAGGAAAAAAAAAGGATGCAAAAAGAGCATCAGGACATGTACAAAGAGAAAGTGGGTTGCTTTAGTACTTGGTTCTGAAATAGAATCAGGTATTTACTCAAATCTTTCACATTGTACTATTTGTATCAGGGGATCGCTTCAGGCAAAATCAAGTTTGCCATTTAAATTAAGATACTGCACAACTCTACACAGAGGCTTACATGGGCATAAGTGGAGAAAGCTTTTACAATTGTATGCACCACATTTTTTTGGTTTAGCCACAGGCTTTCATGACCTGAGGAGACCTTCATGACTCTGGAGATGAGTAGATGATAAAGATTTGTTCCTGGGAAAACCTGGGATCGTATCTGACAAAATGTTGGAAATGTATTTATTTGTTATTCTCTATTTTTGTTATATATTCTCTCTCTCTCTCTCTCTCTCTCTGTCTGTGTGTGTGTGTGTGTAAAATTACAAATGGGCAATATTTGTCCAAGCAATTTTGGCACATGCAGTAAGGAGTTCCACAACCATCTCCTCCCACCTCTGGCAATAAAACATACACAAATACCAAACTGAATAACTAGCAATTTGCTGCCTTTTCATGACATCCAAAATATTGCCTGAAGGATTTATCTCATTCTGCCTAATGGTAACACGAGCACTGTATATTGTTAGAATGGGGAGATGAAGAGGGAATATAATACTTGATCTAGATGGTGCCTCGTAAAACTAACATTTCAAGTTATTAAATGACAAAATATTTAAGGTGGTATCTAGTGGGTTAGAATCATACTAGGGAGGTGGTGGTGGCACGACAGCAATCAAGCACTTTGTCCACCATATTGACGTCACAGGCTGAAAATGATTACATCTCATTGGGCAAGGCGGAGCGCTGGACGTCTCTGCTTGATCTACTGTTTTCAATAGGGGGTAAGATCCCAGCAGATGGCCTCCACTTTAGATTTAAAAAATGCTGCAGATTGGTCAAGTGATATGCTAGTGGGAGGCCAGTCACTGTGACCAACTCCGGATAGATTGCGGACTGTATGGAAAAGTTCCACCTGCTGATTAGAAGCTTCGCTTATCTGGACAGCGAAGTGAGCTCTGGCAGCCCTCACCCTAGTAAGGTAATGGTTAGTTGTGATCCTGGCAGCTTTCCGATTATATTTGTCGGGTTCCATCTCCAAATACACTCTAGCCTTCTCCTGTTCTGCTTCATAGCTTGCAGCTGCTGGTTAAACCAGGGCGCTGGACGAGCTCTGCATCGGAGAGGGCGTTTAGGAGTGATCGTGTCAACAGCCCTGGTGGCGGTGGCAAGCCAGCCATCAACCAGAGCCTTGACAGGAGTGCCAGTCAGATCAGCCGGAATCCCTCTCATGGAATCCTGGAATTCTATAGGATCCAGTAACCTTTGAGGGCGGACCATTAAAATAGGTCCTTGCTCCCTGTGGGGAGGGAGAGCCACTGAGAGGTTGCATTTGATTAGGCGGTGATCTGACCATGACAAGGGGACCGACACAAGGTCAGTCACCATCAGACCACACTCACTCCGCTTGGTGGAGAACACCAGGTCTAACGTGTGACCGCACACGTGGGTGGGGCCGTTGACATGTTGGGACATCTCCAAGGAAGCCATGGTTTCCAAGAACTTGAGACCCGGACCAGAAACCTCCGCCTCTGCATGGAAGTTGAAATCACCCAAGACCAGAAGCCTCGGGGATTCCAACAGTGCCACAGAGACGAAGTCCGCCAGCTCTGGTAAGGTAATGATTGGGTCACGGGGAGCGCGGTAACCCAGAAAGATCCCAATACCATCCCTGGCCCCAATCCACATGTGGAGGGCCTCAAGACCCGGCATCGCCACCGCTGAGCACCTTACAACCTCTAGAGCAGTGACGGCAAACCTATGGCACGCGTGCCACAGCTGGCACGCAGAGCCCTTTCTGCAAGCACGTGAGACACAAGTCGTTGGATCGCTACTCCCCCCCGCGCAGCCAAACCTGAGAAGGCAGCTGCAGCTGCAGTGCTGGTGCTTCGACAGGTGGATCCGGATCAGCTGGCACTGGCGGTGGATTCAGAGTGGGGTCTCGAGGCACATCTGTGCCCGGGATTCCCCCTTCCGCTGCCACTGCCAGTTCCGCCGCGGCGGCAGCACACCGCCTGCTGGGTCCCCCCCCCCCAGTTTGGGCATGCGAGCCCAAAAAGGTTCACCACCACTGCTCTAGAGTGTTTCTATAAACAATGGCTACTCCCCCCCCCCAAAACCCTCCAGTCTACCCTGGTGTTGGACTGCATTACCAGGAGGACAGGCAAGAGTCAAGGGAACACCCCCTTCCCTGCCCATCCAAATTTCGGTTATGCATGTCAGATCTGCATCCTCCTCCAGAATAAGATCTTGAATAATCTGGGACTTGTTGGATAAAGATGTGGCATTCAACAACACCAGATTTAGAGTGGAGGGACAGCTGAACTGGCTACCTCAAGTCTGATGGGTGGTCACAGTGCCAGAACAGTGAACAGCCTTCAAACATCTGTTCACCGTTCTTCTGAACCGAATAGGCACTGTGCCATCGCCATATCTCCCTCTACCCGTAATCACTCGGATGTTCCAAGAACTCCTGCTGGTGGGGCAAGCTTTCCACTCCATGTCAAACAAAAGGGAAGAAAAGAAAGAAAAAAGACCAGAAAAATTAACAAATTGATAAAAGTTAGCAATAATAAATAATAATACAAATTAGCAATATTAATCAAAACCATAACATAAAAATACACATTTAAGTTACACAATAATCAAATTAAGCGACTTAAAAGTTAAAACTTTAAAAAAAGAGGGAATAAAAGATAAGAAACAGAACACCCCCTACCCAGACCACCACCTCCGGTCACACCCAAAGACAAGTCTCAGTCCTCCCAAGTTGGTCCACAAAGATGTAAGGCTGGGCTCGCTGCGCCAGAATTGTTCCGGTCACTGATAAGCATCGGCATTGGTAAAACAGCTAGCCCTTTCTAGGGCTCAGCCATGGCCACCAAGGCCCCAGCAGACCACCCAAAGGGCAAAGCTGCAGGTCAAATCCAGCCAAGGAAGGAGAGTGTAAGATGGGGACAGATGCAGTAAACCCAGTCAAGATAACACAATGAGATCCCCGCCCATGAAGTAATGGCCGTTGCAAAATAGACGTGGCCACTAACTGGGTACTCATACCGGTAGGGCCGGTCGGGTTCCAGGTGGCTCTGCCGCTGATGAACGCCCGGATGGGCGTCGCTGGGGAAACGCTGCCCGCAAACTTCACACTTGTGGCTCACCTCCTGTCTATGAGCCTGGCGGTTGTAGATGTTGGTAAAACGCTTGGCGCAGCCGGGCACCAAGCAAGCAAAGGGCCGCAGTTTTTTGTGCAAGTCCAGGTGACACTGCAGCTTGCAGGCCGTGGCGAAGGCCCAGGTGCAGCCCGACACCAGGCAGCAAAAGGGATGCGCCGCCCCCCAGCCGGGACCCAACCCTGCAACCACGGCAGCCTCTGAGCCTTTGCCGCTCCCCTCCGGAGCCGAGGCTGCTGGGCTCCGCCATGCGCCGCCAACTGGTGCAGTCGCTGGAGCTGCTTGCGAGAGAGTGCCTCGGCGCAGCAGGGCTTGGGCAAGGGTGCAAGGCCGGAGTCTGAGAGGGGCCACCCGACGATGCGGTAGCTGGGTTCCTCGCTAGGGTTATAGGCGGCGGCCGTGGCTTTTGGGGCCGGTTTGGCTTCGTGGCATGGGTACGAGAGATCCAGGTCCGTGGGCCTACAGCCGAAGGACAGGTACTGCTTGCAAATGCCACCTCGGGCTTGGCTAGGCTTTTCTCGCCCTTCTCTTCCTTGCCGGCTCCTGCCCGCACCTCCTGTTGCGGGCTCAGTCAGAGGCAAGCAGAGCTGCGGCTCATCCGCTTCTCCCAGCCAGCGGGGAGCTTCTCCTCCGCCATCTTGTCTGGAGACTAGCTATCAATCTGAAAGTGGTCATGGGTTCTTGATATGTTGTTTTCTACTCCGTTGCTTGTCATGAAGGACATTCTGGTGTGGAAGAAATGAAGCTTACTCTTCCATGCTGTTTTTGGTTCATATCTGAATATGCAGCACGATGGAGAAGATCCCCAGGAGACAGTGGCAGACCTACATTTTTGGGGGCCTGAAGCTTGAACTATTATGGGGTCCCATTGCAACCAGCAACAAGATCTGGGTAACTACTGTTATCTTCTTCAATGGAGTTGTTCCATGACAGATCACCAGAGTTTTAAAAAAATGTGGAGTAAAGTCACTTCTGGACCCTCTCTGGAATTAGGGGCTCTGAAGGTTAAGCTTCATTTGTTTCATAGTTGATCTACCCCTGGCAAGAGATGGTCTGAGGGCACTGATATTAATTCCTTGTTTGAACAGCTCAAATTAGCTTGTGGGTTTCACACAGTTGCCTTAAGACCACATCGTGCTGCTTCCAAACTTACAGGCAGGAGACCATAGGGCAAAGACAAAGAACATCATGCAAAGGTCATACCAGCACAGGGTCATAGTTGTCACAGATGATTCAAAGCGTCTTGCTGTCTGAAGCAGAACATCTAAATGGCACCCATCCACCCACACAGTAGTGGTAAAAATCTAATATGCCATATTTGGCAGGGCAGATCAGAACTGCTATAGTTAACTGCTTTCTTTCTTCCCAGGAGAGTCAACAGCCAATAGAGTGTCAGCTGGCAGATGTATGGAAGGGACCCATGGGGCTTGTATTTTCTGGGGTCCAACATTTCTCAAGAAGCCCAACTCAACATAGTGTGGGAAATTGTTAGCTGCTGGAAAGTGGGGTTGGGAGAGACTAAAACAGAAGTTGGTATCAAGCCACCATCTGGCCATTTAGTTTTCTGCATCTTCCACCCACACCCCGCATTTGTGATCTGTCCAGAACAGACTTTGCAGCTGTAATTCTGGAAGGCTTGAATAGATGTAGTTATGCAGACTACCTATATGCCCAAAAATGGAGGGATGGAAACAATTAAGTTTAGAGGAAGGGATACTACAGGGGAAAGCCTATTTCTTCCTTTCATGCATTTGAGATGACCATATAACTGCAGACCTTTTCAAGCTTTTTAGTCATGAATTACAGAAAACACAAGCCTTAGGAAAATATTCATACACATCTGATGTGTATGTTCAAAACCTTTTGTCCATGGAGGTCAGAAGTTTACTAACATAATGAAAAAACTGCCTAACTTTGCAGTACAAGCATAGTTTTATCTGTTTGCTTTCATTTGAAACAGTCACATTTTCATCATAGTGAATTACATCTAATATGCTGCATCTAGAAATGAACAAGGGTAGAAACAAATTCACAGTAGCCTTTACTTCTTGCAAAATGCATGCCATGAATTAATCAAATCAAGTCAACCAGAGTTTGGCCACTGACTTGATGGTTTTTGCTACTTAAATTTATGCGTGGCCGAAGAAGTAGGGTGGGTGCTTACGCATCACAACAGAAGAAGACACAGGTTTGCATAGTGTGTATGTGCTACTTTGTATGTATAGAGGCAAATTTAGCAATAATTGCCATAAATTAGATAGCAATACAAAGCATCTTCTCATCACAGTGGAGAAGACCATGACCAGCTAATCAATCGGCTGTCCAGGGGACATCTGTTGAAATAAACAACTTCAAAGTCTCTTCTTTCTTCATAGGGCTTCTTTTTTTAAAAAAATCTTTAGACTAAACTTTATCTGATCAATTCTTCAGTACCTTCAAACAGAGGGCAGTCCTCTGACAGCACTTCAGATGGTGGACTGTTCTCTGTAAATCAGGGATTGGGGGGCATGCCCACATTATAAGAAAGTGTGCTTTAAAATGGATGGATATTTGAACTGTCCATCACATAGGTGCATAGCAAAGGCACAAGTCATAAACCAGCATGACATATTTTTTTCTGAACATTTACTGTATGACAAAGGAAAAAGATAAGCTTCAACTCACTTTTGGCACATGAGACAGAGAAATATGAGTCCAGATGCAAATCACAGAGCCTGTTGTCATTTTTTTGGGCAGACTTCATCCCCCAACACCAGGTTTGAGCCAATTAAGTTCTCTGGCCCTTATGACTTTCCAGTTTTACAAGACATTTTATCAGTAATTACATGGGTAGATGTGGTCTTCAAACCTGCTGCTATCTGGGCATCTTACTTTTGTATGTGTCATAAACAGCTGTAAAATTTATTTCAGAGATAAAAGCTCTTGAAGTGATTTTACCTCAGCCAGATTCTTGAAGGGACTGGAAATGGTGGCTTTCTGCTAACGATGGTTTGTTTTAATTATTTCTCCAGTGTCTTGATTATAGGAAAGGAGCCTTGACAGGGGATCTGTGTGAAGACTTGTGTGTGGCACAGAAATTGATATACAGACGCTGCCTTTATTACGACAGAGGTAAAAAGGTCATCCAAGCTGACTGGAGAGGCCGCCCAGTGATTTTGAAATCAAAAAATGAAATATTCTCTAGTTATCACCCCCTTGGCTTTTTGGAAGAAATGGAATCACAGGGCATCCCAGAGGCAGAATTATTTATGATGGTTGCTTTGGAAATCAAGAATGTTCTGGGCTTAGAACTTCCTAATAACACAGTGGGACCATTGTGGACAAAGAAGAGAGGCCCACACTGGAAAGCACAGTTGGCGAGCATGTGGTCTTTACTCCAACAGGAAGAATACATTTACTTTAGTGTTTTACAAGACTTTAGTAAACATGTTCTAAGGGTCATTGGCTCTTGTGGCCACTTCTATGCTGTGGAGTATCTAACAGCTGGCCATGCATGGCACAAAACTCTCTTTTCCGTAGAAGATGCTGTTGGTGCCTCATTCTCCGAGATTGAAAACAAAGCTAAGGCCATCACTGAAATTGCAATCAGCTTTCTGGATATGGTAAATCATTTTGACAATGACTTCTCCCACCGCCTTCATCTCTGTGACATCAAACCAGAAAACTTCGCCATCCGGAATGATCTGACGGTAAGTTGACTATGCTGATTAAATTTATGATCCATTATTGTAACTGAAATTGTGAGCACAGATTGTATTGTAGCCCCCTGGTTCTCCACTGAGAATGTCTGTGTAGAGATGTAAAATTTCCAAAAATTTCCAAGTTTTTTCCAGAAAAAAAATTGAGGGGGGGAACTCCGCTCCAAAAATATGGAAATGGCCATGGTGGGGTGGGAGTAGAGATTTAAAATTTCCAAACATTTACATTTCCCCCAGAAAAAAAACAGGGAAAATGTGTTTTTTTCCGGAAAAAATGGAAATATTTGGAAATTTTATATATCTATGCCTGTGCAAAGTGCTGTATGCCATAGATGTTCCAGATGTTGTAAATTAGAGCCTTGTGCACTGTGCTTTTTACTTACGTGCTGTGTAATCAAAATCATTCGTGTCAGCATTAGAGATGGGGTTATTCGTATTTGTACAGGTGGACATAATGAGGGTCTGGCCTGTCCACCTGGGGCCGGACTGTCCACTAACCCTTCTGCTGCTGCCACGGACTCTGTGCTCCCTTCCTATTGCTCCAGAGCTTACAGTTGACTAGTCACTCTTCGACCTGGCAGGGAGGCTTGTTGTCCTACC
This sequence comes from Intellagama lesueurii, assembly GCA_037013535.1. NCBI lineage: Eukaryota > Metazoa > Chordata > Lepidosauria > Squamata > Agamidae > Intellagama > Intellagama lesueurii. Next base: position 69,461,082 of record JBAJHW010000004.1, on the reverse strand, counting down.
TCATGCCAGGAGTGGCTAGTCGACCGCGAACTCCGGAGCGATAGGAAGGGAGCGCGGAGCCCGCAGCAGCGGAAGGGTGAGTAGAAGTCCGGCCCCAGGGGGCCAGACCCTCGTTATGTCCACCTGTGTGGGGGTATTTGTATTCATACACAAATATGAATACCCCCATCTCTAGTCAGTATCTTAAGTGATGTGGACTCTGCACTCTTGAGAGAGAATGTGCTGTGCTACATTGTGATCAGAACAAAATATTTTTTGAACATGCAAGTTATGTGTCAAAGTCAAACAGTGATGGTATGTATACTGGATAAGTGGGATCTTTTAAAAAATGTTGCAGTATGGAGTGCTTTTGCTTGGAATGTCAGCCAACCACCCATGACCTTTCTCAAGGTATTTCATTATGGCTTCTGGCTGTCCCTCTCCCCTACACTCAATGTTCTGTGGCCACACAACATGCTCAGATACCACTGGTCTGTTTGAGGGGATATTTTCTCTTTAAGAGATTCATCCTCCCTCACAATAGATGTTGTGTTTTTTTGTACAGCAAATCTTGAGATTCCAGAATACCTGCTGCTGCCTTCCTTCTGCAGAGGAGTAGTGATTGTTTGGCTACACAAAGACCAGCACTCAGAATTGAGCTTGGTATTAGAATATAGAAGTGTGACCTAACACAAATTTGTTGCAGTGTGGAGTTGTCCTGTTCACTGTTCCAGCCAGGCAACTGTACCATCCTCCCTAATATTTTACCTCACATCTCTCTAAGAGATTACATTGGCAGAAAAGTGATTTTAAAATAAATACTTATTGAAATAAACAAATCTCCATTCCGTTACCCTCCTCATCTCACCTTTCTCCTCACATTGTCATCAAGAATTCCTAACCCACTGAGCACATTCAGTCCTCATTAGGTTGCTCCCCTTCTTTGTTTTCCCTGAAGACCTTTTGTACTTCTGCAGACCTTGGACATCTCACTAGGCAAAGCAAGTAGTGGTGATAACAATCCCCAAATGAACCAGGTGGTGGTGGTGATGGCAGTAGCTGGTGCATTCCTCAGAGCTGCAGAAGGAATCCCAGCCTTGAGTGTGCTCTTGAAGTGCTATGAAACATTAGACCTGAATTAAATTGTTAAGTCCCAACTAGGTCCTGTGCAGGAGTTAGTTCACACAAAATAAACATATGAGCAGGAAGATGTAGCTAAATTTGTCCCCCTCTGCCATTTCTTCTGTCACCTTTCTGCATGTGGAGAGCAATAAGCTAGCCATAGAAAGCTGGCCCTAGAAAGCTGGCACACTGCTTACATACGCCAGAAGGAACCTTATGTTGGAATTATTACAACTTTCATATGCTGCCTTTAAGAGGTTTTAGCTGGGAGGGACCTTTCTGGACTGAGGTGAATTTCAATCAGTCCAGCAGCAATCCCTCTCTGCCTCAGATTTTGCGAAGATTTTTTCTCAAGAGTTCTTTTCCCACTCTTTTTAAAGTTAGGGGTCAGTTAGAGACAGTGTTTAGTCATATACCTTCGGAACATGGCGAAACAGCCTGAAAAACCTACAACAACCATTTAGTCATATAGTTAGTCATTAAGCAGACTCACTCAGTTAAGTTCTGTTCATGTAACCAGTCATCATTTTTCTGCAGAATGCTGTTTATTTTTATCTGTTTCAGAACTGTAAGTAAATAGAACTTTTATTCTTTCTCTTACTAATGTCTCAGAGTGAATTATTGAGACTGCAAGTGCCAGTTGATGAGACAATGAGAGGTGATCTACCCCCGGGAGACTTGAAGCTAATTCTGCACTGTAGGTCCCTGATTTTTTTTTCTGCTGTGTAATTAGAAGTTTTAAGCCACAAAAATTTCCACACTCGGACAAGACCATACGCAATTAGAATTTCAACTTGTATAGAGACACTCATGGATAGCAACTGGTGCCCTGTGTATGTTGAGTGACTGGAAGTAGAGAAGGAAGGTGTTAGGGCTAGAATGATCCCTCCCTTGTTTGTTTGCTCTATTTGTGAGCTAGCATCTGAAAAAGCTCTAGAGCAGACCCATAAAATGAGCAGGATTTGTTAAGTCAACATATATCTAAGTTCCACTGATTCAGTGGGTCTGCTTTTGCTGGGAATAGTAATTTGGTTTAGCCCTATGCATTTAGGCTGGCTTTTAGTTAACCTGGTGGTGTGGGTGATGTTTTAATTCAGTCTCAAAATTGTGGTAGGGAAAAGGGAAGTTCTTGAAACTAAGTAAGTTTTTGGAAATGTTGCGGCTGATTTCAGTCATCATGGAGAGAGGTAAAACAGAACTCCCAAGTAAACACTGACCTCAGCTGGAATTTTTCTAGGGACAGACCTCTACAGAAGGGTCTTCAAATCATGGTTTCAGCTTAACTTAGAGCAAATAAATTTATTCCTGTAAAACAGAAATAGTGTTCATTAGCAGAGCTGCCAACAGTCTTAGTATTTATTAAGTATGCACATAGAACTTTGCACTTAGAAGTGCTACTCAAGCATGTAGTGACTTAAGGCGTGGGTGTATTTTTATTGTCTCGTTTATTTTGGTATTTATTCAGCTGTATAATTCGAACCTGGAGAATGTGTGGGAGGGAGCAAACAAACATCAGAAAGTTTGAATTATTCAGTGGAGGGGAATGGAACTTTTCTGGATCAGTCTTGTTTTCTATATGTTTAGTCAGAAGCAGTACAGTCTCTACATAGTAGGGATGAAAATCCTCACTTTGTGAGGATCCTCTGATTGTTACCTGTGAGGATGAGGGACCATAAAATTATTCTCCTTGCCTTGTAGGAGGGTGAGATATGTCGTGCTACTCTTGACAAAAGATGAAAATGAGAATTTTTTAATGTGCAAATTAAACAGCGATTAAACAGAATTTAGGGAGTTTGATTTCCCACTGTGATTCTTGAGATAAGAGCCAGTCTATGTAGCCTTGGGCAAGTTGCACAATCCCAGGGCATTCCCTGGAAGAAGTGAACGGTAAGCCACTTCTGCATACCCTGGAAACCCATGCCATTATTATTATTATTAATAACAAATAGCCAAAAAAAAAAAAAAAAAAAAAAAAAGGAAACTGCTGCTTTGGTTCTTGAACTTATAGAGATGAAAATGATGAGAACGGTTGTTTATATCTTTTTAAAACAATCAGCCAGCTACCTGGTAGTCATTAGTGTCCTATGCTATAGGGCACTGTTGTCTATTCTCCACTGCCTTGTCCGAGTGGTGTTTTGGGCCAAATTGATCCTTGCAAGCCTGTTATACTTCATTCCGTGAATGTGTCTTATCATACACATGCATCCGAGCAACACATTAATGCTTTTTAAGGGAAGGCTGCTTTGTGCCATGGCAGAAATGGAGGTGCCTGGGTAGGGAACAAACACAAAGAAAAAGAGCCCAAATTTAGAAAAATGAGGCAATATTTATTTATTTAAAACCTTTTTACCCTGCCTTTTTCCTAAAAAAAAAAAAGGACCCAAGGCAGCTTACATCATTAAACAGACAACATTTGAAAGCTACAAACAGTAAGTTATACAAATAACAAATGGAACAGGTATGCATGTGACCAGCTTTCAAACAGAACCAGCTGCTTAGTTCTACAGAGGGGGCTGGAAATAGAGGTAGAGAAAAGGATGAGAGAACTGAAACTGAGAGAGAGAGAGAGAGAGACCATTTGTGGAGGAAGCAGGAAGAAAACTACATTGTATTCAAAAACATTGCTAATTAGAAGCATTCAAGAACTCCTACTGGGGGATTCTGGGAATTATATTCCAAAATTAACCTTTTTAAGTTCCTGTAAGGGTTAGTCTAATGGAGTGGAGACAGAGTTACAGAAGGTGATGACTTTGGCCATAGTTAATGTACTGAATGCTGTTAAAAAGGAGGGAAAGAGAAGAGTGAAATGTGGATATATAGTTTCTAAAGAAAAAGGGAAGGAGTAGTCTTTTTAAGGGTTTTTTTAAGAGTAGTATTTTGCATCTGTTCCATGTCATATAGTTTTCAGGCAGTAGTTCCTTAACTGCCTTCTTTGGGGCTTAGTAACTAGATTATGACAATAATTTCCTTTCACTCAAATTATTTAAATAAGCATGCAAAGAGTCAAATTAGATCAGACTCTTACCTCATAACTAGAAACAGAGCTCCTTTAAGTAGTAAGATACGTTTGTTTGTACTAACATGAGCTTTTCTTACCTCCCCATTTTATTTGCTTCATTTTCTGATTGGTCATTGGGGAGAAACCATCAATTTAATTTGCAAAACTAAATGGTCAGGTATAGAGCTCTGCAAGAATCCTGGGACTGCTATAATCTTTCAAAAGTGATTTGCCTAGCTTGACCCACAAACTGCAAAAAAAAAAAAAATACATTATTTTGTGATAAGGAAGCAAGAACTCTTATTCCCCTCCCAACCACAGATAAAAATAATATTTCTTTTAAGGGTTTGGTTAGAAAAGAAAGGGTTTCCCAATGAGTCAAGGGTGAAATTATAGCTTGGTTGCTAGTTAGACCTAAGCTTTCTTGCCATGAGTGATGACTACAAAGTTATGTGGCACATGAGGGAGAATTCTTCTTGTGTATGTTTCAAACTTTAATGGAGACTAATGAATTAAAATGGTTATTAATAGTAGCAGTGCGTTGACCTGAAATTACAGCTCCTCCTTGTTAAGGCTCTAGGATGGCCACTTAAAATGAGTAAAGCTTTGGTCACTTAATCATATTAGAAAATTGGCTGACCATCCTATGCTGATTACTCAGAGCACAGGAACTCTTTCTGTTGTAAGTACTAAAGAGGATAGCCAATACGTATTTGGTTTGTTCAATGCTTGGAAGTAACTGATTTTTCTAACAACTTACATTTTGTAGTGACAACCCAAAATGAAGTTACTTTCTTATCAGTTACAGTGATGTCAGTAATTCACTACAGAATATGTTCCAGTTACTTTTCAGTGTGTGTGTATACGTGTGCATAGGTGCATGCTTGGCCCTGGCCAGTAGGCAGGGGAAAGAGAGTAATTCATTTTGTGCTGGTGTATCACCTGACTCTTCTAGTGGATGGGGAATGTGCAGCAAGCAAGGAACAGACAGGGCAATAAAACAAGAGGGTGTAAGAGTAGGGTTGCCAGATACATGGGTACCAAAAGGAGGACATAGAAAGACAAAAAAGAGGACAGAGGAAGATGTATTGAATGTTTCATTTGAATCGTTCCAGATTAAACTCGTAATCAATACAATTTTATTACAATAGCTGCCAATAAATGTCTCTTAGTGAACCGACCAAGAAACATGTTAAAAAATAAAAATAAATTCCAGCCCATGCTTATCTGATAGTCAGTGAGCTCCAGCAATAAGCAGGTTTACAGATACTCTCCCACTGTTTTATTTGAGTTAATAGTACCATTCCCACGATAAAATTTCCACCATGTGTACTTACATCAAAACTTGTTGTGTGTTAATAGTTGTGTAGGACTGGGAGTTGGTAAGCATCCGACTGCCTGCCATCCAGAGCATGGAGGAGAAAAGGAATGTTTTCTACAGTAGCACTTTTCACCAAGATCTCGTACAAGGACAGGCAAGTAGCCCTTAAGAAAGAGGCAAAAGCACATCAAGCTCCTAAATTCACTCACAACTACTTGAACTTCAACAGTAAAAGACACAGCCATGGGCAGCTCTAACCAGTACATTACAGACCAATCAACTTATTACTTACTGTAATTTATGCCTTCATGTTCCACCTGGTACACACACCACAAAACCTATCATCCACATACTAGGAGACAGACCTAAATGAGAAAACAACACTCACCTATGCCTCCCGAAACGGGACGACTCACATGTAGGGCCCAATCCTCAGGCGCCCCTCCTGGCTTCTTGTTCCACGGCCGCCTTTGGCCACCCTTTTCCCTTTGGGCGATGAAGCCCCTCCCACTGCTCTCGCTCCCCCCCATCCATCCATCCCCACCAGCGGCAGAACGACAGACGCCTAGGATTCTCCCACGCCACGTAAGACCAGGGTACCTTCCCATTTCAGGCAGTGGGCGCCCTCTAGCGGCCGCAGGGGCCACCACAGGGGAGGCTGGGCACCCCATCCCGAAAGCAAAAGCCAGACATTTTAAAGGTTTTTAGCTTTGCCTGCCGGATGAAGGACATTAGGCTAAAAAGGAGGACATGTCCTCCTTTTGCCGGACATCTGGCAACCCTATGTAAGAGTGAGCACATAGACAATTAACAGCAAAACCAGTGTTAGAGGATGAAGAGAGGAAAGATGGAAGTGACTTGATCACAGGAGAGATTGGGAGTTAGTGTGTGGGAATGGCAGAGGAGGATTCTTTAGCAAGGTGCTGAAATGGAATGCTTCTTTGAATTATTTCTATTTTCAGGCTTACAGGCACTTTTCCTAGGCTAACTGGAATTATCTTTTAGGTTTTTATCTTTCATCCTCATCTCTCCGCCGCTGTCCCTGATTGTATTTTCCTCCTCCTTATTGTGAAGAAACTGAGAAATTGGGGAAACATGGGTTGGGGATTTTTCTGGAAAATTCAGGCTTTTGTCAGAAAAAGATTGGAAGTACCACCTGTGGTTTATCTTTTGGGCAAAGACTTCAAGGCTGGATTGATTTGTTCCCTGGTACTGTGCTAATTGGGAAATGACATCATCTGTGTTTGAAGGGAAGGGGGCAGAAGCTGCTCTTGTCTTTGTGAACATTCAAGGGAACTGGAAACTTAATTGGCAGACCATCTCAAAAGGACCAGAAGCTGATGGATAAGATATAAAAAGTAGTTCAGAAGTTACTTTAGTTGGCTTAGTTATCTCTTAGGAGATGCTATGCTCAGTTGTTGTCCTGTTATGTTATGCTGGGAGGGATGTACTCTGTGAATGTTCTTTCTGCATGGTCTAAGACTATGCTGATGCTACACTAGTGTGTAAGTACTAGACAGTTTAATTAGCTTTCTTATTTTCTTGTGTTGCTCTGTATTGCTACTTCCTTAGACTTTAATTGACTGTTTGCTCAAAGACTTTTGATGCCTTTTTGAAACACTTTGAAACTTTTGTCTTTTTGCCTTTGTTACTATCCTTAATAAAATATAAAAATTTCTCCATTCAATTGTCTGGATTTTTGGGTTTGTGATACTTAAAACCAGGTCTTGCCTTGACCACCTACTGGGAGTTAGTAGATTTGTGAATGTAGTGGCAACCCTAGTTTAAAGGGTTGGTGTAAGACTCTTAAGTGCTTAACCTTGTGGATTTTTTAGAACTCCCTGAATGCATTGCTTAATCAGGCTAGGCTAAAGTGCTGGGCAGTACTGGGACCAGGCAAGTTCCCTAATCATCACCACATTTAACTTTCCTGAGCTTACCCACTCCAGGTTCAACAGGGCTCAGTGGTTAGAGAGGGACTCCCTGAATCTGGTGGTTTACCACATTTATCTCTTGGACTGTATTCCAAAGGAAATCACAAAAGGAGACCGTATTATTGAGAGGGAGGGCAGTTTATGGATCCATCATTGGGGCATTGTTTACTCTAACCCAGGTCTCTACTTGTACAGTGGTGTGCATCTGTTGGACATTAGTCAGGAAGTCTGGGTGTGGGATATCAGGCAGGCCTATTGGAGTGTCTGCAGTGGCAATAGTTCGGCAGAAAGCTGGCCGGGCAACAAGAACTGGGCCACCTTTTTGTAATTAGCATATAGGAGCAGATCTGTGGTGAGGGAGATGGGCATATGGCCCTACCTCCCATGCAAGTGACTCCCCCTTTTTATGGTAGGGGAGAGCATTGGGTGGGGAACTCACAGTTGGAAAAGGCACCTCTCTCTACCCTTGTGGATTTGTGCCTGGGTGAGATACATATCCATTACTGGTTACCAACACTTGTGAATACCGAGTAATACACTGCAGTGGTAGAGATCAGATGGCAGGCAGGTCTTCTGATCTAGGGATCTGCTCCTTATGTTGTGCCAATACTACGCTGCCACTACCAATCCAAGCAGTGGCCGTTTTATATCCACTGTCAATCTTTCAATAAAGTTGTTGATGTTAGTAATGTGTATGTTACTTTTGGAATGGAACCCAAAGGGTCATCTGAGTCTGCAAGTACCTCTCACTGAATTCAGTGAGAGCATGACTTACTACTTCCATTGTCCAAAAGCAAAGGCAAAAAGGCAAAGGCAAAAATCATGGCTACACATCTATGCCAGAGTTTGTTGTAAAAGTGTGTTTCAAAATGAGGGCTACAAAATCAAGCCAGGAGTGTTGGTATTAAATTCCACCTCTGGCAATGTTGATTGAATTGTCTCAGACTCACCAGAAAGAGGACTGCCAGCCCCTCAGCATCTCCACCCCCATTGAAATAAAAGGGGTTTTTTTTGGCAGGGGATTGAGGTGACAGACAAATGCAGTGAAACTCTTATTAGAAGAGTCAGGATAAAATTTAGTTTAGGTGAGCCAATTACAGACAAATTAATAGTATTACTTAGTGGCTAAAGGAGGATGTTGCCCTTAGCTTGGAATCCTGTTTGAGCAAAAATAAGGTCCCATGCTTCATAGCAGGTAGTCTTCTGGGCAGCTGTTCAGCGTATCTTCTATATTCTTATCAAAGTGTTGGGGGAAGGCATGTGGTCCTTGTACGCAATTCAGTGGCAAGTGTATGCAATACCTCTGTTAGATCACTAACAAATCACAAAGTCCCAGTGTGCACCACAGGATTAATTACAACTGTAAACATTCTCTAACCCTGGATGCTTAGAGATTAATAACTCCAATAGGCCTGCTCTGATGTTTCACACCCAGACGTCCTGACCAGTGTCCGACAGATGCATGCCATTGTCCAAGTAAAGACCTGGGTAAACAATGCCCGAATAATGCATCCAAAAACGGCCCTTCCTGTCAGTGATACGGCCTGCTGCCTGCTTTACTTCCATTGTGCTAAATCAACTTTCCTTGGATGCGCAGCCCCCTGCCAAATGTGACTTTCCAGCAGGTCTGACCACATAAAAATTGTGTTAGGCAGCCATAGCAGCAACAGCAGCAGGTCTTCCTCCATAGATAACAACAAGTCTAAGTTCTTACACACCAGGAAGTCATTTTCTTCTACCTGGACAGCAGTGCTTCAGATAGAATGTAATACTGCAGGTAAACCTTCAGGGTGGCCATTAGTGATCCCCAGCACATCCCCCTGTGGCCAAACCATCTAATAAGTATTTGATATCCTAATCCAAGGTGGGGATCCCGTTCTGTTTTGCCTAGTACACAATACTGTGCCCGAATAGACATACAGACCACACTCCGCCTGTAACTGAAGAAGAAAAGAAAGCTTTTAAAAAAATAAAAATAACGTGTGAACTGCAGCCTGATGTACCCCTTGTATGCAACTGACTGCCATCAGCCTAATGCCTTGACCCTGTCTTGTGGGAAGCCTCACTCAGCTGCAGATGTTGTTGCCCCAGTCCAAAAAGAGTGTGTCCCAAACTGTTCAGTCTGCCGCCCAAGCCTGCACAGTGCTGCACCCATGATGAAACTGAACTAGAAGCAGATTAATGAGGATACATCCATGTGGACAAATAAGAAGCCAGCAGACTGAGGCTGTAGACATAAAAACCAGTCTATTGCCTTGACAGGACAAATTGCATGGTTGTTGCCTTCCTTACAGTATTTGGTCTCCCTGCCCTTTGTGGTCGTTCATAGACCTACAGATGCAAATTAGCATACTGTCCCTACCCATGAGCATGTCTCCCCTGCCCAGTTTCTCATGGTGGTGTCCCATTTGGAAGATGCCACCAACTCACCAACTTGGAGGGTGATGAAAATTGCAACTGTGAATACTGCCTGACCTCAAAAGAGGACCAGCAATAACCCATGGAGTTCTGCCTAGAAATTGCACCAGCAATCTATAAGAGATGGGCCAGCGGCCATTCCTTATTGGTAGTTGTCACGATCCCCACGTGGCCCCTGCTTGTTTCACCAAACTAAGAGCTCACACTACGTGTCTTTCTCCTGCCACCAGTTGATTACATCAACATTGTTTAATATTAATAATAGAGATCCAAGCAATGTGTCATTTTTAAAAGAACCAAATAGAAATTGTTTATTGTTACAGATGATGACAGTTTAAGCAAAGTTGTTAACTCTTAACAAACATCCTCCTTCATCCACTCTCAACCACCACTCTCCCAAAACTCTCCAAACTCTCCAACTAATCTCTCAATCTCCTCAACTAAACTCCCCCTCCTCCTGCTGTGTCTCTTATATCTCGTGACTCCGTCCCTTCAGCACTCCCATTGGTCTACGCAGATATCACATTAATATTTATGAACTGGGCGGACGCCACATTCCTCCCCCCTTAATAAGTTTGTTTTAGGAGGGGAAATTTAACAGTTTGCCCTCATAAACAAACAAAGGTTTATGGAAGAATACAAACACTAACCTCTTACATTATTTACCTCACTAAGGATACATTACATTACTCTTACATCAATAAAAATATATTAACCTCTTACATTACTTACATTAATAAGGATACATTACTTACATTAATACGAATTACATTACATTATTTTTACATTAATAAGGATACTCACCATTATTTTTACCATCACTATACACACCTCTCAGTTCATCAACATCCAAGCAAACTCTGCACTTTAAGCATATTCAATAACTATTACAAAAACAGAACAGCTAATACAATATTACAAACTTTTCTCCACCCAGTAGTCATTTGGCCTTCGAGACAAGGTGTCAGCAACCACATTCTGGGTCCCTTTTACGCTGAGGATTTCAAAGTCAAAGTCTTGCAGAATCAGCACCCATCTCATCAATTTGCTGCTGTTGGCTCGAATAGTCCTTAGCCATAGAAAAGGAGAGTGGTCAGTGCACAGGACAAATCTTCTCCCCCAAATGTACAGCTTCAGCTTTTGCAGCATCCATACGATAGCCAGACACTCTTTCTCGATGGTGGATAACTGTCTCTCACCAGGTTGGAGTTTCCTGCTGATACCAGTCACTGGATGTAGTCTCCTGCTGTCGTCTGCTTGGCACAGCACGGCTCCCAGTCCCACCGTCGATGCATCCGTGCAGATGGTGAACTCACGGTTGAAGTCCGGTGCCTGATTTGGGGTCACACCAACATCAGCCACAGCTTGTTGATGAGGAGATCCCACTGTGTGGTGACGTTTCAGGAGGCTGTCTTATGAAATGCCTCTTCATATACAATTGCTGCCACTTTCCCCACCACAGCCCAGGCATGGAGCACATTAGCAAGGTGTTTGTCCAGGTGCCAGCCTTACTCTGGGTAGGCGACCAACTGCCAGTGAGGATCACAGAGGGGAGCTTTTAAATCCCAGCTGAACCCAGCCAGGGGCACCTACTTCAAGTGCTGCTGGACACTCCCAAATGGATGGACAGTAGTGCTTGCCCTGGAATCTCTCCAGCATGAAGGCATCTGGGAGGAACTGGGGCCTCCTGTAAGTTGGGTGGGGGAATCCCAGCTTCTATGTAGACTTAGATGGAATCCCTTGTAAAGGCACATAGGGGTGTATGAAGTAAACTCAGGTACAGAAGAGCTTCATACTCCCCCCACCCCCATAACACAATTTGTTTTACAGCAAGTTCTACTCTGGTTCAGTGTTGTTTAGTTGCTTATCTTGTGAATGAGGGACACTGGGTATAAATAAAGATCCAACCCATTCTCTGGATTTTTAATTTTATTTTAGCATTTAGCAAAATGAAATTCATCCATTACTATAGGAAAAGACTGAAATGTAGTAATAATAAATCATGATATATATATATGTAAAAGCCGTCTTCCAGTCCTAGAGAATTAGAAAATCACTAGATTTCTGAAAATGCAGCACTAACTGCATCATTTACAAAAGAAACTTAAAACTATGAATGCTGTGTTCTCGTGACTTCTCTGTGTAAAAGCTGTACCATACTGCTGAAAGACATTAGTGAACAAAGATAGACATTTCTTCCTCATTTCAGGGAGCAGATTTTAGGAGTCCTAAATGGGCAGTGAAGTATATATTTTTTAAATCTGCTTTGTTGGTGTTGCTAATATTGTATTTCTGGTTTTTACTGTTAGAGATGAGGAGAGTACTTGTGAGATTTTCATGGGGGTGAGTAGGGACCTGAGAACATTTTCCTGCATTTTTCAGCAGTGCAATGGTAAAGCTAATGCTAACATGCTCGTAATGATTCCAAGTTATGCAACCTTTCCCAAGCTTTTCTAGGCAAAGAGTACTCTGAAGTAATTTGCCATGCACTTCTTCTAGGGGTGGCCTGGGACTGTGCAGCTTGCCCAAAGCTATACAGTCAGGGTCTTCTGGGAGGCACAGTGGGGAATTGGACTCCGAAATTCTGGCTCCACAGGCAGATACCTAATTCACTGAGCTATTCAGCCAGCTGCTAAGGTGCTAGGAAATCCTCAAAATGGCAACGAGGTTAAGCCTCTCAATAAGACCATGAGCCCACCCTGACTGCTCTTCAGTAGTGATGATCAACAAATGCAACCTTGTATTTGTTCTGATGGTAGTCAGACACTATCAGAACATAGAGTCGAAATGCATTGCCAGTTTATCAGTCTGATGAAATTACTGTGTAGACAAGACCTATTCCAAATAAACCATTCATAATTTTCTTGCTTATACTAGTGTACAGCAATCTTATTGATTGATGTAAGATTGGCACCCTGACCCTAACAGTGCCACATTGCTCTAAGAGTTCTTGGCAGCTTATCATGATGGGATTCAGAGGTTGTTGTCCCCTGCACTCCCCATGGGCAGAGGCACTTTCTCAGGCATGCCAGCCTCAGACCTTGCAGGGCTTTGTAGATCAATATAAAATTATTCTTGAATGAAAGGGCCAGTATTGCTCTTGGTGCTGTTAAATCTTAGATTGATTCATAGGGAAATGAGGTTCGAGCTGATAGTGCTGCCACAGATCATAAAGAATACTTTGGAAAAGAAATCTGTCACATGAAAATCTTATTCCAAGTGCCAATATCTCAACATTGTACTAAAGGCCAGTACATAACAGAAATAGATGAAAGACTTGCATTCTTTTAATTCTATACATGCAATTGGTTTTCTTGAGCTGCCTGGAAAATTTATATAAGGCTTTTGGGTTATAGCTGAGCCATTTCAGATAAAAATTATGGAAGGCGGTCTGCAAATCTGACCTGATTATGTACATGCTAACAAAAAAGCATGGGGGGGGGGAGATAAAAAAATTAAAAGAAGGATCCCCCCCATAGATTCTTTTAACAGATCGACACTCCACAAAGATATACTTAGCACACTCTGGGTAGGTTTCTGATACTGTCTGCGTGAACTTCTGAAGGGCCCTAAGGTGTGTCAATCTTCTAAAGCTTTCCAAGAGGTTTTACTGAAATGCTTCAAACAATACGTTTCTCTACTTCTAAGGGAAAGCTGAGAGATCCCATCTCAGATTCAAGACTTCTGTCCTGCCATTCAGATTGCTGTGGGTGTGCTGCCTTTAATTCTGCTTGTGCTTCCTTTTCATATTTGTTATTTTCAGACAAAAATAATGTTCATAAAAGAGAATGTTGTACTGACAGGACAGCTTAAAGACTAGAATTCATGGCCATTATCACCCATGGAGTAAACAGGAATCTGACATGGAAAAATCACTAGTAGTAGAAAGATCCCCTTGGAGGGAGAGTAAGGGTGCAACTACACAGTGGGGGAAATATACTTGTATCTGCTGTGATCCACAGCTTTTCAAACTGGTTCTCTGCTGGTTTACATGAGTGAAATTGCTATAGATATCCAGATGACTCCAAGTTTTTCTTTTTACTCTAACCACTGGCATCTTTTATCTGACAAAGTGCTAACTGGCAATTTGCCTATCTTTTAAAAATTATTTTTCTAAAGTGGCTTAGTGCTAATTCCTTTCATTGTTGATTTTAAAGCCTTAAAAAAACTGGAGACAACAGGCACTCATCCTGCAAACACCGCTTTGTATTGATTGGATGAGGAAACCACACAAGGCAGAAAGCAGAGAAAAGTGATGGCAGTGCAGAGCAAAATTAAATCATCCCTGCCAGCTGAACTAAAAAAGATGATTCTCCATCAAAAAGAGACAATTCTCCACTGGGCTTCTCCATTCTTAGATTTGTGTCGTGTAGTCCCTGGGTTTAAGTTTGATTTTGTCCATGCTAGTTCCGATGCAAGCTGTGGTGCAAATGACCAACCTCTAATGAAGCCATCTTACTCTAAGGAAGCAATTTTACATGAAAGATCCACTGCCCAAAGGATGTAGTGGGGATGGTGAGATAGGTAGGTCAGAATCCACTTATATGTCTCTGGATAATCTGCAATAGGCTGGCAAGGATTTCTGATTCTCGTTTACCTAATTAAAAGCAGCAAGGAAGTGACTGTCCTCCCACTCAAAAATTATGATGCTGAAAAGAAAATAATCTTTTATCTGGAAGGATTGTGAGTGCTGTGCAGTTCTGGTTTTCATGAGAAGTTCCTTTAATTGAAAGTATTTTTCTTTTGTTCCAGGCAAATTGCATCTTTGAAGGTATATTACTGTAGTAAAACATAAAGTAGATCCCACAAGCCTTAAGTCTGTCCACCTCAGATGAAAGAGGAAAAACCCACATTGACTCCTAGACTGTGTGAGTAAGCAGAAGCCGAGGCACAATGATGGAATGCCAGAAATGTTCCTGACATGGCAGATAAAGCAGTGGAACACCTCAGATGTGATGGTGGACTATGGAGACAAACACAGAGACAGTACCTAGTTAAGCAAATTTCTGGTGCTGGCCACCAGAATGGTTCAACACAATTTGGAGTTAATGCCTCCTCCTTCAGGAGCTGGAAAAGATGTCAAGCATGTACAGCATTCTGGGTTTCTTAATGCAGTTGTAAAATTCTTCCATCCACCTCCCTCTGCATCTGTCATTTGCCTGGAGTCCTAGTCTCTAAGAGTTGCAGCCTGGCAGTGATATTGCACAGGACACCAGGTCTGAGGTGAAGCCATGTGAGTCATGCCTGCCCCTTTCATCTCTAAAGAACAAAAGCAAGATGTCTCCTTCTTGGACGGACAAGAGAAAGGCATGACAGGGAAGGCAGTGACATTAACAACCCTAAGAAAAGCAATCTAAGATTGAAAGAGAGTCCACACAGGCTCAGTCAGGAAAAGGACAGTCTAGGAAACCTGTGGTGGTCTTCTCTCTCTCTCTCCTCTTCCCTATGCAAATACATGCACCCAGTCACTTCCAACAGGTACACCAATTCAATCAAACTCAAGCACAGTCAAGAAGAAAAAATCCACAAAGATTTCTAAAGAAATGTTTATGACTTATGGAAACAGTGAGAAGGTACTTAACCCCTAGGAACAGGAGAGACCACTTTATATCAGGCCAGAGTATCAGCCTAATCTAGTTAGTGGTTGCCAGTCTTTGGTCCATAGGATTTGGATTTCGGCTTCCAGAATCCTTGATGACTGGCCAAAAAGTTGAAAACTACTGGCCAAATCTAGTGTTGTCTCCTCTTTGCCAGAGGCTGGCCAGGGTCTCAGGGAGAGTTATTCCACAATATCAGCTACCTGATCCTTTTAACTAGATGAACCAGAGACTACCCTGTTTCCCTGAAAATAAGACCTAGTATGATTTTTCAGGATGCTCATAATATAAGCCCTACCCCAAAAATAAGCCCCAGTTAAGTGAAACCCCGCCTTCCACCATTGTGCAGCATTGTGCACCAACCAGAAGAAGATGACATGACTATATTTCAATAAGTGTAGATTGTTGTACATGAAAAAAATAAAACATCCCCTGAAAATAAGCCCTAATACATTTGTTGGAGCAAAAATTAATATAAGACCCTGTCTTATTTTCGGGGAAACACGGTAGATCTGGGCAATTCTCATGTTTATCCTGAAACAGTGTGTCCAGGTATGGGCTCTGCTACCGAGCTGTGGTGAGGTATGGCATGCTGTAGGGCTGCTGCTGTTATGCCTCTAAGTTTGAAGCAACACTTAATGGTGATTCTGCCTAGAATATAAGAAACTGAATTTACAGCCTTACAGGAACACCTTTTCTTGTGATGGAGAATTGAACTAAATTATTCTGAGGCTGCCAGTGATCTCAATTGTCTTCCTCAAAATCTTGCGCCTTTCTTCCATACAAAAATCAGCTCTTAATGGTTTCCATTCTCTTTGCAGCCTTGAAGTCGCAGAGCTCATCAGCAAAAGCTCTTCTTCTTGCAATTTCTAATTTACTCTAGCATTTATCCTTGAACGCTTGGATAAGCAATCTTGGGATTCGGAAACAACACAGATAGAAAAGTGGCGATTTGCACTGCAGCGTGCCTCAGAATGTGTAACCCTGAATGTATGTCTTGCTCTGCTTGCAGGTGGTTGCTATTGACGTTGATATGGCTTTTTTTGAACCTAAAATGAGAGACATCCTGGAACAGAACTGCACCAGAGATCAGGACTGTAATTTTTTTGATTGCTTTTCAAAATGTGACCTAAGGAGCAGAAGATGTGGTGCAGAGAGAGCCAATAATAACCTTCAAGTAAGTGGTTATGGGATTATTTGCCTATTACTGGATGCAAGCAGTGCTCCAGTACTCAATTTGGAAGTTGCAGGCACTCATCATTACAATCCCCACAGTCACTTCTCCTTCCACATAAAGAGAATCTAAAATGCAAGCAGCTGGATTAGTCCATATAAAATAAATGAGGAAATGCCTTTTGTAAAGTTAATAGCTCTTAATTCCCCATTAAAGACCAAACCACTTTATTATACTTTATTATACCCGGGATAGTTTGCAACAATATACTGTTTCTGGGAAAACCCATTGCTGTTCCGGCTATGAGGACTGCACTTAACTTCAAAAGAAACAGGGAAGTGGGTGGTAGTGGCAGATGTTATAATAATCCCTACTATTCAGAAAAGCTCAGGGCTTCAGAAAATTGACCTTGTAAACTGAATTTACACCACTGGATCTGTCCCTCTATTTTAAAATACCAATACTGTGAGCTAATAAATGATCCTTTTTATAGTTCCTAATAGGGATGTGCTTTTCCATGTTTTTCGACTTTAATTCCTAGAATTCTCCAAGAACACCAAGAATTGTAGCCCGCTAACCCAAATCAACACATATGTAGGTTTCACACACACACCCCAAGGGGTTTTTAGTTTATTTGCCTGCACCAGTGGCTTCTTAGGCCTTTTGTTCCTGTGGTTGATTTATAAAAAAAGAAAGGGGCCTTGGGGCTTCTTGGAATTAGTAGTTCTTTTGGAGGCAACCTCTGTAGAGCCTTATGGACAACAAGACTATGGCTCTGTAGGAAAAACATAAAGGTGTGTTGAGTTGGCTTTGTGGGCTGCAATTATTTGGATTCTTGGAGAATTCCAGAAATTGCCATTCAGAAACATGAAGGAATACACCCCTAATCACCAAGACCTTTTTCATACATGTGTGTACATTACTTGATGACTGCAGCTTCAAGTGACAGCTTTCTTGAATGAAAAACAGGCAGAATGTCATGCCATGTCACATCATCTTAAGCAAAATGTTTGTCTCCAAAGACGAGTAATACTTAAAAGGACATTTTAGAAGTTGACTGCAATCTATGGAAACATGCACAAACTAATACGTGTTACAGGTTTTTAAATGCCACAGTGTTGGTTTTGCTGTAGGTATTAACGTAGTTTCCCCCTTGGAAAGTTTAATGAAGGGGGTTCCATAGAATACATGGTGGTGGGCAGATTCCAAAATGTCTCCTCCTGCCTGGTGAGTATTGTCCTTTGCTGTGACATCTATCTAGTACTGCTCATCCCAACAATCCAGGATCTGTGGTCTTGTACATTCCCCTAGTTGTTCCCATGCTAAGCAGTGTTGTTGAAGAGGGTGGGAAATCTGATGATATGATGCCTTACGTCACTAAGCAAAAGTCCATGTAGGCCAAAACTGTGAACCTTTTGAGTCTCCACATGTTGCAGGACTGTAATGCCCATCAGTTCTCACCACTGGTAATACTGACAAGGGCTAATGGCAGTTGCAGTCCAGCAACATCTAAATGGCCAGAAGTTGCCCAGTCTTGGCCAAGTTATTACAGTAAGGGGAGAGGAGAGAATAACAATTTGTTTCTTATTTATTTAGACCTAAATCCAATTGTTAGTCCTATCAGAGCAGAGCTAGTGAATCAATGGGGACTTGGTAAGTCAAAACATATGTAATTTCCCTTGTTGAGTATCTTCCTGTTAGGAGCAACTATTGGATTTAGGTCTTATTTATTACAGCACTCGGTGAACACTCAAATTCTCAAACTAATTATTACACTTTTAAGTCACTCAAGCCATTCAAATTCTCTTGATGTGGGGATGATGTTTTAGTGGCTCTCTTGTGGCAGATGTAACATGTAGCCCAGTTCTCATTTGTGAAGCAAGTACTAAGAAGTCAAGGGTTATGAGAACAAATGAAGCAGTACAAGGCAACAGGCTTCTATCTGCAGTACAAGGAAATTTTCATACCTATATATCTGTAATACAAATATGTCTGATATCCTTTTGTCACACTACATAGAGTCAAAACATACTCCTGTGTTTGTGATTGCAGTATTTTTCTTCTCCACAGGTATGTAAGAGAGGTGCTTGGAGAAGATGGTGGTCGTATCATCCTAGGTTAAAAATTAAAATGTATAGTGGAGAGATTAGTCAGTAGCCGTTAGAACTAAATTGAGGACTTTTGTAAAAAAGATATTTGCCTTCTTCCAGAATACATCATGATGCGTAGGAATGTATAGGAGGTCTCAGTTCATTCAGATGGGTCAAATCAATCTGCTTCCACAAAGGAATTAATGTACAAATCCAGCTTTAGCCACTGAAATATGATTCTGAATTTCTGGGGTGCCGTCATTAGTTTGTTAGGGCTTCTGCTTCTGGAAGAGATATTTGGATAACAGCAAATGTTTCTATAGGTATTCTTGCATCATGTGGACTGGTCAGTGCTAAGTGGACCACTGGTCTGCCCTAACAAGGCATTTAATGCTCTTGATCTATTCTTTTGCAAATAAGAGGACAGTTCTTTATTGCAAATATGGGTACTTTCCTTTGCTATTGATTTAATTGTCCAGCTCCTTCAGCCTGGTCTCCTCCAGATGTGTAGGACTTTAACTCCCATCATTCCTTGTTTGCAGGTACATTGACTGAGTTGGAGCCCCCACACATGATGGAGGACACAAAATTGGGAGATAGCTAAGCTTGGTTGCATAGATTTCCTCTGTCTGAAAGAGTTTCAAGCCCAACCTTATATAAATTACTTTGGGCAAAGATCTTACTTCATTTGCATATCACTGCTTCTGAATGTCAGATGTTTTTGTTCTTCTTTTCTGCAGGTTATCTGTGATAAAATATTTCGCCCATGGTTCTCTCTGAATCTCAGAGGATCTGACATCTCATTTCCACTGCAGCTACAGTTACAAAAAGCAGTACGTGAATGTGCACAACCAAGGACCAATGATGTGATCCAGTACCAACACAATTTCCCAGATTCTCTATCAAAGCTATACCACTTGCTTCGAGCAAGCCGAAAGGAACTTCAGAAATCTGGCAGCTACCTTCATCAAGTTCAGCTGTAATCTTCATTTTTTGGTTCCATTCAGTTGAATTAATTTCTGCTTATTGGCTTTTTACTGTGCTTTTGAAAACTATAATTGAAGATGAAATGTGTTTTTATTAATACTCTCTGAAATGTAAAATGGTTTCTGTGAAAGCTGTTTTTGCGTTACTCCTGAACACGGACTGTTTCCCTGCTGGTATTTTGAATTATATTGATTTTTCAAAAGACAGGAGAACCTGATTAAACTAATGCCTGACCTAAGGATGGAAAAACGTGTTAATTTCAAATCTGCTTTGGAGACTGGAAGAAATAGAGCTGCTTAGCAGGATTAATTCTAGTTGTATTTCATTTTATGTTTGCAAATGGGGTTGTGGGCAAGTTGATCAACTTATAAATGTTTTATCAATATAGTGGCCAGAATCCTTAAAAATAGTGTGCACAATGGCAGTTGTGCAAGCAGTTTGCACCTTCTAATGAGAAGTCTGTCAAGTGGCCAGTTGTGATGGAGCTGGTTGTGCAAACAGTTGAGCATTGGACACCCTGCCAGATGGTAGAAACTTCTTGTGTGATTACTGTTCACACACATTTTTTTCCTCAGAGTTCTGGTCAATAACTAAGATCTTCAATAACAAGAAAATTAACTGATGTTTGAGTGAAGCACTGTTTTTAAACAAATATGGTTATGGTGCTTTGTCCTAGCATCCATCATTTTGGTCAAAATATTGACACACTGTCTGTGAATAGGTATGGTTATGAGTACTATTAAACTGAGGAGAACATGAACCAAGGCTGACATTGTTGTCCTGAAACAAGAATTGTGCTGGCTGAGGGGATTTTATGAATTTTAGTACTGAAAAAAAAAGTTTTTCCAAGTGTGCATGCTCCTGGCCTTATCAACTGTAGGATCGGGGTTGAAAATGTCACCAGTAAGCATTTCCATAAGCCCCAGACTGCTGGTGCGAACAGGCACAGGGTATATTGCTTGCTGACTTGGAGATACAGAGGTAGAGGTTATGTCACTCTCCTCCACTGAGTACTCCAACTGAGGGGTTCAGTTCCCAGCACTAGCCCTTCTGGCACAGTCTCTCCCTCCTGTCCCCTAGTTAAGTCTACTGGAAAAAGGGGGAGAGGCCTGGCTCACAAGTCCAAGCAAGTGGTGGAGTGCTCCAATATTCTGCTTGACTCCTCTCAGGGATGGTTGCTAAAGGTGACTGGGTGTTATCTGCTGGCACCCTCTGACTCCTCCTGAAACCACCCCCCTCTCTTTCTGGCACTTGTGATGCCAATGCTGGCACTGAATTGGGGTCAAGGTAGCGGGACCTGTCAGCTTCCTGCATCACCAGGTGGATGCTAGTTGAGATGGGGGCCCTGGTGGGGCAAATATGGGAGCACTACCTTGCCTTTGTTCATTAACTACCACTACCTCTACTGAGACGCCTCACCAAGGGTCTTCCTTCAGCCAGTACTCAAAGTCCCCCTTGGCATAGAATGTCAGGTTTTTCCCCAAGTTTCTTCACCATCTGAGGTAGCCTCACTGTCCTTCACAGTTCCTGAGGAAGCTGCCTTTTCCTGCCCTCTCTTGCCAGTCCCCTGCTCCTGTCTCTTCCTCTTTTATTTTCCCCTTAACCTCTCCACCTCTTCTTCCAGCTGAACCTTGCTGCTGGGCTCCTCAGCAGCTTCAGCTCGCCTTCCATTGTGCCATCCTGGGGTTCATGTGTTGTTTCCCTTTCAGAGCACTCTAAAGGGGGTGGGGCGAGGGCCAGCAGCCTGCCAGGTGCTGGCAGCGACCCCCTCACACTGAGCTGTTCTTAAGGCTGTTATTCTGTTATCTTGGCTAAGGGAATCAGCTCCTGTTAAAGGAGTGGGAATTCTGGGTCAAACTGTACATTGAAGAGTCCACATCATTAGAAGAGGGATTCCTTAAATGATGAAAGCTGTACAGTTTTTGCTCTTTTCACACCTGTTTGCAAATTAGCTTGCTTTGTTTTCTGATTGGTCACCGGGAGATAGGCTGTCTTCACCTGCAAGTATGATTGCTTAGATACTAATGTCTACCTTCTAGAACGTAAACGGGATGTCAATTTCTAATGATATGCTGCCTAATACACAGTTTGACCCTCAGAACCAAGAAATACCTAATGACATTTTGCTTAAGGTTGCAGGCTTGCAAACTATAGTGATGGTATATCTTTACATCACTGATGAAGTTGGACAGTTGACAGTTACAGCTTCTCCAGCAGATGTTTCTTCAGTACATTTATTTTCTCCAATTATGCGGCTCACATAGAGTCCTGTTCACTGCAACAGCTGGGGAAGTGGGAGGGCAAAACAACCAATTAGTAGAAGTTGCAAGGGAAAAAGAAGCAGCTACCTAATATTCAGTTGGGCAGCAACCTGATAATGGTTCCATGAAGCTTATCTCACCTTTGCTTCCAGGCTAGAATTGAGAAGGGCACACGGGTTGAGGAGAAATAATCCAGATTATTAGTTCATTAAAGATTATTGCATTATTTCAACCGAAGCGAATTTAAAGATAATTAAAATTAATTAAAGATTATATTTTATTCAGTATAGAATACATTTAAATCAGCAAATTGATTGCTGTTGAAAAAGAAGAATTCGGGATCTGTCTTAATAGCGAAGGCCAGTATCCTGTTACATTCCATGATTGTGTTGAGTGGTCTCCCCACCAAATTATAGCTGGCTCCTCTCTTGGCACATGGTCTTATTTTCCCATTGTTGGGAGACCAGTTGTATGATCAGCTGCACATCTGTCAGCTTACAGGTTGCCTGTCTGCTCTGAATAGGATACTGACCAAAGATAATTCATTCATGTTGCACAGTTGAATTACACAACTCTCTGTTTTGCCCTAACTTCATCTCCTGCTCTGTGTTTGTGTGGTTATGCTGTGCATTTGAGAACAGAATACAAGCCAATGCCATCACTGAAATATTGAAGCTGACATAGTGGTTTGGTGCTCAATGGCAACTCTATTTTGCCTTGTTTTAATTAGAAGGGAAATTCCAGGGAACACCGAGAGACAGTGAAGGCACTGGAGAGCTGCAGAAAAGGGCATGTGTGGTCTACATGAGTGGTTCCCCGCCTTGAGTAACCCAGTTGTTCTTGGACTGCAGTTCCTAGAAGCCTTCACCACCAGTTGCCCTGGCAAAGGTTTCTGGGAGCTGCAGTTGAAGAACACCTGGGTTACCCACAGTTGGGAACCACTGATCTAGACCATATATTAATTTATTGTTAAGTGATCCTAATCTCTCCTCCTTTGGAATGAAACCCTTCAAACAATTGTGTTTGGCTTGGCTGTGGAGTTTGTTCAGAAGAGTGATATCTGTATGCTTACCACTGTTTAAAAACTGCATCCAGTTTTTAGAGTTGTAGAGTAGGCCCATTAGAATCAATGTAACTTATGGTGGAGTTGACTCACTTGAAACCCCACTGAATCAGTGGGCCTATTTTAGTGTGAGTCACTTCACTAAGCAACAGGATTTCAGCCATTGAATCTAAAAGGGCATACTAGTCAACAAGTATTTATAGGATTATACCTTATGATGTATTACAGCAGTATTTTGCAGCTAAAATGATGCATACCTAGTTTTTACAGTTATTGCCTAAAAAGATCTATTAAAAAAGAGATATTCAAGGGTCCTAGTGCATTGGTATAAATTTTTATTCCCCATGAGATCACCTGTTCGCAACATAAATTAAACTTCATGTGGCAAATATATTCTTTGACCTCAGGCTGTAAGCCGAGCAGTTCTTTATATGGCTGTGGTTAGAGCTCCACACACCAAACAATTTAAGACAGCAGTCTTGCACACAGTTGCCTGGAAGTCCCATTGAATGCCGACCTCCTTTTGAGTGGACACATCTACAATTGTGTTGTGTGCCCATTCCACCCTCCCACCTCATGAAAATAGCCTTTGTTCCTCCAACAATCATCCACAGCAGAAAAGCATGTGACCTAACAGTTAGGAATTCATTGGCAATGAACCTGAATATACCTAATGCTGTTGACAGATGCTTAACACAGAAAACTCCAAGAAATCTGGGGCTATATATGGCTCTAAAATACTACTTGAATCCAATTAGATCTGGGCAGAGTAGGAATATTTTTGAAGATGAGTTGAAAAATGGCACATTAGGCTTATTGTACTTTTGCATTTAATTAAGACTGTTTTAAAGTCAAAATATCATGGGGATTGGGGAATGTAACCGGAAGCACAACGACAAGAAAGGGAGATTCTAACTTTTTCTTGCTTTGTCTCATTCCTGATTAGAGCTGTCCCATTTTTTGGTGGTGCTGTGGTTGAGCAGGAAAGAGTTAACTGCCCTTCCCTCTCTGCTGTGGTCCAAAATTCCACTGAGCCCATGCCTGTGGAATTTTGGATTTTAGTAAATGGTCATTTTAAGTGGAAGAAAAATGTTTTTAATGCAATATGCTGTTTGGCTCTTATGTCATATAATCAATATACTCTAGAAGCAAAACCTTTTTTTGTTTAAGGCTTGACAGCTGTAAGGAGCTGGCTGGATAGCTCAGTGGTTTAGGTAGAGGCTGGGAGTTCAATTTCCCACTATGCCTCCCAGAAGTAGAGCCAGCCTGTGTGGCCTTGGGCAAGCTGCACAGTCCCTAAACAGAAAGGCACAAAGAGTTTGTGTTCCTTAAAAGAGTGTTTTGTTAGCTCTGCATGTACTCTCAAGTCCTGCTGCTCTCTCTCTCTCTCATGTGGATAGAGCCATTTTGGCTGTATGTGGGCCACTGCTCAGAAATGAGATTGATATAGCTTAGCAAACATGAATTCTCTGTCTCAACTACCTGTAGATACACACATACAGTTGCATTTCTCCTTCCTTTTGCTTTCTGCCCCACAGAAGACAAATCTACTCAATTTCATCTCAAGAACAGATCCTTTTTTAATTTTACGATTCTAGGCTTGATGGTAAGTAAAAGCCTAGTGACAGCTGTAACTTTAGAACCACACCTCCCCCCAATGCAGCCCGCATCTTTCCTTACTTACATCTAAGAAATGCATCTGACAAATCCATCTGCCACGAACTTCTGGGACTCTGAATTGTTTGCACTAATGACAAGACACGAGTGCAGGCCTGATGAAGTGGGCCATGAACCACAAAAGCTAGCATATGGTATGATTTTAGTTAGTGGTCTATAAAAGTATTGCCCATTCCAGTATTTGCCTAATGACAGTGCTGGCTTATGAACCAAGCTAGGGAATACGTACTTCCCCTGGAAGTTTGGGTTGAGACAACCCTCTCTTCAGCACACAAGCTGCAGTTACCTGATAGCAAACAGTTCTGAAGGGTGCAGGTTCAGGCTGAAGAGATATTTTTAACAGGTCCACGTCTTATTCTTTTCAATTTGGACTTTGTAAACTCTTGGCTCAGAAGTCTGATCAGTTTTCTGGAGGAAAATATAATGTACAATGTGAAGCAGCTGCAGGGCAGGCTTGGCTGGCAGAGGGCACTTGTCACAATTTCCACTGGACAGGGAATTGTTTCTTGAAACTGATTAGTTTCTCTGGCATTGCACCCATTTGCAAACCTAGGCGATCTGAATAGCAGCCAGAATGTGGCAAAATCCAGACAGAGGCCCAAATGAAATGTAGAACGAATATTTGTTTTGCACAGCCTTGGTAGCCTGCCCAGCCTGAGCAAAGAAATAATGGGGAGAGGACAGGGGCTGGTTTACCTTTACCCTCAGTGGCCCCCTCAAAAGTCCCACACAGCTCCTTTCCCATTGGCCACAGAAAAGTTACACAGTGGCATGTCCTGTTTCATGTGTGCCTCATGAATGCTTAATTTTCTACCTTTTGTGGAGGAACATGAGACCCCAATACCTGGGTTCAAAGCTCATCCCATGCCCCTGGATCCACATAGGAGACAGTCAAGGGAGAGGTTGATTTGCTTGATTTCAGAATATTTTTATTCTGAATTGATTTTTAATCAAGCTGATTTGCTTGATTTCAGAATATTTTTATTTGGACTTTCATGAGAAAAACTCTAAGGCAGTGTGTGAGATAAATGATTGAGTGTAAGTCAAACCAAACCAAAGCTGCAGCATGTATCTATTGAAATAACAGTTTAAAAAAAACACAACCCTACCATAATGTCTAAAATAGAAATGAGCATACATTCATTTAAAAGTAGGCTGGGGCTTCCAAGACCCATTTTAAAATGTTGAAGTGGGAGCCCATATGCACACTGTATTCCATAAGGATGGGGCTATCACAGAGAAGGCTCATGCCTGCTAATCTAGTTGCTCTTTCAAGTAGGCCTGTGAGCAGGGTACCCAGTCATTCACTCTGGGCAGATCCAGATAGTGCAGGTGATCTTTCAAATAATTTTAACCCAATTGATTTAGGGCTCTAATACTATCACCAGCAGTTTACTTTGGGAAAGAAACAGAGTAGCAAGAAGGGCAGATCATACAGAATTGATGTGATATTCATGGATTGCCCAGCTCCCCTCAAGCAACCTGTCAGCTACCTTCTGCACCAGCTGAAGTTTCCAGGCCATGTTTATAGCCATGCCATGGTCAGCCCATTACAGTAGTCCAAGTTTCCCTGCAGCTATAATAGGGTGTGAATGGCTATAACAAAGTCTGCTTTCTCCAGATTGCATATCTGCCAAAGCTGATAAAAGGCACATCTGCTAATCAACACCCCTTCATTTTTATAGATAGTGCCAAGACAAAGAAAATCTTCAAGCTTCACACTTGATTTTTCAAAGGATGCATGACCTCATCCAGCACCAGATGTTGATTCTCCAGCTTTACATACCTAGCACACAATCACTTGAAGGTCTAGCATGTGAGTCAGCAGTTGCCAAGACATCCAAGTAGCAGAGGCAGATGTTCAGGGAGGGGGGGAAAGAGAAAACAGCCAGCTGCCAGAGTACTCCACATTTCTACATTTGCCCCAAAGACAGCAGAAACAGACTCCCCTGAGCTTGACAATTTAATATGGCTGCACGCTTTCCTTGCTGTGCCACTCAGTTTTAATTTGTTCGCTGTCCCTTGTGCAAATTGTATTGAAGACCATCTCTCAGGGATGTTGCTCTGCATCCAAAACTCTAGTTCTACAACCTTCTTGTCTTCTGTATTTCTAGCTTTATCACAATGATTTCTCTTTCCCTCCCAAAAAATGTGTTTTAAGTAAAAATAAATCCCATCTGATCAGGATTGGGGGGAGGAGGAGGGAGAGAAACACTAACCACTACACCATACTATAGTGTTAGACTGAGACTCAGGAGATTCAGCTTCAAGTCCCCCCATGAAACTGACTCAGTGATGTCTTCTCGAAGGCTCAAATTAGCAAAATACGTAGCCACCCTCCTACAGACCCACATTGGACAAACCTCATCCTACATCAAAGACTCAGGACATTTCATAGGCAAGATCAGCACCATAAAACTCAACCCCAGGGGCAGACTGATCAGCTTTGACATAGTATCCCTATTCACCAAGGTACCAATAAAGGACACTCTGACACTCATCCAGCAGATCCTTCCAGAAGACATCAAGGCCCTTTTCCAACACTGCCTAATGACCAGCTATTTTCAGTGGGATAACAAGTTTTATGAACAGACAGATGGAGTGGCCATGGGGAGCCCCCTCAGCCCAGTTATAGCAAACTTCTACATGGAACATTTTGAAAAACAGGCCCTGGCTTCGGCACCCTTCACACCCACAGTGTGGTTCCAATACGTGGATGACACCTTCACAATTTGGAACCACGGTGAAGAAAAACTGGAAGAATTTCTAAACCATCTCAACAGCATCCACCCAAATATACAATTCACCATGGAAAGAGAAATAGAGGGCCAATTCCCTTTCTTAGATGTCATGGTCATACGCAAAACTGACCTCCTATTGGGACACAAGGTCTACAGAAAACCCACCCACACAGACCGGTACCTACACAAAAACTCCAACCACCACCCACAGCAAAAAAGAGGCATAATCAAAACACTGGTAGACCGTGCACATCGGAACTGTGAAGCTCAATTTCTCAGCACCAAACTCAGTGATCTGAATTGGGCCCTACAGGCAAATGGCTACTCCAAGAATGAAATCACAAGAGCCATCAAACCAAGAAAACATCACCAAACTGAAGAGGAAAAACAGCCACCCACAAATAAAGTATTTCTGCCATACATCAAAGAGGTCACGGACTGCATGGGGAAACTTCTGAAAAAACACAACCTACAAACAGTATTCAAGCCCACCACAAAAATACAACAAATGTTACGGTCAGCAAAGGACAAAAGGGACCCCCTCACCACTGCAGGAGTATACCGGATTACTTGCAGTTGTGGCCAGGTATATATTGGAACCACAAAACGCAGCATTCACACCAGAATCAAAGAACATGAGAGACACTGCAGACTAAAACAACTGGAAAAATCGGCAGTAGCTGAACATGCCCTGAAACAAGCTGGACATGAAATTCTATTTCAAAACAGAGAAATACTGGACAACACCATCAATCATTATGTTAGACTGCACAGGGAAGCCATTGAAATCCACAAACACCAGCAGAGCTTCAACAAAAAAGAAGTCTACAACTCAGCAAAGCCTGGCTCCCAGCACTGAAAAATACAGCCTGCAAAAGGTCAACAAACTCTACCCAGCCGCAAGGACCAGTGATCACTGCACACAAAAGACCAGCTAACAACACCCATCAATCACAGTGACAGATCATCTCTCCCCCTTATCACAACAAAAAACACGCTGATCACCATAATCACCCATTCTCCTGAAAAGGACAAAAGCTGATCCCACAGATATAAATACTCAACTATCCAACAAACTGCACCAGAGTACAGACAGAGTTCTGACTCCTGTCCTCTGAAGATGCCGGCCACAGAGACTGGCGAAACGTTACGAAGAAAAACCTTAAGAACACGGCCAAACAGCCTTGAAAACCCACAACAACCATGACTCAGTGATCTTAAGCCAGATTTTGCCTGAAAGGGACCTTTCTGGACTGGGGTGAATGTCACGATCCAGTAGCAACCAATTGCTCCCTCTCTGCCTCAGAATTTTGAAGAGAGAGACATCTCTCTGTTCAAGTCTTCTTTTTCTGCTCTTTTTAATCAGACAGTCTGAAAACAATTAAAATGAGCCATGAAGTCAGTAAGCAGACTATGAAGCTAGAAAATCAGTTGTGCTCTGTTTATGTAACCAGTTAATATTTTTCTACTTAATGTTGTTTGTGTTTCTCAATGAGAAACTGTAACTGATGTATGAAACTGACTCAGTGCTATTGAGTCAGTCACCATCTTTCTCAATCTGATCCTCCTCATAAGGTTGTGATGGAGGGGAGGGGAGCCATTACATCATCTTGAAGTAGAAAGGTAGCTTATCAATGTAATAAATAAATAAATAAATAATACTGGGCACCAGACTCTCACCACCACCAAGAGCCTACCCAGATCAGTATAAGATTTAGAATCCTGTACCTGTGTGCAGAACTCTCTCCACAAAAGACAGTCTTGCACTGGCTCCTGTTGGTAAGTAAACCTCCACACATATTTATTGCTGTAGGAATAGCTCATGCATAGACTTCCAGGCTACTGTGGGTGTTTAATATTTCACTGGAGTAGTCTCTAAGGGAGAATTACCTGTGCTCCAAATAAGGTAACTTACCATAGACAATGATTCTGCATCTGATACTAGAACTGATGATATCAGATCTTCCAGTTTTATTATCAGTTCTCTCTTAACCCCACTTTGCTAAATTGGCCACATTTATATAAGTTATGTAACCTGGAACTGTATTTCAAATGAATCAATTTTTTTCCTGTCAACTTTCTTCACTGTCCGGCTTTCACATCCATACACAGTGATTGGAACTACAAGAGTATGGAAGATGGTCTCCAATGACACATCCTTACATTTGATTATCTTTTCTAATTCCTTCATTGCTGCCCTCCCAAGTCTCAATCATTGTCTGATTTCTTGGCTGCAGTCTCGATTTGGACTGATGATTGAACCAAGATATGTAAAATCTTTGACAATCTCAATTTCTTTATTGCCAGCATTAAAGCTATGTAGTTCTTCTGTAGTCATGATTTTTATCTTCTTAATGTTCAGCTAGAGTCCTGCTTTGGCACTTCCTTCTTTCACTTTCACCAAAAGTCATTTCAAATCATTGCTGCTTTCGGCCAATAAGATGATGTTATCTGCATATCTTAAATTATTAATGTTTCTTCTGCCTATTTTCACTCCATCTTCATCTGAATGTAGTCCAGCTTTCCATATAATATGTTTGAAGCACAGAATGAATGCATACAGTGATAAAATGCACTATTGTCTGATACCTTTGCCTATAGGAAACCATTATGTCTCTCCATATTTTGTCCTAACAGTAGCTTCTTGTCCACAATACAGGTTACGCATCAGACAATCAAGTGCTGAGGCACACCCATTTCTTTCAGAACAACCCATAGATGCCAGAAAGACAAACAAGTGAGTCCTAGAACAAATCCAACCTGAACTATATCTGGAAGCAAAACCAACAAAACTGAGGATGTCATACTTTGGGCGCATCATGAGAAAGCAAGATTCACTGGAAAAGACAATAATGTTGGGAAAAGCTGAAGGCAGGAGGAAAAAAGGAAGACCAAGTATGAAATAGATTGACTCCATAAAGCAAACCATAGCCTTGAGTTTACAAGAGCTGAGCAAGGCTGTTGAGGACAGCATATTTTGGAGATTGCTCAATCATAGGGTAGCTATGAGTTGGAGGTAACTTAATAACAACAGCAGACAACCTGGGCTTGTTACAAAATTCCACCCATATAACGTCTATAGTACAAATGATGCACAATTGTCTAAACACCCTCCCAATCAACTGTTTCTTTCAGATTTCTACTTATGCAGAGTAAAAACAATTAATGCCTACAACTAAACTGATTTTTATAGCAATAAATGAGTGCCGAAGCTGGAGAACAGAAATATTTTTTAAAAATGAACTTTAAAATACTTTAAAAAACAAACTGAATAATGGACTATAAAACATCTGAAATCAGTCTTTTTCTGTCTTATACACCCACACACTTATCTTTCCCTGCAGCACAATTTTCCTAGAAAGATGTTTTGAACAGTAGCCCAGTGTAAACATGAAAGCTGTCCAGAAGATGGCTGCAACTATTGTTTATGACTGTGAGGACTGCATATCACCTATGTTACTTTTTCCCCAGACAGCTCAGCTGTATAAAATATGGCATTCTTCCTAGGTTTAGTACCCTCATGAGTGACATTTGATCTCTCACTGAAAGGAGAGTGATATATAGTACATTCACAGCTTCTTTTCTTCTGAGTCTATTAGTGTGATCTTGTCCCCATTGGGCATCTATTAGTTGAAGATAATATGCCTCCCAGTTCAGATGCCCTAGTGATTGATTTCTGCTTTCCTGTATTATGCTTACTGAAAACTGGTGTGGGACATATTAGTTGGGAACTATGGGGAAATTGTTTATAACTCTTCAGGTGAAAATCTCACGGAACATCTACTTTGTGGGTCTAGTTCTGTATGGTTTCTTCAGTAAAATGTTATTCTGGAAGAAGATTTGTCTACATGGTCTCTTTGAAGCAGGATGGATTGGGCTAAAGAGGGTCACTAGAAGTCTGGTATCTCACATCCAAGTGGCCATAGACTTCAAGTGACACTATTTGATCCACACCAACCTGCTGTCAATTTGCCAATATCCTGAAGTGGGTCTCTTCTTAAACCACTTTATAATATTGGTAAACTCAAAGAGGAAGGCTTACTTTGGTTCATTTCCAGAGATCACACACTTTGGAAATGAACCAAAATGGAGGAATTCTAACTGCATCAAAAAACAAAAACAAAAAACAAAGTCCCTGACAGGGGCCAGAAAGGGGTGGATGTGGGTGGGCTGGTTTGCTCTAGCAAAGACACCATCTGATCACAGGCTTTAGGAGTGAACCAGCCCATCTCTGCAGAGGACTAAACAGCAGGTTAAATGCCCATGTGGTCACCCTTTAACATGTTCCAGTCTGGTGCACTTAGGATTAAATACAAGGACCATCTGCCATCCCTACCATATCTAATTTGGCACTCATTATCATGTTTAATGTCCTCCTAATGTCATGCTGTATCTGCAAGATGGATAACACATAAGGTAAACTGGTGAGCAAACAAGCAGACTTAGCTACCTTCTCAGGCCCACATTCACAAAAGCAAAGATGATTCCAGCTACCTCTGCAGTGAATCATACATAGTATCTTTCAGATATAGACAGGTTACCAGGATAGAATAATTGCCAGTGATATAAAGTATTTCTTTGGTAAAATAAGAAGCAAATCAAAAACGAAGTGTGCAGCTTGAAAGCCACAAAATAATACACAATTAAATGTGGATTATTTCCATGTCACCTAATAGTTCTGTAAGATGCCTATCTCATAAAAAACTATACAGCATATTCAAATTCTGTGCATTAAAACAGACACATAGACAGATCAAATGCTTAGGTGTTGTAAAAATAATAATACCAAGTGTAAAATAAAGTCATGCCTACAGGCCTGCTGTCTGATCAAAGAGAAAAGTGCATTAAGGAAGAAGAGAGGTGGAGTAAATCCAGAAAAGCCTGAACTGAACATTTAATGTTACAGAGGCTCTTGCATGCAGTAGTGAAAGAAGATAGTTGGTTGTCCAATGAAAGTACATCCTGGTGGAAATGCACTCTAAGGTTGGAAGTCTTTAAGCAGAAATTGGATGACTATTTGCGAAGGATGCTTGAGGTGCGCTGGATTCCTCCACTGGCAGGGAATTGGGCTGGATGTTCCATAGAGTGCCTTCCAACTTTCAAATTGTATCGTTCTATGTAAAACATTCTTGGCAAGTCTCACTGAAAAAGTTTGAAAAGCTAATGGAGCTAGTAATCATGTGTAATGGGATTCCTGATATTGTTTCCCACGTGTGCTCTGCACAGCTAGATGTGAGACTTGGCGTCTTTCTTGAAATTAAATTTCAAGAAATACATTTCAGTAAATTAGCTGCATGAATGCTCCTAATGGGGAGATCTAAATAAAAGCATCTGTTCCCACTCTGTTGTGAGCATTGCTACTGAGATGGAACCCCTCCAACAAAAATAGAGATGAATGGTTGGTACAGATCAATAGCAAAAGCTGTGTATAAATCTGTATGTGCACCCAAGTCCTCCATGGGGAGGGGGGCACCAAAGGGAACATGCTGATCAGAGTCAAAGCTTCTCTTGTAATTCAAATTTTAATAACAAAACAAGATAATTAGAAACCACTTTAACAGCTCACATCTTTAACGGCCCGAGACAGTCCAGTTCTGGTGAGTCCTTTAGACAAGTGGTTCTCAAACTTGGATCCCCAGATGTTCTTGGATTGCAACTCCCAGAAATCCTAGCCAACAGAGCAAGTGGTGAAGGCTTCTGGGAATTGCAGTCCAAGAACATCTGGGGACCCCAGTTTCAGAACCACTGTTTTAGACCAAAGACAGGGATTGATTGCTTCATCCTCTCCATATTAGTCACTGTTTGCTTAGAATTGCCACCAAACTCTGTCCTCTGCCACAAGAGGAGCAGTTCATATGCTGGAGGGTCTGCAATTCTGCGTCCAAGGCAGAATTCAAGAAGCACTTGAATTAACTGTGCCTCCTCCAATGTATCACCTTGGAGTGGCAGTAGATGTTGTTGGGGCAGGATCTTCTGCTGTCTGCTCTCGCTGCCTCCAGGCTATAGGGTCCCATGGCCAAGTGAAGCTCAAGGCTTACAGTATTTCCTTGGGTGGTTAAGACTGTGGCCACTCCAGCACCTTTATAATGTCAAATTAAGTGAAAGACCAAAATATAAATGTCCTTCTGTTTTCACTAGCTGTTTTATTTTTGGGGTGTGTGTGTGTGTCTGATTTAATTTCCTCGTAATGTCCAACTGAAATTTCATTTCCTATCATTTGGATACCTTGCTTCGGGTTCTACCTTCTGGAGCAGCAAAACACAAGTTTGCTCCATCTTCCAATATTTAAAGATGGCTACCATACCTTCCAGAGTGTTCACTGGAAGGACAGATGCTGAAGCTGAGGCTCCAATACTTTGGCCATCTCATGAGAAGAGAAGACTCCCTGGAAAAGACCCTGATGTTGGGAAAGTGTGAGGGCAAGAGGAGAAGGGGACGACAGAGGATGAGATGGTTGGACAGTGTCATCGAAGCAACCAACATGAATTTGACCCAACTCCGGGAGGCAGTGGAAGACAGGAGGGCCTGGCGTGCTCTGGTCCATGGGGTCACGAAGAGTCGGACACGACTAAACGACTAAACAACAACAACCATATCATAGAAGTGTAGAATTGTAGAGACTGGATCCTAAGGGTCATCACGTCCGGCCCCTTGCCAGTGCAGGAAATCCATAGCTGAAGCATATTTGATAGATGACCTTCTAACCTCTGTTTAGTGAAGGAGAGTCCACCACTGTCCAAGGCAGTTGATTCCATGGCTGAATAGCTTTCACTCTTAGGTCAACATTTAATTTCCTGTAACTTTAATCTATTACTTCTGGTCCTATCCCCTGGGATTACAGAAGACAAGCTTCCTCCATCTTTCCATGTGACAGCGTCTCAAATACCAGAAGACGGCTATTATATCAACTCTCAGCCCTCTCTTGTCCCAGCTAAAGTTCCCTCAACTTTTCATCATAGGGCTTGGTTTCCAGCCCTCTTACTATTCTGGTTGCCATCCTCTGGACACGTTCCAGCTCGCAACCAGAGATGGCTGGCAGCGAGCATTAACTACACCTCTGCTCCTCGAGGAGTCCTTCTTCCTTCACATTGTCACTCACACCACACCTTAGCTGGGTGTGGGTGCTGCAGGACCCATTGGGCAGCTTGGGTGCCACAGAGCGGATGGGGAAGGAGCCTTCTCTGGGGCAGAAGTAGTGATAGTCCCTCTTCCTCGGCCCTAGCCACTGGTAAACTGTTTGGGGACTCTTGACAGGGGTTGTCCTTTCATTCTCAGGCCAGCTCAGCTGCTACATGAAAAATTCTGTCACTGAGCCTCAGATCTCCTCCTCCTCAGTGGACCCCTTTCTGCATATCCTGGACCCTATAGAAGACCCCAAAACGTCCTCCCCACCCTCCTTCAACCCTGGCAATGTGTCCTTCTCCCACCCTGCCAGGTATTTCTCATCACCCTGCTCCCTGGAGAGATCTCTGCTTCCCTTCTCCAAGCCTCCTTGAGATCCCAGACCAGCTGCTCTGCCCAGCCTCTCAGGGAGGTGTGTGGTGAGAGCAGGCAGCTCTTCCGGAGCTCTTCCATCACACCTGTCCACAATGTTTATGTGCTCTTGCAGAAGGATCAGGTCTGATACCACCTTAATGAACCTCAATCCAATTTTACTGTAATCCAAAAACATGTTATGAATGGCCAAGGGCAGAACTTGGAAAAGCTAGTGGTTTGGATGAATGGTCCTGCTGGCTGGGATATTGTGGTAGCTGTAGCCCAAATGTGTGACTTTTTGAAGTTGTGGTAAGGACGCCTGTCTTCAACATAGGGTTGCAAACCATGACTTGGTTTGCCCTTGCATGCTAAATGAGGAATCAAGCATTTTTAACCTCCTCACTACAGAATAGCAAGTTTTTCAGGAGTCAGTCTTTGAGGGAATTTTCCTATTTGTGACACCAGTTTGTATGCATTCCTGTAAATAAGCAAACATTTTTAAAAATACAAGAACTACTGCTTTATGGCATGGACCGTTACCAAATGGAAGCTCTGGGTGTGTTATCTGCATTTATGTGAGCAAACAGCTTGTTCTTTGTGCTTGGGGTGTGTGCATGCTTCTTTTCATAACTGGAAAAGAAAAACATTTTGTGCACATTGTACAAAGCATGACCAAACATTCTTAGTGTCTAGGTTTTGCACCAGAGGCATGATTTCTCACAAGAGATAGTCTGTTGACCATATATGAGAAATTTTCTTACAAACATCCTTACAAATGATATGTCCAACTTCTCAGTCAGTGAACAAGTTGACATTTCAGTATGAATGGGAACGATTACAACAAAGCATCAAGTGTTTCAAAATGTTCAAAGCATTTCACATGCATTATCTATTTGTCACATTTACAACAACCCGGTAAAGGAAGTCAGTATTATTATCATAGTCTGTTCTCTAACAGGGCAAGGCTATACATGCTGTTCAAAAAAAAGTGCCCTCAAGTTCAGTGGGGCTTACTCCCAGGTATGTTTCATAGGACTGTTGACATTGCCACTAAGCAGCGCACATCAGCTCATGCGAGATTGCTTCGAAGCACAGATCTCTCTTCTTGGACTAATTTATACCAATCCCTTTGATAATGGAAATTTGTCAGACGTTTACTTGCACAAATGTATGGTCAGGACGGAGATGTAATCAATAATACTATCAACAACCATTAAATCAATTGAAATGATATCATTCAGTATAACAGAAGGGTGGCTACATCCTTAACTGGTACTACAGGTACTACAGTCAATTGTTCAATAATAATAATAATGTGCTGTCAAGTCAATTCTGACTTTAGGCAACCTTTTTAAGGGTTATCCAGGTATAGAGTACTCAGACGTAGTTTACCATTCCCTTTTTCTGCGGGCACCCTGGGACTGTGCAGCTTGCCCAAGACTACACAAACTGACTCTTCTCTCTGGAGTCAAAGTGGGGAATTGAACTCTCAGACTCTCAACAGTTATCACTTTCTGAAAAGCTTTCCTCAAAAGCTTATCCGAAGAGGTCAGAAAGGAACAGTCAGAAAATACTGTGCTTAAAATGAAAAAGAAATGTTGATTCTGAATAACATTTGCCCCTTCAAAACAAGATTATTACTTTAAAAATGTTATAAATCTTTTTTTCCAGTGATACTTTGTGGTATAGAAAGTGCTTTTTATGACTTACAGCATTTATCCTCATAGTAACCATGTGAGCTGAGGTAATGTGAGAGACAGCTCAAGGCCACCCAAGTGAGCTTTTATGGCTAAGCAGGGATTTAGAGGTAATGGAATTTCTTTTTTTGTGAGAAACCACAAGAATTTCATGATGATCTGTTTCTCTCTATGTGTCAGACTTACAAGGTCAACCTTGATGCTCTTATTTGTAGGCAACAAAGGTATCTCAAAGCTAGAGAATATTTAATTCTTCTGTGCACGTTTGTGAAGGTATACACCTGTTGATGAGAAGAATCTGAGAAATTGTATCTATGAATGTACCATACACATAACCCATCAACACATTAACTTCTAAGCATAGCAACACAATTGTGCTGGTCCACATCTCTCTGCCCCAGTTAACAAAAAGAGAATTTATTCCTAACCCTTGAATGAATTGCAGAAAAATGACTGAAATGAAATAATAATAGCATTCTGCTGGGTTACAAATTACTTTTGGCTGTGGTGATGTCTTTTTCACCCATTTCATGATCCTGTAAATTGCTGAGTTAAGGATCTTAAAGTTGGAGGTATCCTTGTGTCAGGAGAAAATCTTGACCTGACCCCTTTTCTGGGAAGACCTAAACTTGTCAGACAAGTCCATGCTTCTGGTTCATTGCTGAGGAAATGCCTACATGACCCTAAGCTTCTTGTAAGTGGAATCAAAGGTCTCATACGGAAAGTTAACGGCAGAAGACCCCCATGGAATTTCCCCACCAGTCTCTGCCAGAGCAATCATATAGACAGGACTAATAAGGAAATTACCTATTGTAATTGAAATTGCCTCTTATAGAATTGGGGAAGTCACCATATTTGATCAGAGAGACAAATGTAACCAATCAGCTATAAGGTATAGAGGTTCCTTGCACAGTGACCAGAAGGGTGTAAAAGTTGGGACACGAGGAGGATTAGACTTTGATTCAGGGCATACATCTAATTATATTTGATACCTTCTGCTGGCAAAATAAACTAGTTTCTCTGGAATGCCCTGTGTGGTCGCTCCTCTTTTTATGTTGGCTGGGAATGACCCACAGAGTTTTCTCTTTCCAAGAAGGTGCTTTTTGCAATTCCTCTGACAATTTTGGCAAGCCAGACAGGAGACCCAGCTAGGTGCCTCTGCTCCAACCCAGCAGCAGATGACAACTATCCTCAAGCCAGTAATCTTGGTCAGCTTAATTTCTCTGTGGGTACTGTGTGTATGCTGCCGGTCTGGAAAGAATCCTATAAGGTGTTCAGGACCAGACCTCAGTGCTTAAGAGTGGAATTGAACCCCTTTGGTCAGGTTTGTCTATCTGTGTTGTTTGTCTGTGTTCTGTGCAAACAACACAGTGAGTCTTTAACTTGGAAGGAAAAAAGAATGCCCAAGGCACCCTCTTGCCAAGTAAATACCCATTAGGGGTGGCAGCCTGGTAAAACAAGTTTTGGGTGCCAGGCAGGAGAAGTGGCTGAAAACACCTCAAAGTACTGGTTGAAGGGCTCAAGATACTCCTAATCTTAGCCGGAGAGCCTGGTGGGGCCTCTCATTCACCAAACTGTGAGGTGTATTCAAATCAGCTCAGGTAGGACTTTTCAGACACACTTGTGTGGTTTTTGAACATATGTGTAATAAGATGCGGACAAAGCAAAATTGTACCCAAACATTCCCCACTTGATGTAGTACTACAAAACTGGGCATCTCTGTCCACAGTGGACTTTTGCAAGAAACAACTTATAAAACCTAGTTACAACGGCCACAGTACACTTGTGTCTCAGAGCCTCTGAATAAATGGCCTGAAAGGGACTCCTTTGAAGCAATTACGATACTGAGATTGAAATTCTTTCTCAAAAAAAGTTATCCTGAACAAATTGGCTATTTAAACCTGTTTGCTCAAGCATAGTCCATCCGGGCCAGTAACAGCACCTCCATCGTGACTGCTCCTCCCTCATACCAAGATTCAATGGAGG
Source organism: Intellagama lesueurii (assembly GCA_037013535.1). NCBI lineage: Eukaryota > Metazoa > Chordata > Lepidosauria > Squamata > Agamidae > Intellagama > Intellagama lesueurii. The sequence goes on along the minus strand of JBAJHW010000004.1, from coordinate 69,422,561 downwards.
ACTCATTATCCACAGCTGTTTCCAAATAAACACTTCAGTAAGTGATCACTCCTCCTCCTTACTAGCACTGAATGGAGGATTAAAATTCCAATCTGTTTTCCTGTGCCTAGGCAAACTACTTTAGAGGTCACAACTACTTCAATAAGGCACCTTAACAGACTTCAGAATTAAAATCAAAAGGTACCAGATCCCTAAGAGAACGTACAGAGAAAAAGGCTAGCCTTGGAATAGAATCTGAAAGAAGTAATCCACAGAGCAACAATACCAAAACCACTCAAGGATTCTCTATGAAAGGCAGCAACAACTTTGAGACTAAGTTCTATACTCTTCAGATCCATAATTACAGACATTACAGGATTCTGGAGAAGTTCCTTTATGCCCTGGAAGCATTAAAATCATTGCAGTAGCGTGGAATAACTGAGCAGCAAGGGGAATCAGAAGACTGCTGGTCACCTAGAGGCTTCTCAAAGGCACAACAATGAAGCGGCATGGACTATGCCCCTAATGAGAGGTGAGACTCGAAATTCAGAAGTAGCTCGTCTTTATTTTTCCACTGCAGCATCTGGTTATATCCACACTTCTTCCTATCTAACTTCCTTTCCCGTTTTTCATAAACAGTCTGGTCTATACGGACACTCCATTCAGCCACATCCTCTTTCACAATTTCAGCCAGAGACGGTACAAAAGATCCTGATTCTGATCTGCCTCACTGTAGAATAGTCTCTTTGATGTTCATCTGAGCTTGGTAATCAACGGCCGCTTAGTTTCAATCATACTCTGCCCTCTGGCTATCTCATTTTCATTCCTCACAAGCAGTGAGGGAATGTTTGGGTCTTTGTGGCTGACACTTAATTTGCCGGTCTAAGCAGTTACTATATCTTCTTCTGTACTGGAAAGCTGTCCAGCATTCGTATGTAACAATTATCTGTTGTATAGATCTCTGCATCATCTCTCAGGTGAAGACACTTAAAACTGCATAGCTCTTTAATCAACCACGGTTACTGATATCATTCTTAATTTGGGGCTTGTATCCTAAATGAGCAGTTTTCTTCTCTTTTCTCCTTTGATTTACACTTTAATTCAGGAGTTTGAACAATGTTGCATCAGTATCATGCAGATCTGCCAGGGATCTCCCAATGCCTCAGGAAATCCAATATTTCCCATAAAAGAGGGAAACGCCTCTAACATATGCCAGCAAAAGAAGCTCATGAAAGTTAAAAAAAAAAACCCCTATCAAAAGTGCTGCTCAAAAAGGGTGCCCTTGTTTCCTAAATTCTAGGAAACAAGCAAATAATAGGATAAATTTCAATAGAAGAAGTCCTTTCTCCTTTGAACAAATGCTCTAGGCCAGTAGTCCCCAACCTTGGGCCTCCAGATGTTCTTGGACTACAACTCCCAGAAGCCTTCACCACCACCTCTGCTGGCCGGGATTTCTGGGAGTTGATGTCCAAGAACATCTGGAGGCCCAAGGTTGGGGACCACTGCTCTAGGCAACACTTGAAAAGCCATGCTGTAAAATTCAGTGGATACCCATGTCAGCAGTCAAGAGGATCTACAAGATACCCTCTTGTCCTCACTACCATTTCTTCTAGGCATTTTGATTACTTTGTGGCTCCAAGCAATAGATACCTAGAGAACTGGCTGAAAAACAGCCCTGATTTGTGTTTTGGTAAGAAGTGGTTAGTTAATGAAAAAAGGAGTTAGCTTCTGGAATTTTCCCCTACTTAGTGACTCTTTGTGAATGGTAGTGAGAAGAAGACAGTATCCTATAGACCATCTTGACTGCTGACATGGGGTGCGTTCCCTGCACTAATTCTCCATACAGGAGATCTTTTGGAATCTGACCGTCAGCCATTCTCATGACATGCCCAAGCCAACATAGACGTCACTGTTTCAGTAATGTATACATGAGAGGATCCCAGAAGATGATCACATGCTCTGTAATATGGTTGTTGGGAGAGGACAGAACCAAGACCAGCTGGGATGTTGCTGCAGTCTCTCTATGCCAAATATTTTAAATGGCTGTTTTGGACATAATGAAATGGTGAAGCAAAGCTGTGAGTGAATGTAACACAACAGAGAAATATACATGCATCCTGATTGCCAAAGGCAAAGGTTCAATTTGCCCCAGACATAGGCCGGTTTCCCCTTTAAAAATATATGTGAGGAGATTATTTGGTTTCAGAAATTCTGACAGAATGTTTATTGAAGACAACATGGCAAAATATCCCCCTTTCTGGAGGACTGTTACTCCATTACTTTCTTTAAAGCAAGTCTGTGGGGTTTTTTTCACTCTTTAAAGAAAACCTGTCTTTTCAGTCTGCTTCTGTGACCTTTCTCTTTCAATAGCTCCCTCCCTGCCCTATGAATGTTTCATTTTGCAAAGCTGCTGCTGGCTAGCCTGTACCACACTTGCTCAGCCTTATAACAAAGTAGTTGTCTTTCCCTTTCAACAAGCCTTTTTTGAGAATCAACATTTTAGCCTCTGCAGCATGAATTCTTGCCAAATAAAACAAGTATATAGGGCCAACCATTCTCTTTCAAGACAAGCAAGATTGGTCTTTTCAATTTATGTGATCTGTTTTAAATATAGGGATGTTTAGTGTTGCCTATTTTTGAATGGGTGTGTGTATCAAATAGTTTTACTTTTTAAAGAATTGTAACTCAAATCCCCTTTGTCCAAATTTGGCACAGAGCAAGAGCATACTGTTTGCTATACCTATGCCAAATTTGGTGCTGATCTGAAGACCATGCTAAAAATTGTATATATATTTTATTTGGGCTGCCCACATGTTTAGAATTGGCTTGTGGAATGTTGATTTGTTCTGCCAGCAGAAGATCGTTGCTGCACTCTCATGCAGTGATAATAACCTTGATTTTACACTGGTGTTTATATCCCTAAAATTCTTGCTGAAGAGGGTTATAGTTGATTAAGAAAAAATACTACTATTGAATGCTATCAAAGTTATTTATTTATTGTAATATCAGCTGTTTTCACTGCCGTGTGATTACTAGGCAATAAAGCTGAACAACAATGTTAAACACCATTGTGAAAGGAGCGCTGAACTTCTTGGAACAATAAATCTCAAGAAACTTGCTCTGGTTTCTTTTCATGGTTTTTCTTGGCTCCATTCCATGCCTTTGAGTAATCTACTCTGACAACTCCCACACTGGCTTCCTTTAAAAAAAAATTCTAATAAATTTTAAATCTCCCACCCACTGTTTCTCAGGTAGCACTTAATAAAATCAATATGGGGTGCCTTGGTGGAAATGTGTAAGGGGAAAACATAAAACGTGTTTTTGATTATTTTTAAGGTTTCTACCTAGCTCCTTCTTCAGTCTTTATTTTGTCCAATAACATATAAACTCATCAGCTGCATAAAGTAGTACTGGCATCCTGAAATTTCATTTCAGAAAAAATGATAGAACATTGCTCTACAGTTGCACTAAAGGATTATCAGTGAGATCCCCTTAGAGATATTTGCCTCAAACATCAGACTTGCAAATTCAGGCAAAGATAGGGGGGAGAGAGAGAGAGAGAGAGAGAGAGACTGGTCAACAATCACCCAGTGCATTTCATGGCTGAGCAAGGATTTGATCCAGGGCTTCTACTTATGGCCAGATACATTATTATTATTATTTATTTATTTCATTTATACCCCGCCTATCTGGTCTTGCGACCACTCTACATGTAACTGGGTAATTGCCCATGAAGTTCCAAACAGCCTTGTTTAATTTTTAAAAAAGAAAGTAAAGTGCTTAAAAGTGAAGGAACTGGTTAAAAGAAATTGAAAAGGTAATTTAAAAGGGTCAAATTCCTCCAGGATTCTTGGCAGCTACTTAGAATTGCCATCACAGAAACTCAGCTCCAGTGCATACACTTATCAAGAAAGGAATTTATTTATTTATTTATTTATTACATTTATAGCCCGCCCATCTAGTCATATAGACTACTCTGGGCGGGTAACAACATATCATGTAACAATATAACAATTTAAAATCATAACAATATATTACTAAATAAATAATGATCCAAGATGGGAGAAAACACAAAATAACAAAATTCAGACGGTAAGTGGAGGGAAGGCTTGCTTAAACAGCCAGGTTTTCAGTTGGCATTTAAAGATGCCCAGCTACGGGGCCATGCGAATCTCAGGAAGGAGGCTGTTCCAAAGACGAGGAGCCACTGCCGAGAAGGCCCGGTTTCTTGTTTTTTCCTTCCGGGCCTCCCTCGGCGTTAGGCTCCTCAGCCTCACCTCCTGGCTAGATCGTGTGATACGGGTAGATCTAGGTGGGAGAAGGTGTTCCGTCAGGTAGTGAGGCCCTAAACCGTTTAGGGCTTTATACGTAAGCATTAAAACTTTGAAATCTACGCGGAACCGAACGGGCAGCCAATGCAAGGTGGTGTAATCATCATTAATGGCAAGAAGGCACTGCTGGACTCTTGCCCCAATGAGAACAACTAAAAGGAACATAAACTTCTCTATATGTACACAGACCTACACATTCTGGCTACTATCTTGTTGCCTAAATCCAGAGCAGATGGCAAAATGTGTAAGTTCCACTCGCTGGTCCCTGTCACATGTCCTGATTGAGAGACTGGTCATGCCACTGGTTACACAACGGGGAGCCTGCTGAAGCAGGGAGGAAGTTTACTGTTTCCCTTCTGCTCTGCATTTAGCCTTTTTTTTTGTCTGGAAGCCATGAGTCAATTAGTTGCACTTTCAAAGGAAGGGGCAGGAAGCAGTTTTTTCAGGCCCACTGATTGGCTTTGTGTTTCCCACTTTCACTGGTGCTTCCTTCTGGCTGTAGTTTGTGTAGCTTTTGGCTTGCTGTTTTGTCACAGCTGGAACAGTAGACTAGCAATGGGAACAGCTATTCCAACATAAAATGGAGTGGGCGAGGGGTAACATGAATTCAATAGTATAGGTTGGGCATCAAGAAAGAAGGATGACACATAGGTGGCAGGAAGCTGGGCAGTTGCTATTCATGTGATACTGAACAACGAGAGAGACAGGGCAGGCTAGTGTACAATAAGCAGCTCAAGGCAGTGCTGAAGGCTCTTGAGATATATGCAGTGGGAGAGTCAGTCCAGTCCAGAGCCAGTGTGGGCATTTCAGAATGGATTCTCCATATCACTGGTTTAATTGCTAAATAATGTTGATATCTGTAGTTAAAATATCTGTGGTCTGTTCAATTGCAGTTTGGCACTCATCCCTTCCTTGTGCTCTACATTTTATATGTCTCTGTGGGTCAAATTTTGCATTATCCGATGATCAAACTATACATAGTTAGAAGCAGAAATTATATTTCAGAGGCATAATTTCTTGCAGAGTTTTGAATTTCTAGGAAACTTCTCTTTTTGTATAAAGTAGAAATATAGAGATCCACAGAAGAGAATACCTACCAGTTCCCCAGAGTCCACTCCTTTCTCATTAACTTTCATTAAATTCTCAATAACTCACTCTGAGACATTTGTAAGAGAAAGAATAAAAACATTTCTTTACTTGCAGTTGAAATTACAGATCTATGAAGGTTGCTTTATTTACTTAACAACCACCTAAGCAGATCAGCAGTAAGGAAGCAACTGACACCAACAAAGGAAAGAGAGGGGGAAGGACATGTAGTAGAAAGACAGGGCTCTGTTTGAATTCAAAGGCTGGAAAGAACAATTGGTTAGTGTTGGACAGATATACAATTACCTCTGCCCAGAAAAATCCTTTCAATTGCACAAACTACAGATAGCATGTGAGGTTGCAAACAAAACTCCAACATAATTAAAGCAGACCTTTGTGTCTCAGCAGTCGTGTTTCCAAATAAAACCCATGTTTGCTTCTCAATGACCAATCAAGGAATGAAGTGAGCTAATTTGTAAACTGCAGGGCATGTGGAAAGCTTGTGTTGTGACTATCAGATGTGTCTCAGCACTTAAGACTTTCCTCTTTGAATGAAATGCTACTTGGAAAACACAGCTTGATCTCTAGTAAGGTAAAGGTAAAGGTTCCCCTTGACATTTAGTCCAGTCGTGTCCGACTCTAGGGCGCGGTGCTCATCCCCGTTTCCAAGCCATAGAGCCAGTGTTTTGTCCGAAGACAGTTTCCGTGGTCATGTGGCCAGCGTGACTAGACACGGAACGCCGTTGATCTCTAGTAGCTCAGCTGAAAAATGTCTATCTTCTCAATACAGCCTTCTCCTTATGTGTAACGAGGTTCACTGCTTGTCTATAATTTCTTCTTGTCTATATTTCTCCTTCTCTGTTCCCATGAATAACCTAGCTATGCGCAAGGTAACATTACATAATCTGCATATACAAAACCTGAAAGTCATAATAGGTTGTATCCTAATTTAGTCACATTTAAAAACTACCACAATTGTAACTAATAGAATTCAGGTTCGTTTCAGAACTTGGAAACATGAATTTTTGTACAATTCCCAGAATCACCCAGTGAGCATGACTGGTGGCTACATTGACTAAGGGAGTCTGGGAACAGGAATCCAAAAAAGTAACTTTACGAAGCCTGGGATAACTAACATAATGCCCTACTAATTTCCATGGGGCTACTATAACTAAATATTTCTCCAACCCAGTACCTTTTCTAGGCAGAAAACCCTAATAACAATCTAAAGTATACTAAGAAATGAAGCATTTGGCATGAGCTTATACTTACTTCAGCTTTTTTTAGGGGTGATAAATTTATTACCAAGTTTGCTTGCTGGCTTCCCAGAATAAAATACTGAAGAAACAAAATCCTGGAAATAAATCATGTTTATTATGTGTTTTTGCAAAATCCTGTTTTTAATATTGCATTTAAAGAATGAGAAATCACCTTTGGGAACAAAACAAAAAAAGTTCATAGGGAATATATATCTTGGAAGAACTGGGTACCCACTTAATTAAAGGGCATTTTGTTAAGGAAATGTATCACTTGACATTCCAAACTACTCAGAGAAGCCAGAAAATCAAATTATATCACATAACTAAGATTGCGGCCCTATCTTTGAGTTGACAGTAGCTGAGCAAGGTAGGATCACGAGTAATTTCTGCTTTGTTGGCAGCATTAAGGCGAGCTGCATAGTTAATATTTGCTGGCATTCCACTGCTACAGTTGTACCAATGCAAGGAGAAGATCTGGCTGAAAGCATGCATTTGGCAGGAGACTGAGTTAGAGGATAGATTCTGTGCTTTCTCCAAGTTTGTTCTTATCCTGACAATGGCATGATGTTACAGCCGAGGAACAGATGCAGTAAGTTAGCTCTGGAATCAACGTGGAGGCCAGAATCTCTGCCACTGTATCATCCTTCCCTTCTCTGTGAAAGCCACATGGGAGGATAGAATTCCGGTGAACTCGTGCACACATACTATAGCACATCACTAGGAGTAAGTATTAAGCCTGAGCCAGGGAAGACCAGAACACTGTGGCCAGTAGGGCTGTGTACTGCCTCCTCTGCTAAGGGCATGGCGATTGGATACTTAGCCTGTCCTGCACCTTTTTGGAGCAACTCTGACACGGTCCTTGTCCAGCAATGTATGTGTGGTGTGTGTGTGTGCACACATGTGTGTTTCTTGCATGTTACTCCATGAAAGCCCCGTTCTGCAACTGAGGAAACACAACAACAAGGCCAGGTCAGAAGCCAAATGATGCAGGTAGGACAGAAGAGCTTCTGCTCAGTAGCAGTCTACAGAGCTGGCCATGCTGTTCTATGCTTATTTCATAGAATCATAGAACTGTAGAGCTGGAAGGTACCCCAGCTTCTTGCAGAAGCAGGAAATTCACCCCTAAAGTATATCTGACACAAGCCTATCCAAACACCACTTAAAGCCTCCAGTGAAACAGAATCTATCACCTCCTGAAGCAGTCTGTTCCACTGTTGGGTAGTAGTTTCTAGTGGTTAGTAAAAATCATCCCTCTTGTAATTTGGATTCATTACTTTGAGTCCTATACTCTGGAGCTAGAGAAAGCTTCCTTCATCTCCCGCATGACATCCCTTCAAATATCTGAAGGCAGCTATCACATCACCTCTCAGCTCTCTCTTCTGTAGGCTAAACTCCCTCAGCTGCTCTTCACAGAGATTGATTTCCAGATCTTTTATTATCCTGGTTGCCCTTTTCTGGATTTCCCAACTTCTCAATATGCTCCTTAAACTGTGGTGCCCACAACTGGACACAGTGTTCCAAGTAAGATCTGACCAAAAGTAGATCAGAGTGCTGCAATTACTTTCCTTGATCTGGACACTATACTGTAGTTCTGTTGATGCAACCTCATATAGCATGGTTGGTTTTTTTGGGTGTGTGTGTGTTGCTGCCATTGTTGATTCATGTTTAGCTTACGGTCTACTAAGATACCAAGATCTTTTTCTCAAGTACTACTGCTGGCCTGTCTCCTATCCTATATTTGCATGTTTCCCCACCTAAGTGCAGAATTTTACATTTTTCCTTGCTGAAACCTATTTTGTCTCTTTTGGGCCTTGTTCTGTGATTTATCAAGGTCCGCTTGAATTCTGATTCTGAAGTATTTGCTACCCTGCCATTCACACCCTCATTTAAATCATTTATAAAAACACTAAACCCTATAGGACCTAAGACTGAGGTACCCACTTGCCACTTTTCTCCAGGATGGCAAGGAAGGAAAGGTTGCTTACTTGTAACTGTGATTCTTTGAGTGGTCATCTGTGAATTCACACATGGGTTCCTTTCACACCTGCACAAATTTCCTTGGAAACTTCTAGAGCAGTACTTTCCAACCTAGGTAACCCAGGTCTTCTTGGACTGCAATTCCCACAAGGCTTCACCTCCAGCTGTGCTGGCTGGGGTTTCTGGGAGTTGCACTCCAAGAACATCTGGATTACTCAAGGTTGGGAAACACTGTTCTAGAGCTTAAAGAAGTGCTAGGACATGCCCATAGCACCATATATGCTCCCCACCCTGTATCTAGTCCTCAGTTCCCCCAGTCTGCCGCTGATACAGAAAATAGGTTTTGTGCGACACATTGAGGGGAGAATAGGTGGGCTGTGTGAGTTCACAAATGACCACTCAAAGAACTACAGTTACGGGTAAGCAACCTGTCTTCTCTTTCTTCTTTGTGGCCTCTGGCAAGCTCACTTACTGGCTGGTGGGATGTCACATCGACACAGAGGAACTCATAGCTCTGCCAAAAGCAGCATCACGTTTTGCCCTGACATCCAATCTATAGCACTTGATGAATGTCGGAAGTTGCGACCATGTTGTTGCCTTGCAAATGTCTGTTAGCTAAATTTCTCTTAGAAACACAGTAGATGCAGCAACTACTCTGGTTTAATGTCCTTTTCAGGAAGTGGACACTGGCTGTTTTGCTAGTTGTAGGATAGGGCGATATTTATTTAATTTATTTATTTAATTTATGCTTAAAAGCATCCAAGGTGGATAGTGCTAACCATCCGTTTTGACAATCTCTGTGATGTAACATAATCACCTTTCTTTGACCCTTGGTAACTGACAAAGAGTTTACTAGACGATTTCAGAATTGTCTTATTCACATCATGTAGAAGGCCGGCACTCTTTGATTGACCAAAGTATGCGGTGATTTTTCGACCTCTGAGGTGCATGATGGAAAAAAGGTAGGAAGCACCAAAAATTGATTCAGGTGGAAGTCAGAGACTACTTTTGGTAGGCAGGAGAAATCACAGAACGTGGATACCTCATCCTTATGGAACTGTAGGAAAGGTGAGTCATGTCAATCACAGCAAACCAGTCTCCTTTTTTGAGAAGTGGCAAGATAGTCTCTAAAGTCACCATCCTGAATTTCTTGGTGTTTATGTAGGAGTTCACATCCTTCAAGTCTAAAATGGGCCACAGGCCCCTGTCCTTTTTGTGGACAGTAAAGTAACAGGAGTAGAAGCCATCATCCCAGGATATGAGAGGGGCCCTCTATATGGCATCCTTTTGGAGAAGCATATCCACCTTTCCTTGCAAAACCTTAGATGGTGTTCTAGCTCTGAAGTAGTCTGTTAGGGGGAGGGATATAAACTCTATGGCACAGCCCTAGAATTCGACTATGATCAAGTCCCAGCCATTGTTGGTGACCATGCACCAGGAGTTGATATATGGTGCTAGTAAAAGGATGTGATAATGGAAAGGTGGAGGGCTGTGGGTCTCAGCATGTACGAAATCAAAGCTGCTGTTTGGATTTCTTATTGGGATGTTTTGAAACATTGGTGGACCTGTATTTGGCTTTTTGTGTAGGTTGCCTGAAGTACTGGAAATAAGTTACAGCTGAAGACTTAAAGTGTGGTGCTTATATACTACTGCATATTGCTTAAAGCATTCTCTGGGTGATTTAAAAGTTAATTATGCAGGCTACACATTGCCACTCCTCCCAGCAAGCTACATACTCATTTTACTGAGCTTGGAAGGATGGAAGGCACAGTCAACCTTGAGCCGGCCACCTGGGATCACGAGCAGAGTTTGGCTGCAGTATTGCAGTTTAACCACTGCACCACAAGGCTTTTGTCTGTCTGAAGATTAACTGGTAGAAGATGAAAGGTAAGAGTGTCTCCAATAGGGCTGGTAAGATCTTTGATGAGATTGTGAGGAAAAACCCATTTGTTTACGCAGCAACTATCCAATCACTTTTAGGACCTAGAAATGTTCTGTGTCTTTGTGAAGGAAAGAAGGAGGAAAGTGAGCCGTCCTCACCCATAGAGACACCAGAGGAGGAGAAAGGGAAGATAGAGGTCTGTCTGGTAGAAGGAGAGGGAGGAAAAGGGGAAGAGCTAAAAATGTCAGTATGGGAGGAAAGTATAAAAGATCAAGGAGAGAGGAGATTAGGCAGTAGATTCGAGAATGAAGGAGTAGATTCAAAGTATGGGAGGACGCGTGGTCTTTTGAAAGACTTTCCTAACCTAAAGGTCGGTGGGTTGTTACCAGACCCGGAGGTGAAAAGAGAAGGAGAGACGACATTTGAAACTCAAGAATGGACAGTGATTGTTTTCCCGCGGGGACAGGGAGGTGGAAGGAAGGTGATCCAGTCGGATCAGACGTACAACAAGCCACCGAAAAAGGGAGACTGGGCTCGACACCCACGTTGCAACACCATTTGCGCGGTACGGAGTGCCCCTCTGCAGAATCCCATGGATCAGGAGCGTTTTGGTCCAGCCCCTCAGTGAGTTATCCTAATTTCCAAGAAGAACTATCCTCATCTAGTTATGGACCTTTGCCTGATTTGTCTTATTACGATCCGATTGCGGTGATTGTTGAAACACCGAGGGTTAATAAAGTCGAAGTTGTAAACAGTACAGACAAGTCTCAGTCGTTATTTCCCGCCAAAGCTGAGGAACTGCCGCAACTTTCAAATGAACCCAATCACAGTCTTACTCAAGAATGTAAGTCAGGAGATCTATTGGCTTAGGATCTTCTGTCTGCAAAGTTCTAGCCCACAGCAAAAGTCCTTTTCTGTTAATTGCCTGTGGATGTTTCTGTATCTGCAGAGGATGGAGGAACCAAAGGGTTGTGCCAAAACCACTAGGTGTTCTTAAGAGCTGTTTGATAACAATGACAACAACAATAGCTAACATAATTTCAGGCTGCTAGAGGTAGTTATCCATTATGAGCAGAAAACATGATTTCAAAGAGGAAGCCAGAGATTTGCGTAATGAGTAAAACTGATAACTTCCCCATTTGTGTCCCCCTCCCCCATCTCCTCCCAGCAATGCAACCCAGTTGGAATTCTGGTAGCTACAATGGGCAGAAGGCGAGGGCAAGAAATGCATGGGAACAGGTCTGATATCATCCTTTGGCATCCTTGGGAGCTGTCAGAGCACAGCACCCTGAAAGGGGCTACTGGCATTGACACCTATCCTTGCCCTGTGGTTGGAAAATATGAGCTAATGTGTAAAAGTTCCCACAATGCCCTGTGGCTCTCAACATTGTAGCACCCCTGGGTATTATTGAAATGGCTGTGGTGGAGTGCTTCCAGCATTATGAAAATATAAAATGGTGGCCTTCCAGCACTTCCAGGGGAGCACTGTGGTAGTAGGAGAAGCATGGGTGTAACGTGGGGACCATGGAGGGCAGTATGCTAAAGTTCCCTTAAGCCTGGAGGTATCTCTGAGAGGGAGAATTTACATCTGTGTAGTTTCCCAATGCAATGGCAGTTTTAAAAGGCAATGTGTTGGAAATTGGGATTTTTAACAGAGAAGTGATGCAATAAAAATATGACAGCTTGTAAATGGAGAATGTTCTCACAAAAATCCCCAACCTCCTCCTCCTTCTTTTTGACTTAATCATCAGTAAAACTGTCACCCTCTAAAAAAAAGTTCAGCCAGCTTTATAAGGATTTCTTTAGCTTTTGAAATTGACTTCCGACAGATTAAATCAAACTTGCACTGGTTTATGAAGGTTTATCGGTCCAAGCAAATGGAATGTGCTGTTGAGAAATGTTAATGCTTGCTAATGTTAGTGGTGTTCATTACCATCTGACCTTTAAGTAATAATTTGGTGTCTCAGCTTCTTCTTGGCCAAGTGCCTTTTTTCTCTAAACACCGATAGTGCTTTGGGCCATTACAAAAGAGACCCCAATAACCAAATGAACTAATGGTCACCTCCAAACCTTGATTCATTTCTCATTTTAAGAGCTTGGTTCTTGGCACGCATGCTTCTTGAACTGTACAGGAAAGCTGGCAAACTTACACTTTATAAACGCTGCACATCGAGCAACAGGCAACGTTTTAATCCTGCCTTAATCCTCCAAACTTTATTGAAAATGAACATCTTCACCATTGTATTCGACATATCCTTTCAGTTTTGAAGTTGAGCTGCTGCAGGAAGGTTTCATAACACAAGGTTTCCAGTTCTTTGGTTTAGGGTGCTTTGTTTCTCAAAGGGCACTAGGTGGGGTGTTTCTCCACGTTGACAAGGGAAGGGATGAGCAGGGATGAATGTTACAATAAGGAAGTGATGCAGTGGTAAACTCTTGTGGGGTGAATACTGATGTGTCACTTAGCATTTGAAAAAAAAGGGTGTTTGTGACAAGCGTGGTGGCCATGCAGTGGGTGCAAAATAAACATTTACACATGCTAAACCAATGTGGATAGAAGCGATTCAAGGACTGGATCATTTAAAAAAGCCCACACAGGCAGGGTTGAAAAAAATCAATCAGTTGGCCAAATGAACTGATTTTACTCGTGCATCATGTGAATAGAAATTTATAAAATGTTTTAAATAATGGTAGAATCAATATAACCGTTGTTCTTACAACCTTACTTTGAAAAAGTAATTAGTTAAAATTTATATTTTTGAAACCCACAGATTAGTTAGTTTCCATCAAAATTACCACTTTAAGACATAACTCTTTACTTTCCAATTTCTAAAAAGTAACAATAAACAGTTACTTCTAGTTATTATTTTTAAAAGAAATTGAATCCTTGATGCTGGCTTGATTATAGGTTTGTTTGTTTGTTTGTTTTTTAAAAAACCCTCTACCACCATTTAATGAGGTTATATCTTCATAATTATAAAAAGCTATCGCGTTAGTTGCTCTGCAAAAGGAGTGAAATTCTTCTTCTTCAGGTTTCACACATAATTAGTAGTGTTTCAATTATTACATAAAGGAATTAGTTACAAATAGATATTTGTAACTAATTGTAACAAATAGATATTTGTAACTCATTATTTTGAAGTGCTGGGTAGTATTTACGTATCAGCATTTTCCCCCCAGGATTTCTTCTGACAGGGAAGGACCTTACCCAGCTATCAATATCCTATTAATTGGAATCACCATAGATTTTAGCCTGGAACGTTTTGCATGGGAAGCCTGTCCTTTGTACCTGAGTCATTGGGAAGAGACTAGAAAGGCAATGGACTGCACTGCTAGTCCTGTCCCGGAGGCTGCATAGCTGCTCTTCCCTACCCTTAACATTTGTGATTTGAGGGTAAATATCTAGAGTAGAACCACATATCGTCTATAGCAGTGGTTCTCAGCCTTGGGTCCCCAGATGTTCTTGGACTGTAACTCCCAGAAGCCTTTGCCACTAGCTGGACTGGCCAGGACTTCTGGGAATTGTAGTCCAAGAACATCTGGGGACCCAAGGTTGGAAGCCACTGATCTATAGGAACTAGAACCCTAGAAGACTGAGTGAACAGCTGCCTTGGAAGTATACATCCATAGCAGTCAATATTAATACATTTCTTCCCTGCAGACGTTCACACCAATGTCCACACCCCTCACACCTGATATCTGAGTGTGAAGAGTGGACCCAAAATATGTCCCTGGTCTCCCTTAGTCACATGTATACTCTTCACATAACTTGCACATGAAGGGGGGGGGGGGGAGAATGCTAAGCTGAATATCAGAATTTGGACAGCACACTGTGATGACCACAAGTAATATTAATGAGCAAGTCCTACACAACAAAATAACACACTAGCATCCCTATGAAGCCTCCTAAGGAATGAGCTACTCCTGATGTCTGTTAAAGAATGAGGTACTTCTGAATATTCTAGCCTCCTAGAGTACAGTAGGATTATTAGATGGGTGGGACAGAAATGTAACAAACAAACATTCTGGCCCATGCCCACCTCCATGTCAGAGACCAGTTCTGAATCACATTTTTGACAATGCTGCCACACCTCTCAGGGTGATAGCAGGATGCCAGAGCTGAAGGAATTACTTGTAGGGGAGGAGAGAACCTTCAGGATCTGAGGAAGTCTATGTGAAAACGTTATCAGGAGAAAGAGAAAAACATACTGTGCAAGTTTTTCCTCTTTCATAGAATCTGCAAACAAGCTGATGATGTGGCTGATTCCTCTAATGATAGAGGGATAGGGTCTCTCTCATTTGCAGGGACTTTGATTCTTCTTATGGTGCAGAAGGTATCTGGCTATCTGTGCCATGACTTGCAGCAGTGATGGAGACGGGGCTGATCTGCCAAATTCAAAAGCAAAGCAAAGTGTGCTACTCATATACCAACCCATAGCATTGAAAGGACTCTCTGGATGGTTCACAATTGAATTATGCAGGCTACACACTGCACCACCACCCCCAGCACAGAGCTGGGTAATCAATTTATGACCTTGGAAGGATGGAAGACTCAGTCAGTCTTGAGCCAGCTACCTGAACCCACTGCCTGTCTCCTTCCTCCAGTTTCCATGTTGTTTCACACTAACACAAGAGTATAGCAGATGAGGGTGAGAAATGAAAGGATGGATAAGAAGTGGATCAGACGTTTTTCTAGCCAAGTCTGCTCTCCCTGTGACACTGCTCCCAGGTTAAGACCTTGCATTTCTTGATGTATACTTTAAAAAACAAACAAGCAAAATTTGAAAAGTCAAAGAGAAAAAGCTAGATATTTCCTAGGAAACTGCACTTCTTCTTTTTGACACTGCAGTCACTCCCTGGCATGACTATCTAGAACAATAAAATTAGCTCTTCATATTCTATGCAAATACATACTGACCCAAATAATGCTCCTTTTCACAGAAAGCTGGCTTCATTAATTACTTGTGATAACATATTCCTCCTGTGTACATTGTGCAGAGCATTCAGAGAGAGCTAAAACAGGTGGTGGTTTGTAAAACAAAGAGGAAAGAAGCGCCGAGTAGATTTGTACTAATCAAAGCTATGGGAAAGTCATCCAATGGCTTGAATAATGAGTTTTGCTGTTCCACAGTCCAGTTCACAAACCAGTGAAGTGAAAAATTATCTGCTTTTAAGCCCATTAAAACAAGCAGCTTCAGAATAAAGCTTCAAGAAGCTAATACTAAGGGTAAAAAAAAAATTCTTCCAAGATAACTGGAATACGAAGTCTGTATGTGGTATTTTAAAGAATATCTGAGGGCTCAATGATGAAAGATCTCAGTCTTGCAGTTAGAATGTGATAAATAATTATTCCCGCAGAGATACATTATTTCAACGATAGGAATCTGCACAATCAGTTTGCAGAGCATGTTGCTTACCAACCAATCACCAGTCCTCTCCTAAGCTCAGTTTTTCACTGCACTGTATACAGCTTGGCCCTTAGAAAGCAGGACATCCTAAAAGATCCACTGATTATACCTGAAGAGCTATAGGATGAAATTCTGTTGTGCAGTTATGCAAACAGCTTAACTTCAGGGAAAAAATGTTGTTAACTCTCCGTAGACATTATCTGTCAAATGCTTAGTAACACAACTCAGTAGGCAAAAGATAACATTTACAGAGCAGTTTGCTTCCAAATGTTACAACGTTTGCATAACTGTGCAATGGGATTTCAATCATAATGTTGCAGATTTAATTGAGTTAAGTTCTGGAAAATCATGCTAAGCTGGCAACTACCCCTCCCCAT